>CM021697.1:152231201-152260258 GCA_011074415.1 Stictonetta naevosa
TGAGACAACAGCTACTCCTCCACAAATCTATAATCTTCTGATTCTGTATTTTGCATGACCGGAATAAGTAAATTAGGCCAGTCAGAACAACCAATCAGAAACCATAAAGGGAAATAGTTTTGCAAGCATTTATGTATACATACCCATGCTTTCAGTCAAGGGTGTGCTTACATTGCAGAACATCGCCAAGCACCTAATTCTGTGCAGAGTTAAAGACCTTTGTGTGGACTCCAACTCTATGTGCCTATTGGCTAGGTGCACCGGGCACAAACCTATTCCCTATTAGGGATAACACCTGGACCCTGGCCCCTCTCACTCACACCACAGCTCCCCTACTCACTAGCCTGGAGTTTGCTAGAGAATGCACATCACACCCTACACACATGCAGGCTGGGGAAGATACAGACAGCCCCCACCCAGCAGCCAGCACCAGGAACATGGGCTGTAACCTGCAGACCTGCTCCAGACACTCTGGTGCAGAGCCCATCACCCGTTTCACTCACCCTCATCCCACCAGTGGCTGGTGTTGGGATACACAGCCTTCTTGTCACAGTAACTGGAGACAGAGGCCTAACTGGCTCCAGTAGCTAACACCACAGATCATGGGCACCTTTGTCTGATTCCAGCCAGCCCCCAGCGTAGCTGTGCTAAGTCCTTGCAGCATTGACAGGCACACAGGATAGAGAGTGAGATTAGACAGAAATAGTTATGAAAGGATTTAATATGAAACTAGTCTGTGGTAATAAGTCACAAGTCTCAGTAGACAAGTGCACTGTCTAGGCTCAGTTTATATGAGTACCCTTTATACCCCTTTAACTTTGTTCCACCCATTTTTTTCCTTCCCAATTTATTTCCCTTGCACATTCCTTCATTAGTTTGCATACACTCACTGATCCTTCTGCAATATCCTAGTTCCTCATTTTCCTCTTTTTCCCCTTTTTTATCAGCTACAAAGTCCAGGTGGCCCTCTCCAGACCTGTGTCTGGAGTCTTCTAATAGCCCATCAATTAGTGTGACTAATTAGGCTTGTTTCTTGTGATTGTCTCCATTGTTGTTTGCCCTTCAGGTCTGTGTCTCTCTTGTTTTGTTTATTACCTTCCCCTTTCCTTTATCATCCCATTTCACAAGGTCCTTAATCAGATCATCTTAAGTGAACAGATGTTCTCTCCCTCCATATAGCCTTACAAAGACCTAAAAGGATAAAGCCTGGAGCAACAGTCCGTCTCCTCAGTAACCTGGCATTGAATGGAAGACTGATTTAGTCACCTTTTTGAGTCCCTTCCAAGTAAAGTAAGCAGACTTGACCCAGACTGAGTTCCCACTATCTGAGGCTGCAGAGGTGCCTGGGACTCCTTACAGAGGATAGGACAGCAGAAGGTGGGTTTCTGGTCTTCAGAGGGTAAGGGCTGGTAAACCATCTGTGTCACTAAGTGAAGGAACTGCAGGAGGACTTTAACAGCCAGTGCAGCATAAGAAATCACCAGAAAGTGATCAGCAGGATCTTCTCTGAGACTCTGAAGCTACAATAGAAGCTTCAGTCTCCACTGCTATTGAAGGAGGTGTTGTCAGTCTTTGCATATTAGATTGGGAAATTGACAGTCCTGTGATGGTAAAGGCTGGAAGCTTGTGACTTATGGCACCACTGAATCTCCACCTGCAGATTCATAAGTACAGAACAGGTTCAGTATCCTGGTAGCAGGCAAAGAGTTGGAAGTTGTAATCAATGAAACTTATGAAACAACTGAATTTAAGTCCCACAGCAGCACCAGAAGGAAGTATCGTCATGTTCTCAGGTCCTGGTCTTAATGTAGGACTTGAACCAGCCCAATATCATCTAGAGGGAAAACACAGTACAGCACAAGCAATCAAGGATAATTCTGGAGTGCATTGATGATAACTTCCTGGCACAGGTGAAGAAAGAGCCAATGAGAGGAGGCCACTTTGCTGGACCTTATAGTTACAAACAAGGAAGAAGTGGTTGAAGATGTGAAGACTGGGGGTAGGTATGATTGAAGTGACCATGAAATGGTGCAGTTCAGGTTCTTGAGGAGATCACAACAGGTTCACAACCCTGGACTTCAGGAGAGCGGACTTTGAATTCTTGTTCAGAGTCCCAGTGAAGCTGGTCCTGGAGAGACAGGTCCAGAAGAGCTAGTTGGTTTTCAAGGATCACTTGCTCTGAACTTAAGAACAGTCCATCCAAGTGAAGAGGGAATGAAGCAAAGGCAGCAGGAAGCCTGTGTGGATGAATGCAGAGCTCCTGAAAACAAACAAACAAACAAACAAAAATTCAGATCTAAAAAAGGAATACAAGAAGGAGTAGCAGGGGGAGATCACCTGGGGGAATATAAAGACACTGTCTAAGTACAAAGGGATGGGGTTAGGAAATCCGAAGCCCAACTGACACTGAATCTGGCAAAGAATTTGAAGGGTAACAAGAAGGGTTTATACAAGTACATCAGAAGCAAAATCAAGACAAGGGAACATGTGGGACTGATGCTGAACAGGGCAGGGAATCTGATGACAAAGAACATAAAAATGGCCAGAATATTGATGCCTTCTTTACTTTTGTCTTTACAGGTAATGACACCCTTCCAGAACCCCAAGTCTCTGAGACCAGTGGGAAAGTCTGTTACAAGGAAGACTTCTCCTCACTGGGATCAGGTCAGTTAAAAAACAAAACAAAACAAAACCAAAAACAGATGAAAACACTTCTTGTAGAACAACAGGTAGAAATGTCCCCAGACAACCTGTTTTAGGTTGAACAGGATTATTGGACTAGGTGTTCTCCACAAGTCCCCTCCAACCTCAACTATTCTATGATTCTGTGATTTGCGATTATCCCACTAATAATGGTAACTTAAAAAGAATAATAATAAAAAATGGCAGAGCTATGTGCTATGCATCTTAGAACTTAAATTTTACTGTAGAAAATTCATTATAGCAATTTTCAATTTACTAAAAAAAATGTAAAAAAATGTTAAAAAAATTGCCTAAACATCAGTATCATCTTAGGCAGTATGGGATATTTTTCTTCATTTATGCAGTTGTTGATCTAAAGTCTGTGAAATTCTGTGTTATATCTGCCAAACTGATGCAGATGTCTAGGATACACTAGCATATCTCAGAAGACTGTCATGCACTTATGTTCAGACAGCTTTGCTCCTTTCAAATATGTTTTTGCTCAGAAACTGAAGTTTTGTATAAAATGTGAACAGACAAAAAGATCTAGAATCCATAAAAATAAAGGAAAAACAAACTGAAGTAAAATACTAAAGCTAAGTGTCTTAATCACTATGTTTGTGTAAAGAGATAGGATAAACTGCAGTCCTTTCAAAAGCTAACGACAATGAAAAGACAGAAGTGATTCGTGAGCCTGAAGGCTTTGGAATACTTTTACCAAATATTAAGAATGAAATATTGCATTAAGAAAAAAAAAAAAAAAGAGAGAAAAAAAAAAAAAAGCAAGAGTCTATGTACTTTTTACTGCTTTTGTCTTTGTTGGTGGGCAGGGAATTGTTCTTGTTAACTCTTACAAGATAAGGATTGGGTTCTTAAAATGTCAGTTGTGTTTATCATTTGAACTAAATGCTAACTACCTAGGTAAGAATAACTTTGGTCTAGCTGTAATTGTCTTTTTCGTTGTTGTTGTTTTTATCCAGCTGTAAAATACCAAATATGATTGTTGTGAATGCTGGGAGCAAAGGACCTGCCACCTACATATTTTATTTTTATTTCAGTAAACTCTTAAAACACATTGAAGGATTATAACAGGTCCCACAGGAACTGAGAAGTTCTTCTACAGAATTTATAAAGCCTGTAGCAAAGCTAACCTTTTTTTCCTGCTTATATCATTCAGATGCCTAACTCTTTCATGACTTATCTTAGACTTGAAAAACTGAATTTATTCCAAATGTGGTTCTATACGTTATATATATAGAAGATAAAATGAAGCTTAAAGTTAACAACAACAAAAAAAAAAAAGTAAAAATCACTGTTGAAATGGTGAGAAAAGCAGACCAATGAGAGGAAAATTACTTTCACTAAGATAGAATATTGACTAAAGAATAGATGAAGGAAAGAATAAATGTCAGAAATCTGTTGTGTCTAAGAGCACCTACTGCACTGATAAGCTTTAGAGAAAGCAGTTCCATTAAAAGTGGTTTTATATACTGCTTCAAAAAGCATGGAGTTCTGAGGCTTGATCGAGGTTTAATAGAACAGAAACAGCATTGACACAAAAGGGATTATTATTAGCTTTGTAATTCTTTTTTTAATATAGAAAACCTTTTTTTTAAAAAAAAAAAAAAAAAAAAAGTCTTTTAACCTGCAATTACAGACTGTCTTAATATCCTGAATTATGCTTGGCTTTGAAGAGTATAGTATAGTAGGTTCTTGCTTTGGAAAATTACCATAATACCATAATAGGATCACCCATTGTGACTTTTCTTCAGGCAAACATAATAACTTTTGGAGTACAGGAAGAAGGACTCAAGATTTTTCTTGTGACACAGAGATATTGGTATCTCAAGTGGTTCTTTGAGAATGATAGGTAAACTCTAATGACTCTGATATCTTTATCATGATGTTTTCTAAAGCCCATTGAGCATGTTCAGGTGAAATGAATTAAGCATCAGTAACTAGCAGGTACTAAAACTGGAATTCATTACCTTTTAGCCATTTATGTTATTAGTTGTGAGAAACACTCCGTAGCCAATAACTTAGGCTCAGGCGAGGATCTCAGTGAAGTTGTAATTTATTCGTGATTGCAATGGCAGGCGTCCCACAAGCAGGAGCACACCTACTAGTTCCTTAACACTGTTTATATACTTTTTTTTTTTTTTTTTCTCGAGGACCGGGACCCTCCCCTGTTTCCCCATTGACTAGGTAATCCGGGTTCACAATCTATCTGGTGCTTCACAGACAATACATGTCTTTCAGTTGCCAGCCTGTTATAAATCAAATTTCTTTTGACTTTTATACTCTTTGAGGTGGTAATGTTTCTTACACAGTGATTTCTGCCTAATTGCTCTAAGGATTCTGGTTGTCTGCATTTTACAAGGTTGTCTGTTAAGTTTTCTTATCACTGCAAGCATATCTCAATACCACATTCCTTCCCTCTAAACAATGTAACTCTGCAAAAACATTTTTATTCCCCACATTAGTCAAGTTTTAAATACTTTCCTAATATTCATTTGGAATTAATGGAGAGAAAATTTCACTAAAATCATTTTACCCTACTTGTCCTAACAACAAAAAAAATCAAAATTAAAACAAAAACAAAACAAAACAAAATAAAAACAAAAACAAACAATAAACACTATGTGAGCATAGAATAAGGAATCAATTGAAAAGGAGCCATATTCCACTTCTTAATATAAATGCCTACGTTATAGACCTAGTGCTGCATCACAACATTAGGCTAACCTAATGATATGATTGAGGGACAAATAAAGAGGATGTTGTGGCAGTGTGTTGTTGTGTCATAGGCTACCCATCTGGGATACAACACCAATGAAATATTCTTTAGGAAATTAGGAGATACCTCTAGATCAGCTGCCATTGTCCTTATGGGTGACTTCAACTTACCAGATGTGAACTGGCAATACCACATAGCTGATACAAACTGGTCCAGGAGATTCCTAACACACCTTGGTCTTGTGGGTGAATTGGCAATTGGTGGCCATCTTGAGCATAGTGACCATGAAGTAGTCAAGATTAAAATCATTGGTGACAGGAGGAAAACTGCCACCAAAACTTCAACCCTGGACATGCAGTGAGCAGACTTAAGGGTGCCCAATAAATTAGTTAATAAGGTCTCTTGGGAAACTGCATTTGAAGACATCAGGCTCAATCTGTATTAGTCAGTTTTTAAGTACCACCTCCTTAGAGCGTAGGAACAGGCAATTCCAAAATGTTGGAAGTCAAGCAGGTGGGGCACAAGGTTGGCTTGGCTGAGCAGGGATCTTCTTGAGGAGTTTAGACAGAAAATGTTTGTCCACTGGATACGAGGTCAGGAAACCTGGGAGGATAGAGATGCTGTTTGCCTTTGCAGGGAGAAAATTTGCGCAGTTAGAGTTGAAGGTGACCAGTACTGTGGGGGACACAAAAAAAGGTCCTTTTGAGAATATGTTAGTATCAAAAGGAGGACCAGAGAAAACATGGCTGCCTAAGTACTCAAAACTAAATGCTGACATGAATAAGCAGTCCACTGCACTTATAAATATATCCATTTTAATATTTTCAGCAATGAAACAAACTACTTATACAGCAGGGGAAGTCACTTTAGAACAAAAAGGTACTTTTAAAGTGAGGAAGAGGAAGATTTGACTCATGACACTGATATGAAAGATGACTTATTTTTCAGTTACCTACTTCATAATATCTGTATCCTGATATGAAAAATCTGATTTAACCTTTAGAATTTCTGAATGCATACTTACCTTGTCAAGCATTTACAGATGCATGACCAACAAAGAAAGCAGCATTTGAACATCACACATCAAAATGTTACCAAATAAAAGGCCAGCCTTCAATTACCTTCAGGAAAATATTTAAATTCCATATTTAGAAGACATATTATGTATTAATTCATCCAGAAATTAAATGTGGGAACTCACAGACTGTTGGCAGAAAAGAAATAGAAAACTAAATACATATTATGATTATTCAAATCAGGAAAAAAGGTAATAAAACAAAAACAGTGACTAGAATCAATAATTACAAAGGATATCATCATGGCCTAAACTATTTTCTTAAATATGTGTGATACAATAGCCTACCATTTTTTAATATTATTTTCATAATTAAAATTCCAAAGAGAAGTACCAGATTAATAAAGTGACATGATTATGATCTCCTACTTAAAGAACAAGTACAATATAGAAGGAGATGAGTCTAATGAGCGGTGTTCTTTAGATGAAGTAATTATTGCAATCTTGTTCTGGAGCTTAACAGGGACATTTTATGAAAAATTACTTCTTCCAGCATGTTGCATCTGCTTCTAGCAAGAGCAAATCTTTTTGTGCCTCAGTCACTTAATATAAATAAGTATCCATTTTTAAATGTAGATGAATGATCTAGAGACAAGTAGAAATGTTTAACCATAATTCTACGGGATGGGGTGCATCCCTACTCAGGGATGCCAGTGAGTGGCATCCCTGCCCAAGTGGGTGGCATCCATGCACAGGGCAGGGGGTTTGGAACTAGATGGTCTTTAAGGTCCCTTCCAACACAAACCATTCAATGATTCACAGCTCCCATACAGGTCAGTGGAAGATGTGAAGCAAGGCACTAAAAACCCTGAGAGCTGAAACAAACAGTAAAACAAAGAAAAAACCTCCAATCTTATTAATATTCATATGCAGCACAAGCACTTTATTTTATCATTCTTGTTTGAAAATATTACTAGCCTAGAGACAAAGGAAAGCAGATATGCTTTACACTGTGTCACTGTCTGGAGTCTGCACTAACTTGGGTACAATCAGTGTCAAATATGTTTAAAGACTAGTTAACATAAAAACCTTTATTTGCATATTTCTGTGTTAAAAACTCAATATTGCAAGGCAAAGACTGATTAAATACTCTGAAAGACTATTAGACTTTTGTGGAAAGTTTTAACTAGACACAAACTTTCTTGCATATCTGAAGTAATGATGATTTAATTATCCCTACTTAGTGTACTGAGTTTGTTAGTTTTTTTGATGCCCATTCACACATAAATATCACCTGAGACACACATAATTCTTCTGGCTGTCATACCATCTCATATTCTATTAATCATAGAATCACAGAATGGTTTGAGTTGGAAGAGACCTTAAAGATCATGCTGAAAATATTAAAACCATTACCCCTTGTCCTGTCGCTGCAATCCCTGATAGTCTCTCCCCATCTTTCTTCTAGGCCACCTTTAAATACTCAAAGGCTGCTGTAAGGTCTCTGTGGAGCCTTCTCTTCTCCAGGCTGAACAGCCCCAACTCTCCCAGCCTGCCTTCATAGGAGAGGTGCTTCAGTCCTCTGATTATCTTTGTGGTCCTCCTCTGGACCTGTTTTAATAGGTCCATGCCCTTCTTGTGCTGGGAGCCCCAGAGCTGAACACAGTACTACAGGTGGGATCTCACAAGAGCAGAGCCAATGGGGAGAATCACCTCCCTTGACCTGCTTGCTACCCATGTTTCTTTTGGATACAGTTCTTCAGGATACAGTTGTTTTTTTTTTTTTTTTTTCTGGGCTGCAAAGAAACATTGCTGGCTCATGTTGAGCATTTTATCCACCACTACCCCCAGGTCCTTCTCCCCAGAGCTGCTTTTAATCCATTTTCCACCCAGCATGTACTTGTTCTTGGGATTGCTCCAATCCAGTTTTATGACCTTGCACTTTGCCTTGTTAAACTTCATGATATTTGCACAGGACCATTTCTCAAGCCTGTCAAGGTCCCTCTGGATGGCATCCCTTCCCTCCAGCATGTCAGCCACACCACAGAGCTTGGTGTCTTCCATGGGAATATTCACTGGCAGTTTGGAAGCACTGTTAACATTACACTATGTACATTACACTAGTAACATTACACCATTACACTGGAAGACTATAACTGTTTGTTTTGGTTGATTTTTTTTTTTTTTTTTTAAAATAATGTTGACCAAAATAAAGGAGCTCAGCTCCATCTAGAAGTGTGAACAATAAAACTTCTACAATAATTTACGTAGCTTTTTTTTCCTTCAAATCCAATATGTCCAGTATTACACATTCAGTACTATTTTTGTGGTCTATATTAGTTCAATATATATACTGCTTATATTCAAGCACTTGTTCTGTGATGATGATATTTGATGATGCAGTGGCCTAAGAGAGAGTCAGGTTCCAAATTTAATGCTTAACATTATAAATATCCCAGCTTGCAGATTTCCTGGTGTCATGGCCAATTTTTAATGTAACCATCATGCTTTTAATGAGCATTAGACCTAAATCCTTGTATCAATATGCACCATATTTTTCATGTGTGGCATATCATAGTCACAGTTGCATTAATGAGATTGGAAAAACTTTCTGTTCCAGAAAAGAACTTTAACTGAGCATTTTAGACCTTGATGCAAAACCCAAGGCTTGACTACTTAGGTCTGTGGAAAAATTTGCCTCAGTCAATGTTCTTGCCTCCAAAGCAGTTTAGAATTTAAACAGAAATAATAGTTTAGTCTCACAAAATTTATATGTAATTATAAGTTATAGTGGCTTAATATCTTAGGTCAAGATGAACATAATTGCTACAATATTTGTTCTACTGGCATTTCTCCTCCCTTCTGTTACCTGTTTCTCAGTATGTGAATTAAGAAGAAAAATGTGATTTTTCACTGATGTTTTGTCAAAATACTAGACCTACACTTCCTTTTCTTTTAAAGCAGATTGTGTGAGAATGGTTTCCAAAGTAAACTTACTGATTTTCAGTCCAAAGTACATAGAAATAATAATGTTCAGTGGAAAACAACATTCAGGGCAGGCATATCCGGTTTATCTTTGGCAAGGTAGACTTATTGCTTGTTGTCTATGAGTTTTAATATACTCACCTATAAGGCAGTTATAGCCATTCAGTTGTGTGACAGCATGAAAATAACGTAGCTCCATTAAATTCTTTTAGTTGTATATTATAGAATCATAGAATCATAGAATATCCTGAGTTGGAAGGGACCCTTAAGGATCATCAAGTCCAACTCTTGACACCGCACAGGTCTACCCAAAAGTTCAGACCATGTGACTAAGTGCACAGTCCAATCTCTTCTTAAATTCAGTCAGGCTTGGTTATTTATCACTAACAATTTGCAATCAAATGATGTAGACATAGACATTGCTGATTGCACCAACCTTACACTTAAATTATATAGTCTGTTTTGTTTTCACTGTAACTGAAATTCAGTTTGCATTAACTTAATGTGGACATTTCCCTTCTCGGCATTGACAGGAGTTTTTCAGTTAAAGACTCACAGCTTTTACATCTAGTCACTGACAGGCAGAATAAGTATGACTTTCAGCTGTGAAATTCACTTTTGCTCTATTAGCTAAAAGCAAAATCCACTCCAGACTTTAGGTACCTGTGAGCTCAGGGCTGCAATACGTAAGTTTTAGGTTTCAAGGCAGAGACTAGAACTGAAAATTCTGAATGAAGTATTTTTTTTTCTTACACATGAAGAGAAAGCATTCTAGAAATAAATAAGAAAACCTATGTGCCCAAAACATTTGTTTCTTGAGTTCAGAATTCTTGAATACTTAAAGTTGATGTGAAAATGGTTTCAGTAGTTGTAAAATATAGTGAACAACATTGATTGGGTCTAGTTTTAACCATTTATATCTGAAAGTAAAAAAGAAGAAAACGAACAAAATAAAAAAAAATCCATTCTCATCATATATATTTCTTTATAATTTCAACTAAAGAATAATTATTTTCCCTCTTAGAGAAAGTTGTTTTTCAGTGAAAAAAAAAAAAAAAAAAACTTTTAATTCTGCCCTATTGAGACTCATAGACTATTCCTTTTTCTATTCATTTTTTAAACATTTAAATAGCTTTTTGTTTGTTTGTTTGTTTGTTGTACTCACTACTCTATACCATTGCATAACATTAAGCCATTTGCACTCTAATTCCAAGATGTTTCTAAAGCAACTGCATAATCTTCAGGAGTATTATGTATTCATTGTAGTTGTGTTTACTAGTAGTATTCTGTATCCAACTTGAACAAGCTTTGTAAAATCATTGCTCCATGAACACAACAGGCTTTCCAGCCCATTTGAGAGAGTCAAATCATCAGTAAATTAACTTGCTAAATAGTTTTCAAATATTTATTTCCAGGTGCTAAAATGTGTTTTCAGTTCACATGAGCACTGGGAGAAAGAAATTATAACTTAACTGATATAGCAACTGTCATTTGTACCATTATATGGGGTGGCTACAACACAACAGAATTATTAAGAATGCAAAAAGCATTATTCTTTTTCTTTCAATTACAGCATAACTAAAAGTGTCAAAGGAATTAAAAAAAAAAAAAAAAAAAAAAGATTTCCTGGTGTTTCTTTAGGTCATCCACTACAGTTAAAGAAACACTAATTTTAAAATATCTCTTAAGAACAAGAGTATTACAGAAATTTTCATCTTAAGTTTGTATTATTTTAAAGTAGGTAGGTATGGATAAGAAGTAACAAGTCTACATTCAACTGGTAGATTGACTGTAAATAATCAACATTGATGATAATCATCTGTTTTGAGAGCTACTCATGCATAACAATTCCTGAAGTCTATTCAACAAAAGATGTTAAGTGTACTCCAGCTAGTTCCTACCCTGCCTAAGGCACTCTTGAAACAGACTGAGGTCCTTGGGCCCTTCTCACACAGGGGACTGTACCAGGCCAGGTGACAGAGATCTACTCAACCTCTGACAGTTGTACTTAAAAAATGAATAGTGATAACTTCAAAAGAGCAGGTGTAACATTTATCTTCAGGAAATAGTTTAAGTGGATGATGACTGTCTACTTGTGATCTTTCTAAATTCCTAACCGCTTTTACTTATTCATTGGTAACAGACCAATGTTATCTCTGGTCTTCCTTTTGCTGTTAACATATTTTGAAAAGCCCTTTATGTTGTCCCCCGCAGTACCGGTCAGCTTCAACTCTAACTGACCTTTGGCTGCACAAATTTTTTAGGTGTCTAGATGGATTTTGAATATCCCCAAGGTGGGAGACTCCACAACATCTCTGGGAAACCTATGCCTGTGCTCAGTCTCCTATGCAATAAAGAAATGTTTCCCAATGTTCAGACAGAACCTCCTATGTTCCAGTTTATGCTCATTGCCTCTTGTCCTGGCACTGGACACCACTGAAAAGAGCCTGGCTGCATCTTATTTAGACCCCCTCTTCAAGTATTTATAAACATTGATGAGATTCACAAACACACACACACACACACACGAGCCTCCTCTTTTCCAGGTTGAAGACTCCCAACTCTCTCAGACATTTCTCATAGGAGTCCAGCCCCATCAACATCTTTGAAGCCCTCTGTTGGACTCTCTTCCATATGTCCATGTTTCCCTTGTACTGGGAAGCCTAGAACTGGACCAGTAGTCCAGGTGCAGCTTCATTGGTGCTGAAGGATCACCTCCTTTTACCTGTTCACAATATTTTGCTGAATGCAGCCCAGGATACCATTAGCCTTCTTAGCAGCAAGGGCATATTGCTGGCTCACATTCAATTTGATGTCCACAGGGACTCTTTTTCTACCAAACTGCCTTCCAGTTGGGTTGCCCCCAGCATGTATTAGTACATGAGGTTGTTCTTCTGAGGACTTTCCACTTCACCTTGTTGGACTGCATAAGGTGCATATCAGACCATTTCTACAGCCTGTCCACATCCCTCTAGACGGTCTACTGGCTTCCCACATTTTTGTGTCATCAAACTTGCTGAGGGTACACTTTACCCTCTCATCCAGAACATTAATGAAGATGTTAAACATGACTGAACCCAGTATTCACCCCTGCCCCATTAGTTATTGGCCTCCAACTAGAATTTGCATCACTCATCACCACCCTCTGGGCTACTTTTCAATACACCTCACTATCTGTTATCTGTCAGCAAGCTCCTTATGAGGATTTTTTGAGAGACAGTGTCAAAGGCCAGACAGACAACATCCACAGTTCTCTCATCTACCAAGCTAGTCATTTCATCATAGAAGTCGTTCAAGTTGCTCAAGGGTAGCTTCCCCTTGGTGAATCCATGCTGACTACTAATGATTTTCTTCTTCTTCACGTACCTGGAAATAGCTTCCAGGATTAGCTGTTGTGTCACCTTCCTAGGGATTGAGGTGAAGCTGAGCAGTTTGTAGTTCCCTGGCGCCTCCTTCTTGCCCTTCTTGAAGATAATAATGACATTGGCCTTTGTCCAGTCTTTGTGCACTTCTCCCACTTGCTATGATCAATCAAGGATAATTAAGAGTTGCCTCAAAATGACATCTGCCAGCTCCCTCAGCACTCCATGAGATTCCTGAAGGTTTGTCTTTCTAGTAAACACTGAGTCAAAGGCAGCAGTCACAACCTCATCCTTCTCCCTGTCCTCCATCTTATTCTGCAATTGACTCACATTTTCCCCAGTCTTCCTTTTGTCACCTATGTACTTAAAAAAGCCCTTCTTGTTGTCTTTGACATCCTTGGCTAGATTCAATTTCATAAGGGCTTTGGCTCTCCTAACTTCATTCCTGGCTGCTTGTACAACATTTCTGGATAACTCTCAGGTTATTCGCTCTTGCTTCCATTATTTGTAATCTTTTCTATGTTTAAGTTTGCTTAGGAGTTCTTTGTTCATCCATGTAGGTTTCCTTGCATTCTGCCTGACACCCTTTTCACTGGGATGGGCCTCTCTTGATATGGCAGAAGGTGACCTTTAACCAGCATTTCATGCCCCTCTTTCCTCCAGGACTTTATCTCATGAGGCTCCTCCAAAGGGATCTTTGAAGAAGTCAGACCTACTCTCCTAAAGTCCAGGGCTGTGAGCTGTTTTTTTTTGTCCTCCTGAGTGCCCTCAAACTCCTGAACTTCACCATGCAACAGTTGCTGCAGCCAAGGCTGTGGCCTTCACATTCCAACAAGCCCCTAGTTGTCGGTGAGCATGAGGTACATCAGGGTGAGTTATGCTACCTTCTCTCCATGATCCCAACAAGATCACAGCCCTGCAAGTGCACACAGAGCTCTAACTCATCATGTTTATACACCATACTGTGTGTATTAGTGTGCATGCATTTCAGGGAGACAACCCCACATGCTGATTTGCAAGAAAGTGTTTGGGGGATTTCTCTGTAATGGTGCCTTGTAAACACTTCATTGATTACATGCAAATGATGGAGGTGACCGCACTTAAACCCCATTTCCTCTTCTGTTACATAAACCCATTCCCTTTACTTGTCAATCATGTCTGTCACTCCCGTGTAACCCTCTTCCTCCTTCATTTATCTGGTTTAAAGCCCTCCTTATCAGGTCACGCATCTTGCTTGCAAAATATCTTTGCCCTGCTTAGTGAGGTGGTTCCCAACTCTCTAAAGCATACACTGATTGCCAATGAGAATGCTCAGAACCCCAAACCCTGTCACCAACACCAGTTCTGCAGTCAGTTATTGACCTATGTTATCAGTGGCCTCCTCACAACCATTTTCTTTGTTAGGAGGAACACCAACTGGGCTCCCATGCTCTCTCCTATTACCACCAGAGCTCTGTTACCATTTTTGATACAGGCCAGGTTTCCCCTGACAGTATTATTTCTGTCCATTTGACAGTATCATTTGTGGTGTTGGAGGAGCTTTGGCTGTCCCTTCCCAATATTACAGGTCCAGGCCCCCTGCAGGCAGCAAAACTGTTTAGATAAGAGAGCAGGTTAGCAGATGGGTAATTTTTTTTCCCCTGCAGTGAATCACCCATTATAATCAGTCAGTGTTTTATTTTTTTTATTTTTTATTTTTTTTTTCCTCTGGTGGTCTTGCATGGTTTAGAGTGAAGTGGACCAAATATTTCCTTGAAGGCATCTAGATCCTCTTCAGCTTTGAGGGCAGAGAACTGTTTTTGTAGCTATAAGCCCCAAGGCAGCAGAGCAGGAGACTTTCTCTTGGTGTTGGAATTGGAGTATGGTTATTTTTTTTTTTTAGCTGAAATAAGAGGCCTGCCTAAAAACAAACAAACAAACAAACAACAACAACAACAGCAAAAAACAGAAAATAAAAATAAAACATGCTCTGTCTTCAAAGAATACAGTATTTTATTTATTTCAGTGTGAGATTTTTTCTCCTTCTTAGATTTAATGAATGCACATTTTTGCTTATTTGTTACTCCTCAGTATCAGCTGAAAAGAACCAATAAGACATCTAGCTCCAGGCAGCCTCTTGTACTTCCCTGAATGCTCTCATTTCCCCACATTAAGACTAACTGCCATTGAATGAAATTGCTGTGAAGTGCTTTCCTGTCTTACACTTCTGCCACACTCCCTCACAAACTATATCAACTGTTACGACCTTAGCTGTGGTAATTCTTCAAGGGGTACAGGAGTATATAATTGAATGTCATCTTATTTTGTTTGAGTCATCTAATTTTGAGCTCTTGGCAGTGATAATCATGACATTTCTTAACCTGAAGGCCTGTAAGTAAAGAGTGAAATACAAAGACAGAACTACGCAGAGAAGCTCACAGAGGTCTACCTGTACTATAAAGGCAGATGTGCACACTTTTCCACAGTTTATTATTTTCTTTAATAAAATTAAATCAAATACTTATATTTCAGAAGCATATTGAACATCCAAAATGAAAAAAAAAAAAAAAAAAAAAAAACATTTTGTAAATAATCAGGTACAATAACATGAAGAGGAAATGTAATTGTCACATTCTGTGTCTCAAAAACTGTTATATACACCGAGTTACATATCTACCATTCTTATTTACCCAGCTGACAGAGTAGCTGTACAGTTTGGAGGTGTTGTATAGGGAAATAAAAACTATAAATAAATAAATAAATAAATAAATAAATGAGACGTTTTCAATGTATAATAGATGAAATTTATTAAGGGCATAAAGTCTGGGAGCATAAAGAGCTGGGAGGGGACAACTGTCTGTACTGATGCTTAACTATATCCATTAATTTTCCCCTTAATTAGTTGTTTAAATCTTATTTTATGATCTTATTTCTGATTTTGAGGTTATGATGTTATTTGTCTCTAAAGTTTTATGTGCACTTTTAGAAAGTAGGGGAGAGAGTTAAAGGACAAGAAAATTCCCATATAAAACAGGTGAATGTGTTTTCTATATTAATTTAGATTTCTGTGAAACCCAAATATTATTTATGGAAGCTTATCTCTTTAAACAGCAAAACAGAATCACAGAATCACAGAATGTTAGGGATTGGAAGGGACCTTGAAAGATCATTTAGTCCAATCTCCCTGCCGGAGCAGGATCACCTAGATCATGTCACACAGGAATGTGTCCAGCCAGGTTTTGAATGTCTCCAGAGGAGACTCCACAACCCCCCTGGGCAGCTTGTTCCAGTGTTCTATCACTCTCACCATGAAAAAGTTTCATCTCATATTTAAGCAGAACCTCCTGTGTTCCAGCTTGTACCCATTGCCCCTTGTCCTATCATTAGATGTCACTGAGTAGAGCCTGGCTCCATCCTTCTGACTCACCCTTTACATATTTATAAACTTTAATAAGGTCACCCCTCAGTCTCCTCTCCTCCAAACTAAAGAGACCCTGCTCCCTCAGCCTTTCTTATAAGGGAGATTCTCCATTAACATCCTCGTGGCTCTGCACTGGACTCTCTGAAGCAGTTCCCTGTCCTTCTTGAACTGAGGGGCCCAGAACTGGCTGCAATATTCCAGATGTGGTTTCACCAGAGTGGAATAGAGGGGGAGGAGAACCTCTCTCAACCTACTAACCACACCCCTTCTGATAAACCCCAGGATGCCATTGGCCTTCTTGGGCACAGTGCTAGGTCATGGTCATCCCACTGTCCACCAGGACCCCCAGGTCCCTTTCCGCTGTGCTGCTCTCCAGCAGGCCAGTTCCTGACTCATTCTGGTGCCTGGAGTTGTTCTTGCCCAAATGCAAGACTCTACACTTGTCCTTGTTAGATTTCTTTAAATTTCTCGCCGCCCAACTCTCAGCCTGTCTAGGTTCCGCTGGATGGCAGCTGGATGGCACTCCTCCCAGCTTTGTGTCATCAGCAAACTTGCTGACAGTGCACTCTACTCCCTCATCCAAGCCGTTGATGAATATATTGAACAGTACTGGTCCCAGTACCGACCCTTCGGGGACTCCAATAGATGCAGGCCTCCAACTGGACTCTGTCCCATTAACCACAACCTTCTTTTCTTAACCTGTTCACAGTTCATCTCACTACTTGATCATCCAGACCATACTTCTTCAGTTTAGCTGCAAGGATGCTGTGGGAGACAGTGTCAAAATTTTTACTGAAATCAAGATAGACCATGTCTACTGCTTTAGCATCATCTAGCCACCTGGTTATGTATTCATAAAAGGCTATCAGGTTGGTTAAGTGTGGCATAATGACCACATGGACACCAGGGTTCTTTTAGGATCAGTAACTGCTACTTCTTTATTGATGACATAACTTCAACTCTCTTATTGATAACAGGACTTATTCGTCTTATTGAGGACAGACTCCCTTCTTATACGATTTGCTCTACAGCAGTGCTTTTCCACTACCTATTCATTGGTCAAACAACTTTGCCCAGCAACTGCAAACACCCAGCAACTTCCATGTCTTAACAACTGGAGAACAAGCAGTCCGAGACAGCAAGACATCTCCTGAATCACCCTTCTTTGTTCCTCCTAAACACTTTACATTTCTTCTGGCCTCATATTTAAGAGTCCAAAGTTATCACCAACCATGGGGCTTGTCAACACCCATGGCCACACTCCCACAGTTAAGCATGACTTCCCCCTGGTGAAGCCATGTTGACTGCCCCTAATGACCCTCTTATCCATGATATGCCTAGAGACAATGCCAAGGATAAATTGTTCCATTACCTTTCCAGGTGGTAAGGTAATTTTTTTTAGAAAACCAAGCAGTAAAACTATGAAAGATCCTTTCTGATGTTCTTAGAAATCAATATGTATTTCAGATTTTCTGTTCATTTTACCAACTTGTAAGTAAATCTAAATAAATATGTAAAACCATCATAACATAATACAACATAAGGTAACATAATGTAACGTAATGTAAGATAACAAAGTAATGTAATGTAACATAACATGACATATAACATGGAAATTCTAAATACATTTTTATCCTTGTTCTAAATCCATTTATGGAAACACATTTTTAGTCTGGCCAGATAAATATAAAGTCCACATGGAAGATATATATACATATATATATGCATAGAAAAAAAATTATTTCTGCAAGTGTTCAGTTTAGCAGATTCCAACTGTTTAGTTCATCTCTTATTTTACATTCTTACAACCCTTTAAATTAACACTAATATTCCCAGCTCTTCAGATTAACTGTAGCTCCCTGGAATAATTGAGAATAAGAGCTTTAAAGATGTGAAAAAGTCCCAGCAGGCATTAAATCTCTATTGTGTTTGTCCAAAAATTAAGACTCCCTAAACAGGCATAGTGCCATTCACAACTTCATGTTCAATATCTATAACTGTTTAGAAACTGTTATTCTGGTGTTATATGAAGGTATGGAATCTGGATGCAAAATGCTATCAATTTTTCTGCAATTAAAAGAAGATGTCTGTGCTTCTGAGATTGTTGGGCTCTTTTGCTGCTTATTTGATTTTTTTTTTTCTTTGTACAATAGATAGTAATTGTTTAAGCAGTCATTTAATATTTTAAATGAATTTTCTGTCCTAACAGGAGGCAGAAATTTCCTACACAATAAAAAAAGAAGATACAAAGAAATATGGCCTTAAGTGACAATGTAAGATCTTATAGATTGATTATAAATGATAAATCTAAGAGGCTTAATATGTTTGAACCACCAGACAGTAAAAAGCAGAGCAATACAATTTTGCACATAGCATCAGATTGCTCAGCTGAAATCTGACAATTATATTCCCTTTAGCAAACTAACAATTTAAATAATCAAATTATAGCTGAACGCCATTACAATTAGATTTTTTCTATTTTTTTAATAATTCATTTTGAGAGCTTCATTAAATATTTAGAAATAAGCCTTCACGATTAAAATGTATGTGGAATTTTAGTCTCAATATGTAGTCTTATGTTTCACATCACCTGTTCTCCATACTAGGAGGCTTAAATAAGGTATAGAACATAAAATAATAATAATAATATAAAAAATAAAATTTTAATAAATAAATAAAATAAAATGTATTTTAACCTCTGTATCAAATGATGCACATGGTTTTAATGCCACTGTTGCTAGTTCATGGCATGCAATGTTATAAAAGCTAAAATGGCTCACAGCTGAAGACTGAACAACAATCTAATTTTGTCGTAGGTTTTCTATGTCACCTTGATTAAGTTGTTTATGCCAATCAAGGAAGATTGAGGAAGGAATTTGGCCACATGATGAATTTTATACCAAAGTTTGGAGTTTATTTACTATTTATTACTATTCATTATTCTTCGATTCTTCTGTTTGAAATGTTCCATTCATCCAAAAGAGGGTTGACAAACTGTTGTGACTTAGGTGATCAATCATACACAATGAATAGTAAAGAGTTACTATTAAGAATTCAAGGACAACTGTCAACAGTTAAAGAGTTGGCATCTCTTGGTTTCTTTTTTTTTTTGACTAAACATGCCTCAGATGTTGCAGATTTTTGCCCACATATTATTAGATCTTGAACCTCATAATTCTTCTCATAGGGTGTCAGGATTTAGCATACCACATCGTCCCATGTCCTTTTAGCAATGAAGTTAGTTTGAGCTTTCTGAAGTTGTTTTGAGGAATTTCTTCCTGTTGAGAACCGTTGGTTAGTAATAGGGGACCATGTTATTTTGTGCATTAAACAGCAGAGTCTCATAGTTCTTGCAACGAGTGACTAACTTTATACTGAAGAAGTCATGCTGAATTCAGTGTGGAATTCAGTTCTCAAATTACTGTCCTTAAATTTCAAAAAAAAAAAAAAAAGAGAGAGAGAGACAATAGTTGCTTACAAGCAATGGGGAAGGGTTGTGTGCGGGGGAGTATGTTCATCCACAAATTAGAACACTTAATAAGGTATGCCAAAAAGTGGATTTGACCTAGAATTCTCTATTTCATCTATATACATATACACACATGACCTAGAAGGCCAGAAATCTCTTTCCAATCAGGGCTAACTGAGCTTCTTTTCATGTAGAAAATACACTAGAGAATGGTTTCTTGTACTTATAACTATACGTCTTTTTTTGCTCCATGTCATTTGAACATATTTCTCTGATTTGACAGTGCTGTATTTAAAGGTAGCTGTTGAGACTGAGTCAGTGCTTAGAAAAAGAATATTTAGAAAAGGCTGAGAAAGCTGGGGGTGGGGAGAAAATAGGGGGAGTGCAATTAAAAAGTATAACTGTTGCCCAAGGAATCTGTAAAGGGACTTCTGGGTTCTTGCTTGTGTTCCAGTAACTGCATTGGACAACTATGCTTCAAGTAATTTCAGTACCAGAAAGCAGAATCCAGAATATCATATTTTTTTCTATATTGCCTAAAATACATTAATTCTGTCTATCAAGTTAGCATGTGTTAGTCAAAAATATTTCTAAAAGCTCGTCTAATTTCCACTCTTGACTAATAGACATTTCCTCCTTTTTGCTTAACCCATTTCTGGCAGTCCCCTTATTAATTTTGTTAGAGATATTTCTGTATCACAATCTAACACATTGACATACTCCTAAAAAGCAGCATCTCTATATGTCATATTTTTTTTAATAGGTTTGTTTTTTGAGACTAGAACTATTATTTTTTTTTTCCATCTTTTCAGCAAAATATTAAATGCTACTTAGTATGTGTTACTTACATTAAATAGTTAGACTGGCTCTAGGAATGCCCTTTTTGCTATTCACATGTTATACTTCATGTTTTCTAGGTATTATAGTTACTGCAAAAATTCAGATTTCTATGGAAAGCAATATAAATCAATATATTTCTAATCTTTAATGTCTCTTTGAATAATATTGTATGAATTAAAGTTATACAAAATATTTTTTATATTTTTCCTGTTATCTGATTTCTCATTTTCTGCATTCCTAAGGTTGATAGAACACCTATGTCATAAAGAAACTATGAAAAATATTTTATGAAGAAAAAATATTTAGAAGTTTCAGATGCTTGAGCTATCCATCAAAATTGAGAGATTTTTTTTGTACCATTGATATGTATATAAGAAATGCAAACATCTATGAGACAAGTGATTAAAAATGACTGAGAGATAAACATACCCCAAAGCACTGTTTCCTGTGTAGAGTAGTTTCTTCTAGCTTAACAACAACAATGATAAATTATTTTTATAATTTTTATTATTATTATCTCTGTTTGGTAAGAGAGAAAAGCACGGGAAAGAGTAGCAAAGAACGACTTGCTACAGAATACCTAGATAGTTGTATTGCTAGGATGGTTTCTTTGCTTTTATTTTTTGCTCTTGATTTTAGACAAAACAGTAGAAGAAATTAGAACTCTAAGAATTGGTCATTTCAAGTCAAGATACATCTCCAGATCAGCTGCTGATGATTACCACAGTTGCTCATACATTAATGTGGCTGTTTTTCAAAACCATACTCTTCTATTGTTAAATTTCACAGCTTATTCAGAGGTAGCTAGTTGTTACATGAGTTTTCTGGAGACATAATAGAAGACTGTGAACTACTTAAATTAAATTATTTTATTTTAAATAATGAATTACATTATTTTAATATTTATTAACATTCTCACATTAATATGTTGAAATATACTGTTTTTATTTACTATTTTCATAGTTTTTCAATCGTTATTTGAACTAAACTTTAGTTTAGTTCAAATGTGGTTGAATATTTGCTGCAAGAAAAATATGACAACATTTAACATTTCAAAATTTTCACCATTTATAATTTATTAAAAAAAAAAAAAAAGATATCTTTCTTATAGATATCCAAGAAAAATAAAAAGAAAGTAAGATTCCCCAAACAGATTTTTCAATTTAAAAAAACTTTGATTCTTTAAGGAAAACTCCATTGACTCCAGTGATGTGTGTGATTTCAGCTGATTATTTATGGTTCCCACTACAACAGTTCTGAGATTTACTGCATGTCTGGCCCTTTGTTACCTTTTCAAGGATGTACCATATATGATCCAAGACTTGACCCTTAATTTTATTGAGAGAGGAGACACACAATCCTCCCTGAGAACAAATTGCTCTGGGGGTTGAAGTCCTCAGAGAATTTTCTGTGATTTTCCCAGCAGCACTTGAGCTTAGTGCAGTGTATACAGCTCTGCAAATAGTGCAGTGTATACAGCTCTGCAAACTCTTCCTTCAGGGAAATATAAGCAGTGACTAGACAGCTTACAGGATACACTTACTAGTATAGCATTTGGGGCAGAGCAATACAGAGAAAATATATGAAGTGATTGACAGATCACAGGTATGTAAAACATACTAGGAATTACCTGGTGAGATCCTGGCAAGTTTAGTATAGAAACATATTATTTGTGTGAGTGTGATTCTTTATGCCTGTAGTGGAGTAGACTGTCTCTTTTTACTCTTTGAGACTCTGTTGTGATGAATCTCTGCAACCTGCCCAAACTGGTAATGCCAGTTTATACAAGTAAATAAAGCAAAGCAATAATTTGCTTTTCCATCTATGAGAATTTCTATTACCTCCACAGATATATCAAGTTTTGCAGGCTATTTGCTCCCAGGATCTGGAACTTCATGACACATTCTACTGGTACAGTAGTGTAATAGTTTTCTGTCTGGATGCCTTTTTTTTTTTTTTTTTTTTTTTTATATATATATATTTCAGCACAGGAAACATTTACAAGAGCAATTGCAGATGGTCCATCTAAACTGCTTTTGCCATCCAAGCACAATAATTATTTTAGTATTTAACTGGAATTTCAGAAGAGAATCTTGCAAGCCTGTGTACTTTGACCAGAGAGGCCCATCTGATATTTGTTTAGCCACTTCTTGACATGACAAGATAAATAGCTAGCTATAGTCAGTATCCATCATTCTAGGACTACGCTTGTCAGAGACCTTATATATAGAAAGAACACATGGAAAGCGTGAAAGAGTGATTCTTTGTTCAGTGCAATCATACAGCCCAACTCCACCCCCTGTAGATGCTCAGTATGTAATCTACTGGCTTCAAAGGCAAATTTTTCCCCTCACAAGTTAATGCATCACATGGGTGAATATGCATCACTACTTTTGCTACAGCTCTGAACAAAGTCACTCATCTCTCTCTCTCTTTCTCTTTTTTTTTTTTTTTTTAATATATATTTTATTTTAATTTTTACTTTTGGACTGAATTTGAAAACGCCAAGCAGCAAAATAGCTTTTTAATAACACAACATATTTTCTCCCTTTCTTCATATTACACTCATTGCATCCACACTGCATGATAGCAAGTAGGTGTATATGTGCATAGATATACATAAAACACAGTCTGTAATGTATTATATATGTACACATACATGTATATATTTATAAATCAGCCTTTTTAATACACCACATATGCAAAATCCTTTGTATGCTCCTGATCTCTTCTGTTTTGAAAGACTTGCTTTAATCATTGCTTACTGCTGAAAGAAGACTGGAAATGGATTTCTTGTATGAAAAATGACCTGCCTCCAATTATTCTAAAAAGGAATAAAACCCTAAGATTTGGATATAGCTTTTTTCATTTTTAAACACTTGTCAAGAAATCATGTGAGGTGTACTGCCAAAGATGGCACAGCCATATAAATACATGCTCTTCAGTCCTCTATTCAAAATACATTTTATACCAGTTTACAACAAATAACTATTTTGGGAGGAGTGGCTGACATGCCAGAAGGCTGTGCTGCCATTCAGCGAGACCTGGACAGGCTGGAGAGGTGGGCAGAAAGAAACCAAATGAGGTTTAATAACAGCAAGCGTAGAGTCCTGCACCTGGGAAGGAACAACTGGACCTATCAGTACAGGCTGGGGGATGACCTGCTGGAAAGGAGCTCTGAGGAGAAGGACCTGGGGGGTCCTGGTAACAGGTTGACCAGGAGCCAGCAGTGTGCCCTCGTGGCCAAGAGGGCCAATGCGATCCTGGTGTGCATTAAAAGGAGTGTGGCCAGCAGGTCAAGGGAGGTGATCCTCCCCCTCTACTCTGCCCTGGTCAGGCCTCACCTGGAGTACTGTGTCCAGTTCTGGGCTCCCTGGTACAAAAAAGACAGGGATCTCCTGGAAAGAGTCCAGCAGAGGGCCACAAAGATGATACGGGGCCTGGAGCATCTTTCCTATGAGGAAAGGCTGAGAGACCTGGGTCTGTTCAGCCTGGAGAAGACTGAGAGGGGATCTTATCAATGTGTATAAATACCTGAGGTGTGGGAGACAGAGGGATTTGGCCAACCTCTTTTCAGTGGTTTATGGGGACAGGACAAGAGGTAAGGACCACAAGACAGATCACAGGAAGTTCCGCACCAACATGCGAAAGAACTTCATGGTGAGGGTGACGGAGCACTAGAACAGGCTGCCCAGGGAGGTTGTGGAGTCTCCTTCTCTGGAGATATTCAAGTCCCGTCTGGACACCTACCTGGGCAACCTGCTCTAAGGAACCTGCTTTGGCAGGGGAGTTGGACCCGATGATCTCTTGAGGTCCCTTCCAACCCCTACAATTCTGTGATTCTGTGAACTGTGTCTTTTCCATCTTGTTTTTGTCTATAGAATGGAAGAGAATAAACTCTCTCCTTTTAAGCTCTTTCTATGGTCCATTCTTTCCATTAATAATCTAGGAGAACTTCAAAAATGAAATAAACTGGAAAAAGAAAACATTTACTTTCACTTTTCAGGTGGCTCATGTCCACAAGCTAATTTAGCATTTCATCGAATACAGATACATGGCTGGTTACCTTAGATGGTTAATAGATTTGCTTTCTTTTAAAACTTGACCTACAAATATGACTCTTTTATTTATTTATTTATTTTTAATTGAATTTCCAGATTTCATGATTTGTGATCTCAATCAATAATATCAACTTGAAGCCTGAAAAGGTCATACCAAATAGTTTATATTTTCATATCTGAAAACACTCAGATAAAGCTCTTTCTAATCCACTGTAAGGTCAAGCTTTCCCTTTTCATAACAACAAATACCACACTTTGAAGGAAATGGGTTGTTTCATTTTTAATGCAACTTGACACTTGTGACAGGAAAAGTTAATGACAGTGTAAAATAGCTTTCAAGTCCAAAGACTAGAAAAGATAGATGCAAGTTACACAGCTTTGAACTGTTCCAGAAATTGAAAAACATTATTTATAGTGTTGTATGAATGCAAAGAGTATATATCTGGCATGTAAAGGGAGAGATTCTCAAATGCTAGTTACAGCTAGAATAATCTGCTTTCATCGCTCAAACACATCTTTCTCATTTCTCAAAATCTTTGAGCTGACCATTTCAACACAAATTCTCTATGTTACTTTAACTTTCCCTACTCTGTCTCAGGCATCCATTCTTAAAATTATAGGCATCAATGGAGTAATTCATTACTTTATTTTATACATCCAGTATATAGAAGTGTAGGCTTTTTTCGTAACCTATGATGAGAGATAGGTACCTCCACAGAGAAAAGTCTTTAGCATCTTTCTTTAGCACAGGATGAATTACCTTCTAGAAGCACTTATATCATAGATAGTTAAAGGCGGCTGTGTTTAAGTGATATAACAGGAGGTCAGAGTGATTAGCTTACACTTAGGTATCTAACGTTAAATCAGATCAATCTCTTTCCCAATACAGATGCCTATGCAGTGAGTTAACATTGTTCGGTTGCCAGGTACCCACCAAAATGTACACTCACTCCCCCTCCTCAACAGGATGGGGGGTGGGGGTGGGCTGGAGGAGGGGGTGAGGGGGAAGAATATGAAATAAAAAAATAATGGATCAAGACAACGACAGGGAGATTACTTGCTAATTACCGTCATGAGCAAAACAGACATGGACTGAGAAAGATTAATTTAATTTTTTGCTAATTTGTAACAGTAAAGCAGTGAGAACTAAAAGTAAACTAAAAAGACCTTCCTCCCAGCCCCTCTTTGTCCCAGGCTCAACTTCACTTTCAGTTCATCTACTACCTCCTGTCTTGAGCAGCATGGGGGAAATGGAGAATGGGTGTTGCAGTCAGTTCATAACACATTGTCACAACACCTCTTTCCTCCTCACACTTCTCCTGCTCCAACATGGGGTCCCTCCCATGGGATGCAGTCTTTCATGAACTGTTCCAGTGTGGATCCTTCCCCTAGGCTGCAGTTTAAGAACTTTGCCATTATGAGTCCATACCACAAGATGAACTCCTTCAGGAACAAATTGTTGGAGTTCAGATCTCTCCCACTTGTCACAGTTCCTGCCTGAAAACATGCTCTACCATGGGCTCCGCTCCATGGGCTGCAGTTCTTGCCAGGAACCTGCTCCTGCATGGGCTCTCCAACAACTACAATTCCACTTTCAGGGCACATCTTCTTGCAGCAGTTTGGGATCATCCATGGGCTGCACAGTAGAAATCTGCTCTGATGTGGTCCTCCATCAGCTGCAGTGGGGCAACCTGCTCCACCAAAGTCTTCTCCACGAGTTTCAGGGGAATCTCTGCTCTAGCACGTAGAGCACCTCCTCCCCCTCTTTCTTCACTGACCTTGGTGTCTGCAGAGCTATTTCGCTGACACTTTTCTCACTCATTCCTCTGTCACAGCTCTTGCACAGCATTTTTCCCCTTTCTTAAATATGCTATCACAGAGTCACAACAAGCATCGTTCATTGGCTCATCTTTGACCAGCAGCAAGTCTCTTTTGGAGCCAGCTAGAACTGGGTGTCTGATACAGGTGCAGCTCCTGGTCTCTTCTCATAGAAACCATCTGTTCAGCACCCCCTCGTTTACCAAAACCCAATACAGCCTACCATATTGTACTTCATACAATTAAGTATATGCCTTTGAAGATTTCCAGAGGGACACCCTATCCAGATAAGTTTAGGTACTAAATTTATAGCTGCAGTATATTGGTTATACCAATAGAAACCTAGTGGAGAAACTGACTGAAAAGAAATAAAGAAATATATAGGCATATCTGTACATTATATGTGGTTTAATCTACCACATAGATCTGAATGGCTGGGATACACTTAGTGAAAAATTTTAGACTCTGGTTGCTCCAACAAGACAGTCACTTTTACTTATAAGACTGAATGTCTATATGCCAGCTTTAGAAGTACACAACCTGTTTTGCAGTGCAGAGTCTTATAGCTTTTCTGAATATCACCTTGTTCTATTAAACTGCTGTTGAAATTTTAAGTAGACACAAACTATCTATGTCTGTGAATTAACTTAAATTTAAAGATTTCTTTCTGATTTCATACATTGATTTACGTATCTCTGGCACCTATTTAAAAATTTCACTACTATAAATATAAAATATTATTCCTACAGTCAAATTCCTGATCGCCATATAGCATAACAAAAGTAAACGTTAAAGCTTGAAGTTCTGATCTTTCTCAAATGATTGCTGCTAATACAAACATTCATGAACAAATGCACATACGAGATTTTTCAGCATGCTCTGATGAGGAAACAAACCTGATAAATTTCAGAGAATCATTCTGGAGCTTAGAGATTATCTTGCTGAAACTAATGATAATGGACTTGTTATGTATAGTAGAAAGGGCTTGAGATGAAGTGAGGAATTGTTACTTTATCTGAAATTCAGTGAGCTACAGTAAAATAATAGTTTCATAAACCACTTAAATATTACTGTGTATTAAATTTAGAATATACTGCCAGCCATTTCAGTGTTCTTTGCATGAGCATGGGTTTGCTTTATTTGTTTTGTTTTAGAGGAGGTGGGTACAAGTTGTGAAAATCCATGAGATCCCACATTGTTCATTTCTGTGATTCATAAATGGCAAAAACACACAAAAAAATAAAATGCACCTTTTTAATTGGGTGTAGGTGTGAAGGTGTTGGTAGTGGCGTGGGGTTCTACAAGGCTCCTCTGTTAGGAGAGGCCAGGGCTGCCCCATACTGGGCACAGCCGGCTGGAACCAGATGGCTCCAACGGCTGCACTGCAGGGCATGGCTGGGCCCAGCAGCCAAGATGGTCCAGCAGCCACTTCTGGATATAAGAAATGGCTGAAAACTCCAGACAGGCATAGTATCAAGAAACAGGGTGAGTGAGAAACACCGCAGGGAACAGCAAAATCAGAGAAGGAGGGGGAGGTACTCCAGGTACTAGAGAAGAGATTCCTCTGCAGCCCATGGAGTAGACAGGCATTTCCTGAAGGGCCTACTGCCTACAGAGAAGTCCCACAGAGAGGTAGGGGAAAAATGTAAAGAGGAAGGAGCAGCAGAGAAGAACCACCATGTACTGACCATAAAATTCCACTCCCTCATCTCAGCTGTGCCAGTCAATGGGATAAAGGATTCTAAAATGAAGAAGCAAAGCTGTTTTAAAGTTTTTCTTTTTTATTTCTAACTACCCATATCCATTTTAATGGGCAATAAATTAAATTTCCCATAGTCAAGTCTGTTTTGCCCATGACAATAACTGGAAATCATATCTTGACCCCTTATTCCTGTTTTATCCTGTTTTCTCCCCTCCACATCCTATGGGAAAGGGGGGAATGACTGAGCAACTAAGTGCAAGTTTGGCTGCTAGACAAGGTTAACCAAATATGACTTTATTAACCCACAAGTATCTTGATAAAAATAGAGAATGGAAGTAAAAATGCGTTATTATAAGGTTCCATTTCTTGCTGAATTTTTCTAAAACATACTTGTACATAGCAGGTACAGAATCTGCATTTGGATTTTAAGTAAAAAATATGAAGTTCACTGTTTTATCTCTTTACATTATAATGGCTGGGATCATCAAACTTTTGTGTTTAGATTAGGGCTGAAACTTATTTTCAAACATGAGTAAGCTTCTGTGTCTTGGATTTGAACTCTAGCATATGCAGACAGGCTTTGGATTTACTTTGGATAAAGTCTGAGGTAAAGTAATTTTCTTCAAATATTGCCTTGAACAACTAATATTAAGCATGAAAGTTACTTTATAACTGCTAATACAAAATACAATTTTAATCAGACTAATAAAGTAATAGAATAATGAAATCTCAGAATAGTAGAATAGAATCATTCAATTAATTTTGTCTGGAATAGATGTCCGTAGGTCTTTTGTTCAAACCTCCTCCTGAAATTTAGTCTATCTTCTAAGTTGGATCAAGTTGCTCAGGGCCATTCCCAGTTGAGGTTTGAAAATCTCCACAAGTGGTGAGTCTACAAACTGTTTAGGCAACCTGTTCCAACTGGCCACTGTAGAGGAGGGGAAGGGAAGGGAAGGGAAGGGAAGGGAAGGGAAGGGAAGGGAAGG
>CM021697.1:152260358-152293802 GCA_011074415.1 Stictonetta naevosa
GGGAAGGGAAGGGAAGAGAAGAATTGTCAGTATATTTTTATAATAATTTGACTTTCTGAGATGCTATTATTACACAATTGTTACTTGGTAAGACATAGGCCAATTGATCTATTTTAAACGTCAGCTTGTAGTCTGCTTTTTAGAGGAATCTAACTCTGGACATAGAAAACAGGCTGCAGAATGTTGACAACAGGGAAAACACTTCTGTCAAAAGAAACTGAACACTTTTGTGTAATTTGGAAGAACACGTAGAATAAACTTTGACATATCTTTACTGTTTTATGATTGAAAAAGCAAGAGAACTTTATTGAAAATGACATAGTCTTGATTAATTATTGATTTGAGCAAGTCTAACAGAGGCCTACTGGACAAGTGGCTGAATTGCAGGCGTATTAAAATGGTTCGTAATCGGTAGTGTCAATACCATCAGATGCTACAGGAACACTGTTTTTGCCAGAAGAAAACTATGTTCTTTTCACTGCAGAAATTAATTAGTTGTGGAATTACTGCTCCAATGTACTTTGAGTATTTGGCAACTCAGCTGCATGTATTTGGAGTTTTATTTCAAAAGTGTACACTGGGTCAAGTTATATAGCTGTCCCTAGTTAATGTTCTGTAACTTGCTTTGTCACTAGATATGAATATTGTTGTGTAAATCTCTGAATTGGAAATGATTTGGCTGAAGAAGAAAATGCAGACATTCAGCACATGAAGGGAATAAGAAAAAGAAGTTCCTCATTTAATTAGTTAAACAAACGAGCAATAGAAAAATATAGGCTGGAAAAGGATAAAAAAGATGTATCAACTCTTTATTTGAAGTCTTATCTGTTTATTCTGATTCCAAAGAATGAAGTTCCTGGATGACACAGTTTTAGTTTTGTTTATCATACAGACTCTTGCTAAACTATTTTCTTAAACCACTTTTTGTTTTAATCTTCACTTTCACTGAATAGCTACAGTAAATTAAATCTGTTTCAGGTAATTTATGTATTTATTTATTTAAAGCTAAACCTACTTTCTTGATGTTTTCTGCATATTATTATGGATAACCTAAAACTGTTTTCAGTAGGGATAATTTTCTTCCTAATTGCTGGAAAGGTGCTGTGGTTTGGATTTAGGTTGAGAATAATATTGATAAGACACTGATGCTTTAGTTGTTGCTGAGCAGTTCTTACACTAAGTCAAAAACTTGTCAGTTTCTCATTCTGCCCTGCCAGTGAGTAAACTGTACATGAGAAGCTGTGAGGGGACAGCTGACCCAGACTGGACAAAAGGATAGTCCAAGCCATATATTAACAGCAGGTGGTGAGCAATTGCACTGTGCATGATTTGCTTTGTATATTATTATTATTATTGTTGTTTTGTTGTTGTTGCTGTTGTTATTATTCCCTTCTTTTTCTGTCTTTTTCATCTGTCTTTATCTCAACCCACATATTTTACTTTTTTTTTTTTTTTTTTTTTTTCTGATTCTCTCTCCCATCCCACTGGGGAGGAGTGAGCAAACGGTTGTGTGGTGCTTAGCTGCCTGCTGGGTTAAACCACAACACCAAGCCATGCTTGAGAATTCTGAAGTGGCAACATATGGCTAGAAACAATTTTCTCCTTGTATTTCTCTCTCAGCTTGAAACAAGTTATACTCTGTACCAGAAGAAGAAGATGTTTTTTCAAGACTTCCATCCTAAGAAGGGCTAAAATATCCAAACAAATAAGAAAATACAGACAAATAATGATGGTGCCAATAAAAAACCAATCAATCAATCAAACAAAAAACATGAATAGCTGGTACCTGGTCCACTCCTGTTCTAAGATTAAAATAAAATAAAAATAAAATAAAATAAAATAAAATATAAAATAAAATAAAGGTCTCTTCTGTGCCTCTCTTTGAGCTTCTAGACTTTTGAAAGAACTGAGCAGCATACAGTCTATTGTTCTGAGGTCGGATTTGTATCAATGATTAGAAAGCAGTTAAAACAGTCATTCAAAATGAAATGTGAGTATATTTACCATCTCAGGGAGTCCAATTAACATCTCTTGTCTTGCAGAAGAGTGCCCTAAATACTAGGCAGTGAAGTGTGAGGCTAATACATGGGAATGACTTTATGCCAGTACTTGATGTTAGGACAAAAGATAACTCTAAGTAAATACTGGTGAGCCTAACGATGATGACTGATCTTAATAGTTAGTTAGATATACTACTGATGAGCAATGACATTTGTATGCAGATTTAGTAGTGCCTAGAGAATTTCAAAATCCAGTATATTTCTGCTGAGACATTTTAAATGCTTTTCAAGTTCAATAACCTATATAGATAAGGTGTATTTATGCGCATGACAACAAAAAGAGGGTTACAACACAGGTTTGGATAATTAAATCTGAGCAAGTATAGTTTTAAGAGTTTAAGCCCTGTTTGTGAGTTTGTGCCTGTTATGGAACAAATTCTCACAACTAGATGTCACAGTATTTACTGTGTAAGTACCATGTGAATTCACAGCATGCCAGCTGCCTGAATGATACATCATAAAACAAGATTATCTAAGGTGCTTTTATGCTGGGGCTAGCTACCCAAGTTAATCAAGACAAGAACACAGGAGAAATAGAATGACTAGAATGGAGAACACCGTTTTTACATGGGATCTGAACCACTTTGCAATTTCAAAGAGGGGGTGATTAAAGAAGGTCTAACTCAAAACAGTAACAAATAAGCTAGTGGCTTAACAGTGACTTTTTGTTATGGAAATCCATGTTTAAAGCCAATAGCTTTCTGATGGGAGCAACCATGAAGGAGACCTAATTGTAATGTGAAAAATGCTGACAGAAAATGTATGCTAAAACACTGACAGAAGACATTGGCCAGCCTGGGAACTGCTAGCCTGGGAACCCAGCCTGAGATCTAGGCCTGTGAACCACAAGCATATTTGAAAAGGACAACTGGCATCTTTAAAATGCAGCTGGGTATCTGAGAACCAGAGACATCCTGAGATACTCTCAATAACTGCAAAAACAAGACAATACCTACCATCTGCAGAGGGGACAAATAGTCAACAAGGTGGAAAAACCTATCTGGGAAAGGGGGAATTGGTGACAGGCATCGGTTGTTTCAGCTGGAAAACTGGACTGGAAAAGTCTGAGAAAAGTAAAACTTGGTCTGAGAGAACAAAGAACAAAATAGTCTATTGCCTGTCATATGTACAAAATAGAAATTAACAATATTTATTTTTGATTCCAGGTGTAGCCTGCTGTGAGATATGTTCATCTGATTCGTGTCAATGTAGAGCAATGCTAGGGCCACATGATAAAATGTGACTTTCTGTCTTATACATCCTTGTATAACCACAAGACACAGGAAATAGAGATGGTTTATGTAAGTATATAGTTACTGTGTTGGGCGATCAATGTATGTATATGGTTCTTATATTCGGTGGTTAATGTATATATATAGTTCTTGTGTTCTGCAATGGTCACCTGACAGGAACAGCTTGAACCAGTGTTGCTGCTAGACAGAAGGCTGTGGGGGGGGAGCATGCATGGGCTCTGGGGTCGAGAAGATTCGAGAAGATTCCAGAAGATAAAGAAGGCATGCTCGAAGGAGGACACACCCAGTAATGACTATGCATTAGTAGAGGGGATATAAGCCAGGAGTGGGAACTGTGGGGTGTGTGTCTTGGTGGAGCGGAGACTCCCGGTGCAACCAGCGCTGTTTGCTTGCCTTTATTCCTCTAATAAATTGCTAACTTTAATTGGAATCCTATTTGAGACTCAATCATTTATCACACTCCTATACCGCTTATGTCTCTGCAATATAAAAATAACGCTGCTGCTGCACAGAGGTGAGCCAATAAGCAATATTGTTTCTGTCTCCATGAGAGCATATTTAAGAAAGGAAAAACAAATGAACAAACATAATACAAAACAAAACAAAAAAATGCTGTTCAGCAGCAGCTGGCAGAGTGAGGAGTGAGAAACAGCCCTGCAGATACCAAGGTCAGTGAAGAAGGAGGGGGAGGAGGTGCTCCAGGCACCAGTGCTTAAGTTTCCCCTGTGGCTTGTGGAGAGGCCCATGCTGCAGGCCGTGGAGGAGACCATGGTGGAGCAGGTGGATCCACCCTGAAGGAGGCTGCCACCCATGAAGCAGAGCCCATGGAGAGGAGCCCACATAAGAGCAGGTGACCTGGCAGGAGTTGCCACCTATGGGGAACCCCGGCTGGAGCAGTTTGCACCTGATGGATGGACCCCATAGTACGAACCCATATCTGGAGCAGTTCTTGAAAAGCTGCTGCCTGTGGAAGCCCATGCAGGATCGGTTTGGGAAGGGTGGCATCCTGTGGGAGGGACCCTATCTTTGAGTAGGAGAAGAGAGTGACTGAGAAAGAGCAGCAGAGAAGTTCTATAGACTCACCATAACCCTCATTACCCCCTTCCCCTGCACTGTTTGGGGGAAAAGGTGGAAGTGGGTGGATGGGGGAAAGGTGTTTTTAGTTTATTTCCTTTGTTTCTCTCTTCTCTGGCTTGCTAGTAATAGGCAATAAAATTTTCTAATCTCCCTACACCAAATCTTTTTTGCTCGTCACAGTAATTGCTGAGTGATATCCCTGCCCTTATCTCAACCCTTGAGCCCTTTGCATTATATTTTCTCCCCCCTTCCCTGTGAGGAGGGGGTGTGAGAGAATGGTTGTGGTGGAACTCAGCTGCCCATCTGAGTAAAACCACCACACTCCTGCATTAGATCTCCTAGGCAAAATTAGATCCCTATCAGGGAGAGATGGCTAACTCAAGACTCTGTGACGCTGATCGTCTTAGAAATGTGACTTTGTCTGTTGTCAATTGGCCACAGTTCTAGGGGTGATGTCAATGGATCACACTACTGCAATCAGTTTGATATGCATTGTACCAGTAACACTTTTAAATATATATAGGCATGTGTATAAGTAATAATCACATTTGCTGCTTAATTAGTAGTAATTTTTTACTAACTTGTAATATTGAAATACACACTTACTGCTAATTCTGATTGTTGCTACTGTTGAAATCTTGTACTTTATTTTCTGGTGGAAATGTAAGTTGATATGTGCTTGTTTTGTTAATCATAAATATACCTGATTTATTAGTAGTAATTTATAATAATCTGTAATAATGAAACTTTAAGAAAAAAAAATCCTCTGTGTCCTTGTGTATTGCAGAATCCTGAGAGTACACCATCATTATCTTTACACATCTGCAGGCAAGGTAATCCTTTGTGTCATGACACTATCATGAAACTTACTGAAGTCCCATGTCCTTCTGAAAAAGAAAGAAGCTCAGGGATTATCCATGTTATCTCAAATGGCACAAAATGTTGTTAAGCAACTGAATTCTACCTCAGATTTTTGTGATAACTAGGAAAACGCAGGTCAACCAAATCAGGTGTAGATATTTACAGCTAAATTTGACATCTAATGTTACAAAGAATTACGAACATCATGACTACCAGTGGAGTGGAAGGAGGCTTTATATGGGGCTGGTCAAGGCAATTGAAACCTCTTGCTACCCAAAAGGCACAGTCTACTCCAATCAGGTACTGGCTTTTTCACCTGAATATGCCTTCATACAGACTGTATTTATTTCATTGCAGCATGCTTGCCAGATACATGATAGAATACATGATAGATACTTGCTAGATACATGATAGAAAAGGTAGAAAAGCCTGATAATTATTTTTGAATTTAGCTTATTCCAAGGCTCTAAACAATGTGTTAAACTCAGCATTTTAGGGGTGTTGTGCATGCCCATAATTTGGGTTATATACATATACGGGGCAAATATATATGCTGTATAGGGCAGCACCAAAGCAGTTAATTTGAAGATCTCACTGATATACGAACGTTGGCCTGGTTGACAAAACCATCAAATAGGTATCAGAAGTTTTAAAGGAATAAGGTCTTATTTAACTAAGATCCTATATTAAAATATTTGTGCATGTACACGTGTGTATAGCTGTTGAAGTTTGTTCATGTCCCAGAATTTTTGGAACAACTTGAGGTTTTCATTCATGAAATCTCAAAAACGTTAATAATATGTCAAGTTGTGAGCACAAGATAAATTGTAATAACTGCTGGGTATTTTAAAAGTAAATGTTCCTAATTCATTTTATGCATAAAAAACTATACTTCATTATAGGAAAATCAGGCTGATCTTGGAAACCAAAAATATAATTAAGAGGCAAAGATTCTTGAGACTGATGTAAGCAAGGAATATCAATTCTATGTAAGACAAGACCATGCAAGTGAAAAAGTAATAAGACTTAGTAAGCTATTTTTCTTTTCTTTATTGATTAGAGGGATTTATAATTACTGATGAAAAAAATAAATAGCTTAAATAAATACCTATACTGTATTGTAAGGTAAACATACAATCTGGTATGTACTACAGACCAGGTCACTTGCATCTCTAGAGTGGAAGACTTATTATCATGTATCTGTCATGTATTGCCATGGCAACTTCCATTTGTTCCAGAAATTCGTTTGGTTGGGAACTATGGGCAACTAGCATGAATGACGTAGTATCACACACATACACACACACAGAAAAAAAAAAAAAAAAAAAGTCATTTTAAGATTTGCCTACTTAGTTTTATGAAATGACAGATTGTTTTGAAAAACAAGTAGATGGCACATGACAATAAGTTTATTACATCTTTTCTTAATCTTTTTGCTTTAAGGAAAAGCACTTGTTGCTCATGGGATGTAAAACCAGCTTACAGTGAGATGTGATCATCTAAGAATGGGTGCTCACCTAAAAACTGGATCTGAAAACCATTTCTGAAGTACATAATTCTAGCATATATGTATATTTTAAGACATTATTGTCATGAATAATTTTTCTTATTAAACCAGAAGTCCGAAGAAGTAGTGATATTTTATCATGGAAGGAATGCTGCAAAACAGATATGAAAAAGACAGTTCATGCAGTCAAAAGTGGCAAATTGATGAAAATTCTATTTTATGTTTTTATGTTAGGTCAAATTCATTTTTGAAGTTATATTACAGATAATTCTGTGGGATTTTTTAGAAGATGCTAAGTTTTTGTTTTTTTTTTTTTTCTTTCTGATATTTTAAAAGGCATAAGTTAGCTTATTTTTTTTGTGCAACAGTGTAAGTGGGCTTGTTATATCTTGAACAGATACGATTGTTCTCTGAAAACTCATAACAATGCATCACACTGTGGACTACTAATGTATTCTATTATACTAATGTACAATGTGTTCTACTAAGCATTAGTAGAGATGATAATGAGATATTCTTTTTCCTTTGGACAGAGAATGGAGCAAATAAATCAACAATGCCAGCCCCTGAGACTCAATTCATCTCTGATTCTCCTTGAAACAGTTTGCTACAAAGCTGTTAACAATTCATGACAGCTACCACACTACTATGTGATTTAGATTTCAGACTCTATCTGTTCAAGATAGATAAAAATTACACATATCCACCTGTTCAAATGAAAGTAGTATCACAGAAGGCTATTATTCTCTATGTCTATACTATGGATGCTTATAGTTCACGTCACAGTCTTACAGCCTTGCTAAGCTTGTTGTGTACAATAATATCTGATTTGGGGCTTTTGAAATGGTATTGAAATATTTTTTTTTTTTAAATGCCTAATTAAATTTAATAAATATCAGTGACAAAATGCAGGAGAAATTTTAAATATCTGGTTAATCTGTTTTAGTATTTTTCAAAACAATTTGAGTTTACCCTTTGTGGAATAATTGCTGGAGGTTACTTCTTGAGGCTACAGTGCCAAAACACGCCTCCATCCCAAAGGTTACCTGTCTCTGAGGTGCAACCGCCCCTCACTGATCATGCACTCTGAATTGTTCTGAGCCTATACCTTTAAACAAAAGTGAGAAAAATTTATACCAATCATAACGAATACACATATTAATGCAGTCACTCAAGCTCCACTGAAAAGTAAGAAAATAAAAATGTCTTGAGAGAAGGAGAATGTAGGGAAATCACCATCACAGACAAGCTGGAAGGACATTGGCTGACTTCTGGGATCAGCTGACAGGTTGAACCTCTCTTCCACCCCCATAGGGACACCTATTGGGTGAGATTCAAGCTCATGGTTCTACTGAGTGCTTCCCCAGGAAACCTAACTTTCTATAGAGTTGTTTTATAAGTTAATATGTGTGTAGTTGTGTTTGTCATATTCTTGGTATTTGCAGGTGCTTTTCAAATAGTGCATTTACCACTGGTGATCCAAAAGAACCTGTACTCCTGTTGCTTCTATAAAATACACCAGTCATTTACTAGACTGGAAGTGTATTGTGCTATTTATGCATCCATGATCGTGCTAATTTAATATAACTTAATATATTAAATGTGACTGGACTTACAGTGCCAAATTGTACCTCACTCAGAATCTAAGCCCAGCTAACCCCAGCCCCTTTGATATCTGAGGACAAGCTGGAATGCAAGTGGGTTTACGACCTGCAAACTTCCTTATGCTTTAACGCAACACCATTCTATCTCAGTGCCTTCTCTTTAGCAGTGGTGGACAACAGATGATTTTGGAAAAGGTTACAAATACCTAGAATCTGTCATTGGCATATATGCAATGATATGCGTTTTTAAGGACATAGACTAATCCATATCTAACACTTTGGTGCATAAGTTTTTCTTCTAATTTAATTTTTTTTATTCTGTATTTTATTCCATACTAAAAATTCCTACACTCTCATGTAAGTTTGACAGATATGACACTGACCTTTTATTCTAGTATGGTCAGATGAAATACTGGAAGGCATAAGGCATTCAGCCAGCTGAATCTTACCCTTGGGAAGCATTTTGTTGAATTCTTGCAAGGAAAGGAAGTTGGAGAGGAGGGTACAGAAACTGTTCTTTAAAAGGTTGTCTTTTCTAATGCCTTATGGTATTTGAAATAGACCTATGGGAAGGTATCTTCAAGGTTTACAGGTTGTTCACATTTAAGACAGGTGGGTAAGTTGGTGTCCAACAACACTTTAGGAACAGTAGAGGTCTAGACATTTCAGCCCACTCAAGGTGAGACTTTTATCATTTAACTATCCCCTACATTAAGACACCTAGTCATTTCTAGGCACTGTGAAGTGTATTTCCTAGCTTCCACCTTGCTGTAGGAGGAGACAGATCTTTTAAAATTTCTGTGCCATTGTTACCAGGGCTGTGCAGATATCTTTTATATTTTTGTCAGTCTCATATGCAATTATCCACTTAAATTTAGACAACTAAATCCCTCCTGAGTGCTAGGTCATATAAACTGCTCTCTAGAATCTATTTGCTGTATTGATGAAATCTAAATGACCTACAGTGGGAACTTAAATTACCTATATGATTGACATGTATACACATCTATCACCTACACATAGAGGTTGAGTCTACAACTCAAAAATTTCCTATAAATTGTAGCTACTGGTCCAGAAAGGAACTGATCTCCCAGACATCTTTCTGTTAATATCTGTCATCCTTGTGACATGCATGGAATAGCATTGAGACATTTTGTTTAGCTAACTGAAACTAATCGCCTGCATCTTAAATGTTAAAATTTATGTAAATTGAATTACATATAAAATACTTTTCAGAGGTTGCAAATTTACCAATGGTGCAAAAGTAGCCATCATGACAAAGTTTCATGTGTCCACAAACACTGATTACATTAGATTGTAGTGTAGTTAAAATTCCTACATATCGTCTTCATATTGAAGAAAATTCATGAAACATAGAAAGTTTACTTCATGTATGTGCCATAGAATTTCAACAGTGCCTTGGATGAATGAGCCATTTTCGGATCCAAATAGGAAGTTAAAAACACAGATTGAAATGTGGATTTTCATAAAATTTCATAAATTTATTGGATGCTGCCCAGTCTTAGAAATGCCTTGTGGCCTTACTCTTGCTATTATGGTATTAATAAATAAAAAGGGATTAGAAGCACAAGAAATATGAATCTTTCTGAACTGGAAAAATGTCAAATGTCTTACAATAGATTACATAACTATTTACAAAACATATAACTGAAAAAAAAATAATACTGTTAGTGTTGGAATGCTAACTTGTGGCTTCTGTATTGAAGGCATTTCTGTTATATCTACAAAATACAAAAGTTCTATGGAGAGTCACATTCCAGTGTAATTAAGATATTATTGTAAGACATTGAGCCAAATGTAACTAGTTAATTTGTTAACTTTTTTTTTTTTTTTTTTTTTTTTTAATGGGTCTTACTTATGCTTACACAGTAGATGTTGACAAGTTCTTTAACTACCTTTGGAGTAGTTATTTATTCAGCAATAAGTATGAGATCCTGAAAACCCTGAAAACAGGGTTGACCACATCTCTAAATATTCAGTCTATGCCGTTTGTTTATTTTCTGGAAGTGCAATATTTAAAACTTTTAAAATATATTCATAGAAGTTTGGTCTTTATTCACAAGATTAGCTTCTAGCTTCTAATTTAAATTACCTATCCTCAGGAGATATATATTTCTAAGACAATACAATATTATGCTAATATCATAAAGAATCATGGCAGAGCCTCTTATTAACCTTTTTTTTTTTTTCCCTTTTTAATGCAATATGCATTTTTATCTGTAGTGTGATACAACTGACTTCTCATCTTATAATCTTCTGAGACTTCCTCAATTCCATGTTTTTATGAAGTTGTTTTACACAAAGAAGTGTTGGTTCTTTTTCTGGATTTCAACAAGAAAGACACAACATCCCTTAGAACTAATAATGATTTTATTAACATCCTAGAACTAGAATGCTGCCTAACTTTCACATAAGTAGGATGTTTAAGGCTTTAACACTACCTACCAGGGTTAGAATGCACAGCCACTTGCTCCCTCCCCCCATGGTAGGATGTAGAAGAGAATCAGAAAGTGTGTGGACTCATGTGGACTCATTGAGAAAAAGACATTTTAATAGGTAAAACAAAAGCTGTGCATGCAAGCAAAGCAAAATAAGGAATTTATTTGCTGCTTCCCATCAGCAGGCAAATGTTCACCCACTTCCAGGAAAGCAGGGCCCGTCGTACTTAACAGTGTTTTGGGAAGAAAAACTCCATCACTTCAAATGTCCCCCTCCTTCTCCTTTTTTTCACCCAGCTTTTATTGCTGAGCATGGTGTCATATGATGTGGACTATCCCTTCAGTCAGTGAGGATCAGCTGTGTCCCCTCCCAAATAATTGACCAGTCCTAGCCTGCTCACAGGCAGGGCATCTTGAGAAGCAGAAAAGTCCTTGACTTTGTGTAAGCACTGCTCAGCAAACACCAAAACATCAGTGTGTTATCACCACTGTTTTCATCACAAATCCAAAACGCAACACCATACACCTCTGCAAATAAAATTAACTTTATCCCAGCCGAAATCAGGACATATTTTTTAACAATACACGAATAATATATAGGATAAATGTTTATCTCTTCACATAAGACTGTTATTGTTTAGCAGTTGTATATCATAATTCAAGTTTTGGTGACCTTTAATGATTTGCTCAGAATAAATTTTCAATTTTTGCTTCCTTTAAATTTTTAGATCAAGTAGAAAACATTCCAGATTGCAGAATAAAGTAAAATATAGAGATTCGTACTTAGGGTTTCTTACAGTACAGATGTATAAATAATGTTTGATATAAAATTAAAATCTTTATTTTTGATGCATGTATGTAAAGTTAATGCAAACAAGATTCTATTTACACATATTCTTTATCTTATTTTCTCTTACATTCATTTATTAACATTAACTTGTTATTGAATTTTGCTATGCATTTAAGTAAGTATTCTTTGAAAATGGTGATTGTCTAGAAAGATATTTTCAATAATTTGACTGAAACACAATTCAGTTCATCACTGATTTCTACAGTGGACACAGAACTCTGGCCATCTAAGCAGGTAATGTAGCTAAAAGAGAGAATGCTCTGGGCTTTCCATTTTTACCAGCTCTTTGCATTTCATAGAAAATACAGATAACTCTACTTTCCAATATGTCTTTACATAGTTTTTCAGGAGATTATTATAGTCTAAAAATAAATAATGAAAAATTCAATGTTTATTGTGTACTTAGAACAATAGATTTTACATTAATCCAATGCAGCCATTGGAAAAATTAAATGCAACATATAAAACTAAGGAACAAACATTTAGGAATATTACTGTCAACCAGAGTAACACAGCTTATATGTTGCAAGTAGATATAGAAATTAAAAGATTAGAGCCTAATTTTTAGAAAATAATTTTAATGCATTACTATTACATAAAAATACAGTGTTGGTCTTCATTTATACACATATTTTCTTCATTTTGTGTTGATTACTTGTGTTGCTCTGGAGCTATTGCATCAGCTTAACTACTGAAATTGGACTTCCGAATAATCATGTCTTATATTGTTTACAAATTATTTTGCATATCATTAACACAGGAGGCATCTATTTCTAAGAGATGAAAGCTTAGCCTTGTAGATGTGATATTGGAAGATGTTGTAAATCTGCAATTTGTACTCTTTATAGCATCCAGAATGCCAAGAATTTGAATTTAATTGCCTTAAAAATATCCCTATATCAGCTAAGACATAATAAAAATTTGTTAAAAAATGAAAATCATTTTCAGCCCTTCCATTTGACCTTGAAGAGCCCTTTCCCCTCCATGTTTCAAGACACGTAAAGTAGGAATGAACATAGCTGAGAAAGCAGAATAGAGGGAAGATAACATCATGAATAAAGGCTGATGATGAGGACAACCAAGAAACGTGAGCATACAAAGATTTCATCATAACCTTTATGGTCCCAAGATGGTTTCCACTGATAATAGCAGCATTACTGCTTTTTTCTTCTTCTTCTTTTTTTTTCCCTATCCTTTATTTTCTGATTTAATGTCTGCATTCAAATTATCACATGTATATCTTTTCTCACATGTATATCTTTTCTTTCCTTTTTTTTTTTTTTTTTTTTCTTAATTGGTAATTTTATAGCTGTGTTTGCTAAAGATAAGAAAAGGTGAAAACTTTTGTTTATGAGGTTATGTTCTTGAAGAAAATAGACAAGCTTCCATGTGCAGAGTTCCATCTTCATGTCTGAAAAAGAATCATTGAAAGACTGGCAGAGTAGGAAGATCTGACTTCAATTTAATTGTTGGTGTGTTTCACAGTTCAGAAGAAGATGACTGGTTCTCTTTGTTTTATTTTTTTCTGAAGTCCTTGGTGAAGCCTCGCCTTACCCTCCCTTCACAGAATATCTCAGGATGTCCAAAAAAACCTTTAGTGCTTCATTCCAAGTTAATCTTATGTTGCCAATGTCAATTTCAAAGCAGCTTCTAGGATGTTCTGCTGGCTAAACCCAGAAGTGCTGCAGTAATGCCAACAGCAGAAGGTGCTAATATCTTCTTTACTTCTAGGGTATCTAGTCTAAGTATAATAAATTAATTTTTGAAATGAAAGAAGTAAAACTGATCTTTGTGAATGCCTCTAAAAGACACTAAAATGTTCATTAGATCCAAGATCATAGAATCATAGAATGGCTTGAGTTGGAAAGGACCTTAAACATAATCTTGTTCCAACCAAAAGGGAGGTGCCAGACACTAGACCAGATTGCTCAAAGCCCCACCCAACCTGGCCTTCAACACTTCCAGGGATGGGGCATCCACAGCTTCTTTGGGCAATGTGTTCCAGAGCTTCACCACCCTCTGTGCAAAGAATTTTCTCCTAACATCTAATCTAAATCTCCCCTCTTTTAGTTTAAAACCATTACCCCTTGTACAATCTGCCTGTGTAAAAAGTCACTCTCCATCTTTATTAGAAGCCCCCTTTAGGTGCTGAAAGACTGCAAAGAAGTCTCCCCAGAGCCTCCTCTTCTCCAGGCTGAGCATCCCCAGCTCTCTCAGCCTTTCTTCACAGTATAGTAGTATTGGCAGCCAATTATCTTTTTTACAACCTTTGATTTTTACAGAGAAGCACAGCTTCCTCCATTTAAGCAGTCATGTCTCCATGGAACTTCTTAAGAGCAGATGGTGAAGAGAGTTTAATAAGGTGAGTGATAAGTGGTGTAATCACTAGCAACAAACTAGAGTTGAATCTGATAAGTGTCCCAAAAGATTTCAAGGACTGTGCCATTCAGAAGAAAAAGAAGGAGAAAAAAAAAAAAATCTACAGCAAAAGCTCAAAAAATATTACATGTTTTATAGTGTTTAGCCTCCAGGTTTCACCACCATTAATCAAGGTCAAATACAGTCAACATTCATTAAACCATTAGTATTTGAAAATGTAGATTCAGTAGCACTGGTCAGAAGTGGTTTGTTTCTAATCAAAATATTCTGTACGAAGCTGGGATATTTAAAGGGCCACTGGTAATTCCTTTTAATACTCCTGTGTCTCTAGAACCATAATGCCCAAAATGGTATGATGTTGATATTAATGTCAGTTGTCTGCTGGAAGAACAGCAAGTTTGTAATAACAAAAGACAACAACAAAGAGATTTTCAAATGTGCAGATGAAAAGAAAAACAACAAAGGAAAGACCAATTGTGATAAGGAGAGTAATGAAAAACAGCTTTGATGAAATATGCAGTCTCAGCTAAACAGTACTAGGTGACCCTATTTTTTTTCTGTTTATTTCTATTTTTACATTCCTTTCAGCATCAATTCTAAGCATTTTGGGTAGTTCTGTTTGAAGATTTTAAACAGACAACAAAGCTGACAAATTCAGCCTTTACACTGTGTTTACTAAGATATAGTGTAAAGCCAGCAAAAAGTAGTAGCCTGCCCTTTTTTGACCATAAGCTTGAAACATTTTTTTCAGTGGTATGGTCTTTTTGTTTCAGTGGTATCTTATCAAGACAAAATGATTAAAAGATATATTCCATGTGCAGATATCCACAGATAAACCTTATGTAAATAGCTGGATAAAAGATATTAGAAAATGGTTGTGGGGTTAATTCTTCACAACAGTGTAATTGTCTTCCTGGCTTCCAGGTACAGGACATTGTGTGGATGGACATCACTGCTGTCCTGAGCTGAGTTCTCCTGTTTCCAAGGAAGACACCATATGGCTGTGAATCTCTGGCTCTGTTCCAAGGCACCTCATTTCTGAAGGTGAATTCTGCCAATGTAGCCCATGGAGAAACAGGCAGTCTGTAGTGCCTGCATGTTGATGGATAAATTAGGGCACACATGACTATACTAGTAAACTAAATGAGGTCCAGACATAGGTTAGAACACTGAGATTCAGTTGTCCATGGTAGTTTATCATCATTCTGCTTCTTAGTACACTTCTGGATGGTGTCAGCAAGTTTTCTTTCAAACCACATAACCCAGAATGTAGTGTAGCATGGATAAGTTTCTTTTTCTGTGAGACAGGATGATTAGACAATCTGATTGGTTTTAAACAAAAGAGAACAAAACAAAACATCTGGGGATGCTATTAGAAACACTAAGGCTAAACCAAAAGATGGTATGGCACTGTTTGAGGGTGGCAAAACTAATGGGAACATCTATACTGATTTAGGGAATGCTGCAGATTCAGCAACACATCTGAAATATCTGTATACACATGTATGCAGTGTGAGGAACAAGGGGGATAAATTGGAAGCTTTGGTCCTTTCCTGGAGCTATGATACTATTCATATTAGTTAGACTTGGTGGGACAAATCCCACTGCTAGAGTGACAAGATGGAGGGCTGTTCCAGAGGGACAGGCAGGGCAGGTGAGGTAGAGGTGTTGCGCTGTATGTAAGGAAGAGTTGATACTTGTAGTGGGTTTATGTGGCAAGGTTTTGGTAGCAGGGGGCCATAGAGGTGGCTTCTGTGAGAAGGATCTAGATTCCGCCCCGTGTTTGCTAAGGGCCCCAACTGCTGACCAGAGCTGAGCCAATAAGTGATGTTGTTTTGTGCCTCTGTGAGAGCATATTTAAGACAGGAAAAAAAAAAAATGCTGTGCCACACAGCAGATGGGAGAGTGAGAGGGCTGAGGAACAGCCTTGCAGGCGCCAAGGTCAGTGAAGAAGGAGGGGGAGAGGTGCTCCAGGCACCAGAGCAGAAGTCCCCTGTGACCTGTGGTGAGGACCATGGTGAAGCAGGATGTCCCCCTGCAGCCCATGGAGTACCATGGTGGAGCAGGGTTCCACGCTGCAGCCTGTGGAGGAAACAATGGTGGAGCAGGTGGACCTGCACCAACAGAGACTGTGGCCTGTGGAAGACCCCTGCCGGAGCAGATTCCGAGCTGGACCTCTAAGTCGTGGAGAGGAGCCCACAGAGGAGCAGGTGACCTGGCAGGAGCTGCTGCCCGTGGGGGACCCAGGTTGGAGCAGTTTGCTCCTGAGGGATGGACCCCGTGGTACAGACCCATATCTGGAGCAGTTCTTGAAGAGCTGCTGCCTGTGGGAAGCCCACACTGGATCAGTTCAGCAAGGACTGTATCCCGTGGGAGGGACCCCACAGCACAGGGGATGAGAGTGACCAAGAAGGAGCGGCGGAGAAGAAGCTCTATACACTGACCACAACCCCCATTGCCCTGCGCCGCTCGGGGGGAGGAGGTGGAAGAGGGTGGATGGGGAGGAATGTGCTTTTGGTTTCTTTCCTTTGTTTCTCACTTCTCTAGCTTGTTAGTAATAGGCAATAAATCTTACTATCTCCCTATGCTGAGTCTGTTTTGTCCGTCACGATAATTACTGCGTGATCTCTTTGTCCGTATCTCAACCCTTGAGCCCCTCTTTGAGGAGGGAGAGTGAGAGACTGGTTGTGGTGGAGCTCGGCCACCCACATGAGTAAAACCACCACCATACTGTACAGCCCTTGGCATTAGATATGTTACGGTAAAGAGCCTCTGGGTGAAGGTTATGGGGACAGACAGCAAAGTAGTTGTCATCATGGGTGTCTACTGTGATAAATGATTGAGTCTCAAATAGGATTCCAATTAAAGTTAGCAATTTATTAGAGGAATAAAGGCAAGCAAACAGCGCTGGTTGCACCGGGAGTCTCCGCTCCACCAAGACGCACACCCCACAGTTCCCATTCCTGGCTTATATCCCCTCTACTAATGCATAGTCATTACTGAATGTGTCCTCCTTCGAGCATGCCTTCTTCATCTTCTGGAATCTTCTCCAATCGTGTCGACCCCAGACCACATGCATGCTCCCACCCACAATCTTCTGCCTAGCAACAACACTGGTCCAGGCTGTTCCTGTCAGGTGACCATTGCAGAACACAAGAACTATATACATACATTAACCACTGAATATAAGAACCATATACATACATTGATCTCCCAACACAGTAACTATATACATACATAAACCATCTCTATTTCCTGTGTCTCGTGGTTATACAAGGATGTATAAGACAGAAAGTCACATTTTATCATGTGGCCCTAGCATTGCTCCACATTGACATGAATCAGATAAACACATCTCACACTACTATTGACTGTCCACCCAGGATGATGGCACAAATTAACTATTCTATAGGTAGTTAGAAGAGATCTTCAGATCAGTTGCCCTCATACTTATGGGAAACTTCAACTTTCCAGACATAAACTGGGAATATCATAGTGCCTTGACAAATGAGTCTGGTAAATTCCAAAAGCATGTTGAAGATAACTTCCTGTCACAAGTACTGAGTGAACCAACAAGGAAAGGTGCCTTCGTAGATCTGTTTGAAAATAGGGAAGGCCTTCTGGGAGAAGTGACAGTAGGTGCTTTTTGTTTTGGCCACAGTAAGCATGAATGAGTTGAGTTTAAAAATTTGTGTTGAAAAGAGAAAAGAAGGTCAGCAGAGTTGAAGCTTCCTATGGAGCTAGTTAGCAGTGTCCCCTGGGAATCTGCTCTGGAGGGTCTAGGATGGATCCTGCCTGGCTGGAAGCCAGCCAGTGTTACGCGCATCAACAAAAAGGGCATGAGATAGTTTGTAGTTTTCCTCGGTCTGAAGACTTGTTGTTGCTTTTTGTTGTTAAAATTATCACCAGGACATTTGCCAGACAGTTCCTGGAAAATCAATATCTTTAATAGAGAAAATACGTGCTGAGGAATAAATTGGGTAAAATATTGCACTACAGTGAATGGGGTTGGTATGTCATAACTTAACCAGTATGTATTAATGAATCCTATCACATAGATTACCTATATGAATGCAGAAACATTTGGTAAGAAAAACACAGAAATTCAGCATACATAGCCACTACTTTTCAGTAATCATTTAATCTTGGACTCATAGAATAATTTAGGTTGAAAAAGGCCCTTAATACCACCATTGCAACCATCAACCTAAAACTACCAGGTCCACCGCTAAATAATGTCTCTAAGCACCACATCCACATGTCTTAAATACCTCCAGGGATGGCAGCTCCACCACTGCTATGGGCAGCATGTTCCATTGCCTAACATTTCTTTAATTAATGATAGACCTAGTCTCTCCCTGGTTCACTGAAGGCAAGTCCGTGAAGTACATTTTCAGTGTCAGTGCCAATGAAATTGAGGCCCAATATATAAAAGGAGTTATCTGTTAGTTCTGTAAAACACTGGGAAACCTTTAGAAGGGCAGAAGCTTGGAAGAGTTCAAGGATTAGATTTGATAATGCCAGCCTTTACTTTGATTTCTGGGAAAAAGTAGGAGAGAGGGAAATCATCCCTTTGTGCTTTTCCTGGTTTCACAGAACTGGTGATCCCAAATTATATAAATTCATATGTATTAAAGGTAGTATGGTTATATTATGTCCTGTCACCAGTCTAGTAGTTTATTGTTTATTACAGTGCTTTGTATAGCAGCAAAGGCAAATCCTTCTTATCTGAAATAACTCCGAAGAAGAGAGTGATCTCTGATATGTGAGGGATTTGTATACTCAGGATACAGGGATCAAAGTAATGAGAATTAATGTATGTGAAAGACAAAGTCCATGAGAAATCTGTGAAGAGAAAGGAGGTCCATGACCCTCTCTGCTGCGGAGCTGAGGGACTAACTGTTGGGAGAATGTTTTTTAAGGTCAAAAAGTAGTCATGAAGATTTGTCTATGAAGGGACTGCAAGAACTGTTTTTTTGTTTGTTTGTTTGTTCTGTTTGTGTGTTTTCATGAGGGCTCTGAAAACTTAATTTCAAAGAGATTATTCCTGTAGGGGTTATATATAATTTACTGCACTTCTGTGTAACATGTGAAAGTCACATATATTTGATGCAGAATAAGATAAATCAAGCCATTCTAGCTGAGGGAAAAGCTGAATGCCTAAGTATAGTGAAATGGTGGCACACATTTCTCAGAAAGAACATGATAGCAACTTTCCCTGTGGGATGCATGCACTGGACACAGAAGATACACACAAAAACACATCAGGCTTATATTCATTTTTCTGTAACTTACTTTTGTTGTTGTTGAGGAGGAGTTAGATAATTTAGGTGGTTTAGGGTGACTCACAACATTTCTAGTACTTCCTTCAGTAAGTAAGGTCAGACTGACCCAGCAGGCGACTCATTTTCTCTCTATCACACCTCAGACAAGAGAGTTGGAGACCAAAAAAGTTCCATGTCAATTTGGGGTCTAGAATTTCCTTCATTAAATGAAGAAAAATAATCTATAATCTAGGATATGCAGGCCCAATTAAAGAACAGGCAAAAGAAAACCTGTCTCTAACGCTATGTGGTCTGGGCTCATAGTTTCAAGGAGGTAGATCTATTTTACTCTAAGTTGCATAAATTCGCTCTCACTGGATTCTCTTCCTAACTGTGAGCCTCTACTTTTCTTTCCTGATATGATATTGCTGCATAGTATTATCTGTACACATAGTTCCAACTATTTTTATGTAAATGACTCAGTTGTCACTTTCCAATTCTGAACATTCTCCTCTGTTTAATCCGTTATCTATCATCTCCATTTTATCATGTTATCATAATGATTTTCCTATTTTCTTTTAAAAATCCTTGGGGGACTGTTGAAAATGGGATTATTTATATGAATAAAGTAATTGGATTTTGGTTTTGATCTTTTCTATATGTATTTTGAATCTGAGAAGTACAAAGTGCAAGACTTCCAATCAATGACTTGTAAAATTAATCTGTAGCTATTGCAGCTCTATGCATTTCCTTTCTTGTAAAATATCTGAAGAAAATATGCAAGGTACTAGTGTGTATAAATTGCAGAGGGTCTTATACTCATTTGATACACACTACAAACTTTTGTTATTGCAGGAATCCAGGGAATTCATTAAATATTCCTCTCTCCCCCCTCACCCCCCCCAGCTGTTTTTGTTCTTTGATTGATTTTGTTGTTAGCTTTCCCTAATACTGAACAAGAAAAATATACAGAATGTCATTTCTCTGACTAAAGTTAAGTTTCATACGTGATCTAAACTTATTCACAGCCACCCCCTACCTATGTATTTTCTTTCAAGGATGCCTAATTGTCTTCCCTGTGCTAACATTTAAGTCAACATCCTTCTACAAACTCCCCAAGGCTCTATTAACAGCACAGAACTAGCAGCAGGACATGCATTACCTGAGTTAAATGCACAGAAGTGAAGCATTCATCTCCATACCGTAAAAGCAGCCATGTAGTGCACAGGACCACATATGCATATTCCCCAGAAGTAAATGGATGGTAACCAGCAGTTAAATATAAATATTGTTAATGATTCTGAACCCTCAGGACAAATAGCACAGAGGGATTTGTAATTGCTACCTTTACAGCAAGCTGGCATACCCACATTATCTAATGCTTACATATAAGGGGCACCCGTGAGTCAAATGTGGCCCACCCTGTGGGCCCTATATGATGGCACAGCTATTTTTAGTTATGATGATTATTATTTTTATTATTATTATTTGTAGCAGTTGAAACTGTCTAGAACATTGTGACGTCTGTGTTGTCATGCATTAATGTGATATTTTTAAGGTATTTTTAAACCATAAAATTGAAGATATGTGACACTTACTGGATTGTCTATCATAAGAGCATGTGACAGTGTTCAAAGCCTGCTAAGATAAAGTTAAAAGATTACACAGAGCATGGTGTATCTGAGACATACTGAATGTTGGAAGCAGTCATTACACTTAATTGTTACCAGAACTACACTGGGATTTTATTCCAAAACAGTCTAAAGGTTTGCTCCAAAAGAAATCCTGCAAGTGAATTAGCACTTCTACAGTGTGATTCATTGAGTGCCCAGCACTGAGATGTTACCTGTGCTAATTAAAAGTGTAGAATCACCCAGACAGTCTACCATATTTCTCAAAATTTCATGTCAATAGGCAAAATTACTTCTGTAAAGGGGACAAATTAGATTTTGTCAGAACAGTGTATAGCAGTACACAAAATAAGGTCCTAAACCATGGTATACTGTCGACACCATCAGAGTTTTTATTTTGGAAGAGCTAGTGTGTGTGTGTGTGTGTTACCAGATTTATTTTGAAAACTGGAAGAACTCCAGTCAGAAGTGAACGATGTGCTTCACTTCATAGTAAAGAAGGTCTGCTCAATATCACTCCCCACCACTGAAGGGATAGAGGAAAACACCAGCTGTGCACCCACTCCAGCCAGTGACTTGTAGTGATACAAGTAACTTGAAGTGAAGTAACTGGAGTGATACTAAGTTTAACCATTTAGTTAAAGCCTCTGACTTGGTCATATAAGCAATCTGTATATACTGTAATACTGTAAATCAAGCAAAACTATGAACAGAAGATTGTCTGAGCTCCTTAATAACCCCAACTTCTAAAAATAAATTAAATAATGGATGGAGTTAACTTTCCCTGCAGCAGCCCATACAGTACTGTGCTCTGCACATGTAGCTAGAACAGCACGGGTATCATGCCAGTGTTTTGTCTATTGCTGAGCAGCGCTGGCACAGCATCAAGACTCCCTCCAACCCATGCCCTTCAAGAGCCAGCAGGCTGCGGGTGGGCAAGAGGTGGGGAGGGGCCATCACCAGGGCAGCTGACCTAGACCAACCAAAGGCATATTCCATACCATATGATGTCACACTCAGCAGCAAAAGAGGGAGAGGGTGGGGGCTTTCTTTATGAAAATGTCTGTCCTTCCAAACAACCACTATGTGTATTGAGACCCTACTTCCCTGGATGTAGCTGAATATTGTTCATTGATAGGAAATAGATAATATTTTTTTCCTTCCCTCTGTGCTTCTACACAGTCTTTGCTTGTTTTGTCTGTTTGTTTGTTTTTCCCTCTTCCTTTTCCCTTTAATTACATTATCCCTATCTTCACCTGTGAGCAATATATGGGCTGTTGCAGGGAAAGTTAACTCCATCCCAGCCAGACCCAGTATAATAATAAATTAGAAATCAAGATAGTTTGCATTTGAATGTATTTTATATCCTTTTATTTATATTATTTTCAGGTAAGCCAATAATGACAACTCATTTTTTGTTTTCAACGTAGTTTTATGCATACTTTGAATAGATTTAAAACATGGGTGATTCAGTGGTACCATGTACTGAAAAAGAGTTTGCTTATACATTTAGATGTAGGCATGTATCAGAATAAATATTTGTCTAAAGGCTATACTGTAGCTATCCCCCATAGCTAGGGTACAGTAGACAAACCTCTTAACTCAGAAGAGAAAACCAGGGTTGTTGGGGTTGTCATTTTATTTTATTATTATTATTTTTTTTTCCATTTTATCTTGCTGCTTTATAAATTGCCCAAGAGATCTCAATTCTAGGCCTGCATCAGACCAAAATATTATAATTCATCCCTTTTAAATTTTCTCATGTACCCTCATTTTCTGCCTCTCTCTCTATGAAATTGGTCTCCATGGATGCAATACTTCCTGCACTCTCACTGCTTAGCTTAAACACAACAAAGCCAACTGCCTATGCCTACCTTCAGTGGAACATTTGTGACACCTTTTGGTGTTGTACATGCTTTTTAACTGCTCTTTAGCACTATACATGCTCAATTCTCTGTTAAGGGAACCTTCAAACTCCTTGAGGACCCTTTGCATTTGCATTTTAAAGTTACTGCATAAAATTCATAAGGAAAATTGGAAGAACATACCAGACACAAGCACTTCTCCCTCCCAAGACAGTCTCTCTGGCACTAAACTACAAAATCAGACTTCCTTGTGCTTGGTTTCTCTCCTACCCAATAAATGTTATATTCTTTTCTGCATAATGGGAGAGCTACAACAGAGAGTACTTCATAATAGCTGTCTAATTTGGCTTCAAAAATGTTAAAAAGCCTATGAATTCCCTCATATCATTATATGCTGATTGCACAGCAGTACTAGATACTAATGATGATAAAGTGGATTTTATTTTTTTCCCCACACATGTCCATGTGAGTAATAAATAAAGCTTTTCACTACACATTGCTTTATGCTGAGATGCAACTCCCCACAATCAGGTGAAAGCACATTCAAAAATCCATAAAGAGAAAAGCAATGAAGAAAGGTATAGTAGAAATTACAGAATCACAGAATGGCTGAGGTTGGAAGGGACCTCTGAAGATCACCTGGTCCAACCCTCCTGTCGAGTAGGATCACCTAGAGCACATTGTGCAGAATAGCATCCAGGCAGGTTTTGAAGATCTCCAGAGAAGGAAACTCCACACACACTGTGGAAAATCTGTTCCAGAGCTCTGTCACCCTCACAGTAAAGAAGTGCCCTCTCATATTCAGCCAGAACTTCCTGTGCTTCAGTTTGTGCCTGTTGCCTCTCGTCCTTTCACTGGTCACAACTGAAAAGAGACTGGCTCCATCCTCTTGACACCCTCCCCTCAGATATTTAGACACATTGATGGGGTCTCCCTTCAGTCCCCTCTTTTCCAGGATAAACAGGCCCAGTTCTTTCAGCCTGTCCTCATACGACAGGTGCTCCAGTTCTTTAATCATCTTAGTAGCCCTCCTCTGGACTCGCTCCAGTAGTTCCATGTACCTCTTGCACTGGGGAGCCCAGAACTGGACACAATACTCCAGGTGTGGCCTCACCAGGGCTGGGTAGAGGGGGAGGATCACCTCCCTTGTGCTGCTGGAAACACTCTTCCAAATGCACCCCAGGATACCATTGGCCTTCTTGGCCACAAGGGCACATTGCTGGCTCATGGCCAGCCTGCTGTCCATCAGGACTCCCAGGTCTCTCTCTGCTGAGCTACACTCCAGCAGGTCAGCCCCCAGCCTGTACTGGTGCTTGGGGTGGTTCCTCCATAGGTACAGGACCCTGCACTTACCTTTGTTGACCTTCAGGAGGTTCCTCATGGCCCAACCGGTCGAGGTCCCTCTGAATGGCAGCACAGCCCTCTCAGGTATCAGCCACTCCTGGTGTCATCAGCAAACTTGCTGAGAGTGCAGTCCCTTCTATCATCCAGGTTGTTAATGAATGTGGTGTTTTTACTCAGGCAGGCAGTTGAACTCCACCACAACCACCCACAACCACTCTCTCACTCCCCCTCCTCAAGAAAGGGAGAGAAAATATGATGCAAAGGGCTCAAGGGTTGAGATAAGGACAGGGAGAACAACAACAACAAAAAGCCTATTGCTAGCAAGCCAGAAAAGTGAGAAACAAAGGAAAGAAACTAAAAACACCTTGCCCCTATCCATCCTCTTCTACCTCCTCCCCCTGAGCAGCTCAGGAGAATAGGGTTTGTGGTCAGTCCATAACACTTTGCCACTCCTTCAAGGTCACTCTCTTCCCCTGCTACAACATGGGGCTCCTCCCATGGTATGCCATCCTTCCCATACTGGTCCTGAGTGGGCTTCCCACAGGCAGCAGCTCTTCAAGAACTGCTCCAGATATGGGTCTGTACCATGGTGTCCACCCAATAGGAACACACTGCTCTAACCTGGGTCCCCCATGTGCGGCAGCTCCTGCCAGGTCACTGATTCCTGCATGGGCTCCTCTCTGTGGGATACCGGTCCAGCCCAGAATCTGCTCCAAGGGGGTTGGCCACAGGCCACAGGCTCCTTTGGGTCAGATCCACCTGCTCCACTGTGGTCTCCTCCACAGGCTGCAGCGTGGAGATCTGCTCCATTGTGGTACACCATGGGCTGCAGGTGGACAGCCTGCTCCACCAGGGGCCTCTCCACAGGCTGCAGGGGAACTTATACTCCGGCACCGGGAACACCTCCTCCCCTTCCTTCTGCGCTGACCTTGGTGTCTGAAGGGCTGTTTCTCACTCTTCACAGTCTCAGCTGCTGTTGTGCAGCAGTTTTTTGTTTGTTTGTTTGTTTTTTCTCCTCTCCTTTTCTAAATCTGCTCTCACAGAGGCACAAACAGTCGGCACTTTTACTCAAGCAGGCAGTTGAACTTTGGCCAGTGGTGGACCCCTTATCTAACATGGGGCAGCTTCTGGATTCTTCTCACAGAAGCCACGCCTATGGTCTCCCCGCTACCAAGACTTTGCCATGTAAACCCACTACAATGAATAAGTTGAACACTGGACCCAGTACTAAACCCTGGGGGACACCGCAAGCTGCCAGCCTCCAACTAGACTCTGTACCACTAAGCACAACCCTCTGAACACTGACATCCAGCCAATTATCAATCCACCTCACTGTCCAGTCATCTAGGCTGCAATTCCTGAGCGCTAGTGTGTTTGTTGTAATTAATTTAGGACATCTGTTTATCAGTAAATGTTATGATTCAGTGCTGTTTCTTCAGCTTTTAACAAGACCAGAAGTGGAATACATACTATTAAATGTTGGATTCACCTTCACAGTAGAAACAAAGCTTCAGCCTCTGTGTTTCATTCGTAGAAGCAGAACAACTTGTCTATAATATAGATACCTTAGAATCAAAAAGAGAGGAACAGACTATGTAACCTAATGGGATATGTGTGGCTGTCTGTAATTCTGTTAAAACATAAGAAAGAACACACTTAGTGGAAAAATTCTGTCTACAGAATTAGTGGAAACTTATGGATAGGCTAATATACATTGGATGGTCTATAGCCAGTGTAGAGTTAAATGGAGATTTTGAGTCAGGAAAAAATAGATACTGTAAAAGGAGATAATTAATAAAGAATTTGAGCTTGACAGAGATGGTAGTATTCATGAGGATTTGCATTAGCATAAATGAGATCATAATCTGGCCAGTACATTAAAGCTCAGTGGATTCAATGTGCTTTCTAGTTACAATGCACACCAGCCTTGCATAGAGCTGTCAATTAAATTGGTGCGTAGATTTCTATTTAGAATTCTATTCTGAATTATACAGGCCACTGTAAGAGCATTATCTTCAGCACTCCTGAACATCTCATTGCTTATGTTATTTCTTTTAGAAAATTTTCAGACTGACTCATAAAAATAGAGACAAATTCAGTTGTGTTTAGCTCATGAAGAAGGAATGAAATTGCTATGTCACGTTACACATCCCTAAAGTATATTCCAGCTCAATAAATAAATAAGCAACCAAACAGAAACCTGTAGCATCATGTGCTTCATTATGCCTATTTCAATGTCACAGAAAGCCACTTAGTATTTTACATCAGAGACACATACAATGATTATTTAATTTTTTCTTTAAATTTTGATTCTCTGGATCTCTAAAACTGTATCTTATTGGAACAGCAACTAAAACAAGATTACTCTAAAAAGTGGATCTGCTGAGTAAAATGGATTAAAAATAAATAAATAAATTATTATTTTTTTTTTAAACAACTGTCCGTGCTATTTTTGCAAAGCTGGATCTTTCCTTGATGAATAAATCTGATCTTTTATTCCCAACCATGGAATAAATGCCTTTGGGATTTCAGTAATGTCACCTTCTTTTCACTGTCTTTGAGATGTAGCTATAAGTTATTTCCTTAATCTTCTCCAGTTTCCCCTTCTACCTCAGTCTTAATTCAGCTTCATTGATCCTAGTACTATCCTCTCTCCACTTCTCCCCCATTCCATGCTGCAGAAACTTCTTCATTGTCTTTTATTTCAGGGATGATAATTTCTCTTAACCTCTTCCTTTCACAAGTTTTCACCTGACCCAAAGAGGAAAGACTTAAAAGACTGTAAAGCAGAAATTTTCTTTGTACTGCTCAATTGCACTTATTTAATGCAATATTCATTTACAATAAATTCTGAGCAGATATATATCCTTTGATAAAACATGAGAAGAGATATTCATACCCCATACTAACCCATAAGCAGGAAATAAGATTAATATCTTTGTACTCATTATTAGCTACTAGTTGAGATTAGACATTAATATAATCAAGCATAGGATAAGAACGAAGATCTGGGAAAACTGTTTACAAGGAACCCAAAGTTGCCTTAATTTAGTATCTTTCATGATAGGATAGGACAGGACAAGACAAGATGTGACAAGACAAGACAAAATAAGATTACAATTTCATTGACTTTTATGAGAATATGGATAATAAATGTTAAAATTCTTTATTTGAATCAGGATAAACTTTGAAATTTTCATAATAGGTGGATTCTGCAACATAGGATTTAAAACTGATCTATTGAAATCAATATTAATGAAACTAACAATTTTTGTAGAGTAAAAAAAGAGAAAAAAAAAAGATTGCAAAAAATCTATACATAAATATAACCACTTAAACTTTTTATTTTAACTTAAGAAGCTAATGTGTGCATGTGTGTGTGAGTGCAAAAGATGAAACCGATGGATAATTGATATGGACTGAGGATTGATGGGCATTTGTTTAAGGATGCTAACCAATAGACTGGATAAAATAAAAGAGTAAATATGCTTTAGATCCTTAATATCACCAGAAACTCCTACAGAATAAAATATTTTGTGTAACTGAAGTAATTTCTAATTTGTCTTATGTAGGTAGCACTGAAAAAGAGTAAGGGCTTCCTTACTGTAGTGAGACAGACAAACATAGATAATCAAGAGATGACATATATCCAGTATGCAGATATACATTACTTTAATGGAAAAAAAAAAAATATTTTGTTATTAAGAAGTTGAACAGACAATTGTAAAAACACATACTGAAATTATTAAAAGAAATAGAATGTGAATTTCTACGTTGCATATAACAAATGAGGAGGTATCTTTTTAATCGGAGCATTATTCTGCAGCTTTCTGAGGTTAATTCTGTGAATCAAAATTCCTTAAACACTCTTCCATAAGTTATTTAAAGTTCACCTTAAGTCTTTAAATGATAAATACTGTAAACAGTTTATGAGATGCTTACAAATAAAATAGGGTTTATGACACCTTTCAAGTTATCTCACAACACTACAGATAATAGAACCATTTGTGCAATTCTGATCAGAATACGAGTCAAAAAAACCCGTATACACTAGAGATAAAAAATGATAATTTAATGCACTAGTGAAATGCTCCAAGATGAAGCACTTGAACTGCTTAATAGACTGCAGCAACTCTAATTGAGATGTCTAGAATGCAATTCCTTAAACTTGAATTTGGCCGGGATACAGACATAGATTCTCAGCTCTCTTCTATGGTTTCATTAACTTTTTAATTACTACATAGAACCTCAGTTTCACACTTCTTCAAAGCACTAATGACTTCAAATAAATAAATAAATAAATAATGAAGAGGATCTAGGATCTTCAAAAAACGAAATGTAATACATTGGATACAGTTACATCATCTGAACTTCTTTGTATAGTTCAAATTAAATCTTTCTAATCTATGTCTGTTTCCTTTTTTCTTATCCACAAACTCTAAACAAACTAATGCTTTTCAATGAAGATGAAAATAATACATTTAAATTTATTTCAGCTTTCATTACATGAGAAATGCAAATGTATCTGTTCTTACGTGGGGAACTTATTCTCTTAATTTTTTAATATAACTTATTTGAGTGGGAAATGTAGAATTGACCTCATACTTAGGGAGAGAAATTGAATGCTTGCAACAGAGTTCCTTGCATATTTTCTAAAATATTCTGTAGTTAATCTCTCAGGAAATTCCATGTTCCAGACAGTGATAGCTGAGTTGGACAAATGTCTAAGAGCTAGACTCTAAAAAGTAAAACTAAAACAAGAAAAAATTAGGCAGCTGAAACTGGAATACTTTAAAACAGAATTTTTTACTCTCTTTATTTAGTAGCATTTAAACTATTCAGACTCAAACTGTATTTTTTTTTTTTTTAACATTTATGACTATATATTTTATCATGACATACCTAGTATTTATAGTTTTCATCTAATTTCAACATCTTTGTTTCTATCACCCTCAAAGATTCTACACATTTTTCTTTAGAGGCTAAAGAATAAAAGGACAATAAAAACAATATTTTATCTATTTATCATTTTAATCTAAACATTACTTATTTAAAACTTAGAGAAAAAACAAAACAAAACAAAAACATAAAATTAAAAAAGTAAAAATATCAAAATTAGACCCATGTTAAGACGAAGAACACATTCAACTAATGTTCATGTTACTGATTTTATTATTATTATTATTATGCAATTAAATGCTTTAGACAAGTGTTCTTTATTATATACAGACTACTGTCTCTTCTCTTATTCTGCCTCTCATTATGTTTAGGTGGCTAAGATTGTGTGAAGGGCATTTTCACCTTTTCCTTTGTACTTTATCACCTGTGATCCCGTGACTGTTACTTGTCTAAAAATAAGTCTCGCCCACATAATATTCCCATGTACGGGGAAATATAAGACAGTTCTTGTTAACTTCAACTATGTAACAATATTTTAATTCCATTTTAACACTAGGAAGAACCCTAGAAAATATAAATAATCATTGAAAGAAGTGGCTATTTTGAGAAAAATTAAATAAACATTTAGATTTCATGTTTTCTGATATTAACTAGGTACTAATTATTTGGGAATTTCAGTGATATTTTAATTAAAACTTTATCAATTTCAAGAGAAAATCAAGACTAGATGAATAGACAGCAGGAGAATAACAGTGAAGGAATATTCCAGAAGCTAGATAACTGTTTTATATCATCCTGAGTCACCGCTGTTGCAAAGCACAGTTGTGCAGAATGTTAGAAAACAGCAATGAATGCAAACAGCACATCATCTTGATAAACAGTATGTCTGGCTTCTGCCTAAATTAAACACCTGTAATCCAGTAGAGTGAAGCCACACACTGAAACTATGTCCATCATTTCTTCATTTACCTCCGGATGAATTATGGGCTTAAAAACTGCTAGCCTATATGCATAGACTGGCTCTGCCACTACAGATATTTCCACAGATTATTGCTGAGGTAAAATAAAAAGTTGGACCTGCTGTTCCCCTTGAACAATTAATTCTGCCATCTAGATGCATTTGAATAATTGTTTTAAAAGGCAGCATTAAGAACTATACAAAACCTATATGGGAAATGACATGACATGATCTGAATAGCCCTTATTATTATTATTATTGTTATTATTATTATTATTACTATTTTAATCAAGCTACTCTAAATCCTTCTAAAAATCCTTGGATATACTTTTGCTATTTTTTCACATTTTCTAAAAATATCACCACTGTAGGGGCTATTCAATGTAATCTGTGTTTCTCTAGGTTCAAGCCATCCATGATTTCACACAAGACAAGAATATAAACAAAGGTCTGTTTTGAAAAATAGTATTTTCTGGCTAGAAGTGTGAAAAGAAAAGAACAATGAGTGATATTCAATTACACTGTAATTTCCATTCTAACAGGACTTCCCACTTCCTAGAATGATACAGATAATTTAAAGGTTGCTTTAAATATGTTGGATATTTTTGACATGCTTCCAATTAGGAAAGTTTGGCAGCCCTGAGGGGGAAAAAAAAAAAAAAAAAAAAAAAAAAAGTAATAATAATTTACAAATAAATGACAAATTAAATCATAGAAACAGAGTAATAGGAAGTAATATCTGCACTCACAAAATCACATCTGAAGTTTTTATGAAGACTATGCATTTGGTTTCCTCTGTATGTCTACTGTCACAGAAAGTTATGCAGAGACTTATTTTACATAGAGGAAACAAAATACTGAGTCAAAAATTACAAGCACATAAATAAACAGAATGAACTTTCAAGTTCTTTGAAAGAACTAGAGAATGAGAGTTTCTGATTGGTGCCAACTGCCACTTAGCAAACCACTACTTTCTATTAATTTATATTTCTGCCTAGATATTATGTAAGAATTACAATGAAGCCAACTAAAAGGCAAAAGTGGCACTAGCTAACTTTTCACAATAATTAAATTTCATCCTTACATAATTAAGCTAGGAACCAAATTTATCAGTATGATAAATACAGAGGGGTAATTTTATTCAAAAACAAACAAACAACAACAAAGAACAATTCTCAGGAAATAAATTAAGAGATTGTCTTTCTCATTTGGTTACATAACAAGCCAAACATTAGGTGCAATAAATACACCCGCAATATATAACCATGATTTGTTCTTTACTGAGGATTAAAACAGATTCTTAACTTTAAGAAAATGAGAAATGACAAGGGCAAGAATCTGAATGACATAAAATAATCAAAACTAACAAACAAACAAAAATATCAACAAGGCAAAATGTACTACAACAATTTAATAAACTGTAAATTTAGGTGCAAGTCCTTGTTCTGACTAAGACTTCTGAGCCCTTTGATTTCACTCAAACTTTAAATTTCTTTGAGAAGCACTTTCAGAGCACAGACTGGAGAGACAACATTTCCTACTTAACTCCCAAAAAACTCTCCAAGCACAGCATAGAAAATTTATCTCGTAAAGTCAGAAGTGTTAAATACCATAAGTAAATCCTTATGTACCTTTCATTTTCCAAATGAGAAACTTTAATGCTTCTGTGATTGACCTAGATTTCTGCTATTTATTCAGCATGTAATTTTGTTTTTAATATTTTTCAAAGTCTAGTTGAAAAACTTTTACTTCATTTGTATTCAATACTGGATTCTGAATCTGAATTATGAATTAGATCCTAAGATTCAGTACTAGAAGGAAAGCCTCAAGGATGCACTGGGAGGAACAAAATATGCTTCAGTCTTGTAGTAGTGAAAATAAGTAATATCCTTACTTGGATATGTATAACTCCCCAGATAAGCTTTAGACACTAAAAAAACTGTAGGCAACAACACAATGAGACAAAGGCTTTATAGCCACAATTCAGTGTGTTTTTGTTTTCCGTTCGCATAAGTTAAACATACTGTAAAGGTTTATTATCTTTAACTGAAATGCAACCAATACAGTAAACAGTCATTCCAGTAATTCCCCCTCCTTGCCCAAAACCCCTTCCCAATACACGCAACTTCAGTTGTTTATGTCTTTTATATACACTAAGTATAAATTGAAATACTTTGCATTATTTTCATTTGGTTTAACAATATCTTCTAGTTTAAAAACTGTAGTTTATGAGTGTTTTTCAACACCAAAAAATTTGAGGACTAACATTAATTTAACTGTAAAATTGTTATGAAGCCTTTGAAATTATCTTCCAAGAATACATTGCAAACTCTAAAAGTTTAAACTACTAAATTTATAAAATAATATTAAGTTGACAAGTTAACCGTTGGTTTTTTTTTTTTTTTAATAATATATATATATATTTTCTTGAAGTGTATACTTCCCAATAAGTGCATTAGAAACAACACTGTAACTGTTGAAGGAGCTGCAGACATAGGATTCACCTATATAATTTTCCTCTTCAATGCTTTCAAGTAAGCTCACTTAGAGTTAGTTTAATCATTTAGCTAGTATTATCACTATATATAACCAGTCTTTTTTATATTTGCTAGTCAAAATTAGTCATTAAAAACTGACTGTAGTGATTAACATTCACAGAATGTTAATTCACTTTTAATAATAACCACTTGCCTACACCTGGAAAATAATTAAATTAAAAGATCTTAATGCTTATTATTTTCCTCATTGACATTACTATGCTGCCAATTGACTATAGTCTAGGAGTTCTTATGTAAGTGCCTATGATACTTTACCATTATTTGGCAAAGAGAAGGCAGATGCTTTACAGGAATGCAATTTCCTTCTGTTTTTAATCTGTCAGATGAAATTTCAAAAAGCATTACTCTGGAAAAAAAAAAAAAAAAAAAAACAAACAGATATATAGTCTACCATGTATGATATTCTACTAATGTGTTTTGAGTGTTTGTTAAGAAACACAGATTTTTTACACCTTTTTGTGTTGCCTAATCAACAGAACAGTCAGATAAAATCAGTTTCCTAAGTTTATGTACGCATGAGGATTGAAGTAGAAGTAACCTGTGAGCCATTTATACTGGCCATTCTAAATATATATATATATATATAAATATTTTTTACACAGCATCACTCTTCTTTGAATAGTTTGACTGAGACTGATTCTTCATAACACTGGACAGTAAGGTAGAAACACAGCAGTGCCTTAGAGGAAGCAAGCAAAATGCTATAATCACAGTTTACCTCCAAGTATTTTTCTTTGCCTTTTTTTACCTGTTTGAATAACATTTAGTAATTAGCTCTGAAGAACAGGTGAAGAAATAGTAAAACAATAAAGTTGGTGCTGCAGAGGAGGAAAGGAGGGTTACTCTCTAAGCAGGATGTTTCGCTGTTTCAAAAA
>CM021697.1:152294202-152355344 GCA_011074415.1 Stictonetta naevosa
AAAATAAAATGTAGGGGCACTGAAGACTATATTATAATACTTTATCTATACAGAATGTTTACAGTAAAGTTTGGGAGGAATTACCACATAAGCACAATTTGTCACTACTTTAAAATTGATGTGCACCAATACCTGAAGGGACTGCAGTGCAAAAGTAGTTGTCTTTCATCAGCTTTCAAGTAATTATTTCCAAATAATTCCAAATCCAGTTTTGCAATTCCATGACAGTTCTGTCATACTGTATTTCCTGATGACCTAAATGAAGCTCACAGCTGTCATCATTATAATTTACTTATTAATTAGAGTGATATTTAGAGACCCATTCTTGACTTTCTATTAAAACAGAAAAGACATTAAAAAAAAAGACATCTCTGTCATGCAAGGAGACATAAAGTATTTAGTAAGTGCATTGCAGTAATTCTACCATGGTTATTGCTAACTGCTATAAGAGACCTCCCCTGAAGGAGCGGGGATTTCTTGCGTACTCACGAAACATAGTTCTTGTCCAGCTATGATATGAGAATTATTTATTTATCACTTTATCTCTTCATTTCTTTACTGTACTCAGCAATTTTAATGCATGTAGCAAAGCAGTTAGAGCAAACTATACCTGTTCCTTTAGTCCTGTGATGCTCTTGTGATCTCTGTCTTTTCTGTTTATCTTTCTTCCTCTTGTGATCTCTATCTTTTATGTCTATCTTTCTTCCACCTTCTTCTGATGGATGATTTTCAACATTTTGTACCCTGAAGGAGTCCTGGACCTTATCCAAACCATGTTTACAGAAGTTTCTGGATTACTATGTAGTTGCCATCTTTGTGGTTCAAAAATATATCAAAAAAACAAATGGTATTCATGGTGAACAGTGGCTGCTTAATGTATCTCATATACCTAGTGAGAAGTCTAGGTAACAAATGATAAAGAAGAATTTAATGAAAAGTAGAAGAAACACATTGGATTTTATCCTACTAGAGCAAAACTTCTGTACAGAAAGCTATGTAGGACAAAAAATGTGTAGACCATTGAAGTGGGAAAGGTAAATTTTCTGTGTTTTGCAAGCTGTTAAAGTTTCCAATGCTATTCATGGCATTCAAAATATTAAAATAAATATGTTTATGATATTGAATGACCAATAAATTGGATGTTTCACTGCAGCTAAAGCACATCCTCTTTCCTATATCTGAGCTTTATAATGTGAGTGGATTGAGCTGTTTGAGAATAATGAAAGAAGAGAGTGAGATTATTTATTTTTAATTAATTCTGTTATCAAGTTTGCTTTACAATTTAAAATCATCAGTTGCTTTGGATTTGCTATCTATAGGAGTTCAGTTAATAATGGTGTTGTTTTGAATAGTAATCATATAAATACTATTCTTGAGACATAACACATTAATGTTTTCTCAAATCTCAATAAACCATCTGTGAGTAGATGTTAGATATGTGCATGAGTGTATAGGGTAGCTAAGACAATCTGTTTTGTCATGGGTTGAAAATGTCCCTAAAGGCTCTTATAAAATATGTAGAATATGTATCTCAGGTCATCTTTTGTAATTAAAGGTGATTTGTTACCAAACTTTCCCTTAGAAGGGTATTCAAATACTGCCTCTGGATGGTCAAAAAGTCACAGAGTACCAGAAGTGCCCTATTGTTTTGTAGAAGAAAAATCAAACTGTGTATATCTATTACCAACCTGCTGAGAATTTGCTAAGTAAGACTCCTTAGCAGTCTAAAGTAAAATAAAATAAAAGTAAAACAACAACAATAATAATAATAATAATAATAATAATAAACCTTCTGAAATAAGCCAGAAATTTTCCTATATTGTCAGAAATGCTGGAATTGCAAAAATAATCCCCATAGAGAACTATTGATCCTTGGACCTTGAATCAGGAGTGTAATTATGACTGGGATACAGAATAATTTCATTTCTTAAAAGCTGAAAAGTGGTCATACAAGATTTAAATATTTATTATATTATTTTAAAATAATGTAAAAATATATATTTTGTTCATTTTCGTCCATGAATTGCCCTCTTTTTCTCTTTGATTCTTCCCTGAAAGTAAAACAAATACTTTAAGCCCCATTTTAAAAGAAGTTTAGATATACATAGTTAATTAGAATTCTGGATTACAGAAATTACATTAAAATCTGTTATTAAAGATGAACATAAATTCCTATTCTATATGTAGCTGTTTACAGATGCCTCATAAAGAAGAAAGATATTTTGATTGTCATGTATGCATTTTAATGCTTATGGAATTTTATGGGAGTCATATTTGAAGTGAGACTAAATATCTAAAGCTATTCCCATCTACAGTAAATTGAAATGGTAGTGATGTAGCAAGAAAATGGATACATTTATGTATTGTGGATTGTCTCAAATCGCTGATTTATTGTTAATTATTGTCTCTAAGCTGTCCCAGCTGTAACTGTCTCATAGCCACAGGGTAGTGAGTCATTAATTCCTATTTCATTTGCTTTTCCATTTCTCCAAGGGCCCAAGGGGAACTGGAAGGGAAAGGAAATAGGAATTAGGAAATATCTCTCATCTATTTTGGTGTGGGTTTGTTTGTTTGTTTTCCCTCTCTCTGTGAGATACCTCCAGATACATGACCTCTTTTTTGATGGTTCTCACAGTTCTCCATGAGCTATATATGTAAAACTAAAAGTGAAAGTGTTCTCCCCTTTTCTCCCCTACTTACTGGATATGAACTAAAGGAATTAATTTCCAGTGGAAAAAAAAAAAAAAAAAAAAAAAATGTATAGAAAAGGCAGTTATTTCTACTTCAATAATTTGTAATACACACTTTTCTTCACCCAGCATAGAGCCCCTTACAGCCCCATTTCAAGAGACCTTGATTCCTGTTTAAGCAGTAAAATTACAAAACACATCTTTGAAGAAAGCCATTACAGATCTAAATCCCTTCGGTGTCCACATTAGCCCTGGGGTGCAATTAACACTGATGTTAATAGTCCACTGCCACCTTGTTAAGAGGTCATATATAGCATCAGAAAAAAAAAAAAAAAACCTTTGTATTAGAGAAAAAAACAAACAAACAAAAATCAAAACAAAACAAAACAAAACAAAAATAATGAAACATCCTCAGTTTGAAAGGAACATATATTCCCATGGACAGAGCTTGTCTTTACCAGAGCCTTTACCATAAACAAAGAATCACACAGGAAGGTCAGAAGATCACTATGTTTTACAACCCTATCTCCTCCTCAGCTCTTGCCTGATGCCTGATTTAAAAACAAAACAAAACAACAACAACAAAGAACTATTGTCTGACTACCCCCACTACCCCCAGTTGTGATCTAACAGCAGGTTGTTCTGCATCTAAAACCATATTTACCCAATGAATGACAGCATATATCTCCACACAGCAAGGACCATATTCATCTACTAGCACTTGTCCATAGTTAATGTCTGCTTGACCTCTTGCCTCCATTCCTTCTATGAACATGGAACAGAAGCTGGCTGATGGGGTTTTACCGGAGTACTAGCCCTCTCTCAGCCAGCATGTCAGAACACAAAGGCCCAGTGTCTAAGAAAACCCTTAAGAGTAGTGTTTATTCAAATGCAAAATATTTCCTGTGTGTGGCAAATTGGATCACTTTCTCTTTAAATACTCTGTTCCAGAAAATCCACTGATATCCACTGTAGGCTTTCCAGTATTGCATCCATGTTTCTCTTGTATTCCTCAGTCTTTGCAAAATTTGTGTTAGATTTATAGAATCATGTAACCAAGAGTCACTTGCCAAGGCCATCAGATCCAGTGCAGCCATGTTGCAGAGCAGAGCGGGGAATGGCAACATACAGGGGTGCTTCCTGAGCTGGGGAAGCCTAGGCGAGCATGGAGACCTGCCAGGGGTGGCAACTTGCGAGAGAGTGGCTGACAAAGTGTTGGCAGGTCCAGCAGTAATGATGGCCACTTCCCACTGCCACAAAAGGCAGTCCTAGGGAGCATGAGTGACCAGGAGCACTGCAACAACGACTGGCAAACAGGGCATGGTGGGTCAGCCATGGAGTGAAGTGACAGTTCACACAGCAGTTTGCACAAGAGGGTTCCTCTCAAAGGAGGGTCATTCCACTGGCTGACTGGGAGTCTCAAAGTACATATAACCCAGTAACTGGGACTGTTCCATGACCACCTGCACTGGTCAAGGGCACTCAAACTATCTGACCCTCAAGGTGGGAATGATGGGCACTTGTCTGAGAGCAAAGGCTTCAGCTCCAGCTGGGGGATCTGCACCATCTACCCCAGTGCTAGCTGATGCCTCCCCCCAGATGGTGCTGCTGAAGGAAGAGGCTGCGGTGCAAACCTCAGGCTGCAGGAAGTGCCTAGACCTTTCTCCTGTGGCAGGAGCACATGACAGATCTGCCTGAAAAAGTTGTGTCAAGATGGAGGACCTCCTGCAGCAAGTGGCTGAACTGCAGGAGGCAGTGATAAGGTTGCGAAATATCTGTGAGACTGAGGAGGAGTTAGACAGCTGCTTCCAAGTATAGCCTGCAGTGGACCCACAGCCAATGGCCAGACAGCCCAAAACTCCAGGTTGCTCCTTAAACACTTGCAGGGATGGGACATCCACAACTTCTCTGGGCAACCTGTTCCAGTGCCTCACCACCCTCTGAGTGAAGAATATCTTCATAAATCTGTCCTCTGTTAAAGTCAGTAGTCCTTGTCCTGTCACTACAATCTCTGACAAATCATTCCTCTCCAGGTTTTCTGCAGGTCCCCTTTAGGTATTGGAACGCTGTTATAAGGTCTCTTCCACAAAGGTGTCATCCACAAACTTCAAGCTCTTGAAGTTCAAGACGGTCAAATATAAGGTTGTGCACCTGGGTCAGGAAAATCCCATGCACAAATACAGGCTGGGTGGAGAATAAATTGAGAGCAGCTCTGAGGAGAAGGACTTGGGGGAGTCAGTTAGTGGAAAAGCTCAACATGAGCTGGCAATGTGCACAAGCAGCCCAGAAAGCCAACATTATTCTTGGCTGCATCAGAAGAATTGTGGCAAGCAGATCAAGGGTGATGATTCTCCCACTACTTTGCTCTTGTGAGCCCATACCTGCAGTGCTACATTCAGCATCTGTGGATGCCCCATCCCTCGAAGTGTTTAAGGCCAAGTTGGATGTGGCTTTGAGCAAGCTGGTTTAGTGAAAGGTGTCCCTTCCCATGGCGTGGGGGGGTGCCCCCCCGCCCCCCCCCCGGGGAGCGGAGAAATTAGATGGTCTTTAAGGTCCTTTCCAGTACAAACTATTTTATGATACTGTGAAATATGAGTTGGAAGATACTTTTATAGGTCAGCTATTCCAGCCTCCTGTTCAAAGCAAGGTTGCTTTCAAAGATCACATTACTTAGGGACTTGCCCAGAAAAGTTTTACAAATCTCCAGAACTGAAGAATCCATAGCATCTTTGGTCAAACAGTTTGAGTATGTTACCAGTCTTACCATATTTTTTCCTGTTCTTTGCTTAACCAGAATTTCTTCTGAAGATAATGATTGTTGTCATTTTTCTGGTGTAGAACAGACTTGCATATAAAGAGAATTTCTTCTCAGAAATTACAGAATAAATTCATGGGTGTTCTGTAATGAGCTGGCAAAGGCAGATGGGGAAACACTTGACATCACCCTCATGTTGAAAATGTAATTTAATTTGGCTTTGTCTAATAGGGGAATATTCACCATTCTATTTCTAGTGGTGATTAAAATGCCTCTTCTTTCTGTCTTCCATCATTAAATTCAGTGAGTGTTAACTTCTTTACCCTCATCTTTCTTTCTCCTTCTCTACTTCCAGCAGAGGGGGCAAGAGAGGAAACTACTGTGAGAGCAGTACCCTGTGCTGTGTAGGTACATAAATAATCAAAATAGATTGGTTGCAGAATAAAAAGCATATTTGTAATAGAGTTGAAGATGTGTACTTTCCAGAGTACAGATTGTACTAAGCTGCTCTGTGCAGAAGGGGTTGCTAAATGCCAATACAAGAAGAAGATGGAATTAGAAGGGCTCACACTGAGATATGGCTTTATTTCTGGAAAAGTACAAACATGTTATGAGGACAGAAAAAAATAAAAAAAATCCTTTATAAATGTGAGCAGTCATTTTGTGAGCTGCAGACAGAGAAACTTTTCTTGCTTTTGTTTGCCTTTCATAGGTCTATAAATTCATGGCCTAATGTCTTATTTTTCATTAATAATACAAAAAGGTTAGAAAAAAAAAAAAAAAAAGAAAAAAAAAAACGTTTGTTGTACAGGGCTTATGTGAGAAGGTTTTGGTAGCAGGGGGGCTGCAGGAGTAGCCTTTGTGAGAAGAATCCAGAAACACCCCCGTGTTAGGGAAGGGCCAGTTCCAGACAGCTCTAAAAGGTACCTGCCATTGGCCAAATCTGAGTCAATGAGTGACACCGGTTGTACCTCTCAGGGAACATTTTAAGAAAGAAAAAAAAAAAAAAAAAGCCACCATGCAACAGCAGCATGGAGAAAGGAGTGAGAAAACAGAGAGAAAGAGACAGCCCTGCACACGCCAAGGTCAGTGAAGAAGGAGGGGGAAAAGGTTCTCCAAGCACCAGAGTAGTAGTTCCCCTACAAGTCTCTGGAGAAGACTATGGTAGAGCAAGGTGTCCCCTTGGAAACCATAGCGCACCATGTTGGAGCAGCTATCCAAACTGCAGCATGCAGAGGTCCCCTGGGGTAGAGCAGGTGGGTTACACAGAATCACAGAACGTTTGAGGTTGTAAGACTGGTCCATCTGGAACACATCTGGGTACAGACATTGTTCTTGTGTTGGAGCAGTTTCTGAAGAACTGCTGTCTGTGGGAAGTCCATGTAGGATCAGTTTATGAAGGACTGCATCCCGTGAGAGGGACCCCATGCTGGAGCAGAGGAAGATCATGAGGGTTGATTGTAACCCCCCATTTTCCATTTCCCTGCATTGTGGAGGGAAATTTTAAATTTGTCAAAAATTGTCAAATTTAAATTATTTACATTTGAATGTCACACTGTTCTCAGAGGATTAATAGATCTTCAGTGAATAAATTTGCTTAGACTATGTCAACACTTTTTTCTGTCTAAATTGAAGGGCTTTTGTTTTCATGTTCATTATCATTCATCTGGTTGCAAACTAGAACTTGATCTATTTTTCTTATTCACTTTGTGTTCTTAAGGGAACTAGGCATGTCAATAGTATTATTTCCCTACTTTCCATGAGTAGTACAGATGCAAGCATAAATTTTGTAGAAATGTGTGATGCTGTTTGGTAAGATAAAAAGAAAAACTCTATTTTCTGATTTAAAGATAGTTTATCTCTTTCAACAGCATATTTGATGCTTTCAGAACACAATGTTTTTCTTCCTAAATAGCATGTACAGGTAAAATATGGTGAATACACTAAACTTCAAAAAGTTTTTTTTTTTTTTTTTTTTGGTGTCAAATTTGAGACACTAATTCATGTGGCAACTTTAAAATTTGAAATGCAAAAATTGTTTATACAATATTCCTGCTTCTCAAATATAGAACATTAAAGAACTATCAAATTATCATATTATTTGTTCACGGAGCTAAATATGGTTTTCTGTTTCACAGATTGAGGAACCAAAGATCCTAATGCAATACTACTGTCTTATGATTTAATTCATTATATTTATTTAATTGGATTTGCTAATATTATGGGGATAATTTCTCAGTCAAACCACTTTAATAAACACTGTGAGGTAATTAAAAATGGCCCACAGTTCAAAGTTTATTTTAAGGCTGGAGATTCTTATCTGTAGTATATTCAGCTGGGCATAAAACGTGAATGAAAAGACTCTGTCTGAAAGGTACTATGGAATAAAATAAAAACTGAAACAGCTTAGTCTCTTACATCAGAGAAAGTGTCTTATCTTTAGTTTATTACTAATAAGAGCAGGTTTATGTTGTTTGAAAATATAATTCTAAATAAGCCCTTGCATTAATATGTAAGACCTATTCCAAAACTTTCAGGCACTCATATAAAAATTGGAAAGTTGGACTGGTGATGAGTAAATATGAAGGAAAGCTAAGTGATGACCTCACTACAGCATGAACAGACAGAAATGTAAGGAGTAGACCACATAAATGCTAGTCTAGTAATGGTGAGTAATGTAACAGTCTTGAAAAAGATCACTATAATGGTTAGAACAAGCTGCCTTGTCCATGCTCCTCTTGGTACCATCCTGGATTTGTGAAGAAAACAGAGCTGATAACACACTGATGTTTTAGCTATTGATAAGCAGTGCTTACACAGCATCAAGGTCTTTTCTGCTTCTCATGTTGCTCTGACAGTGAGTAGGCTGGGGCTGGGGTACACAGGAAAATGGGAGGGAACACAGCCAGGAGAGCTGACTCCAAATGACGAAAATTCAGTGACATACAATGTCATACTCAGCAACACAATAAGGCCAGAAAGAAGGAAGAGGATGGGGATGTTTGGAGTGCTGACATTTGTCTTCCCAAGAAACTGTTACATGTGATGAAAAACTGCTTTCCTGGAAATGGTTGAACATCTGCCTGCCAATGGGAAGTATTGAATTAATTCCTTGGTTTTCTTTTGTTGTGGTTTAACCCGGCTGGCAGCTAAACACCACACAGCCGTTCACTCACCCTCCCCTCTCCCTCTCTGGGATGGGGGAGAGAAATGGGAAAGTGAAGCCTGTGAGCTGAGATAAAGACAGTTTATTAAGATCGAAAATTATAATAATAATAGTATTACTAATAATAATGTGTACGAAACAAGTGATGCACAATGCAATTGCTCACCACCCGCTGACTGGTGCCCAGCCCAACCCCGAGCAGCCGGCCCCCCCACCCCGGCTAGCCACCCCTACATATTGTTTAGCATGACATCGGATGGTATGGAATACCCCTTTGGCCAGTTTGGGTCAGCTGTCCTGGGTCTGTCCCCTCCCAGCTCCTGCTGCACCCCCAGCCTGCCCGCTGGCAGGACAGAGCGAGAAGCTGGAAAGACCTCGGCTTGGTGTAAGCACTGCTCTGCAGCAATTAAAACATCAGCATGTTATCAGCACTCTTCTCATCCTAATCCAAAACATAGCACCCTACCAGCTACTGGGAGGAAAATTAACTCTGTCCTAACTGAAACCAGGACATCTTTACATGTTCATGAAGAGATATTAAAATTTATATCAACCCATGAGTTCACACACTTTTACCTTTCTGATTCTCTCCCCCATCCTACTATGGGGGAAGTGAAGAGCATCTGTGTGGTGCTTAGCTGTCTTCCAGAGTTAAATCACAACAACAATACAGTAAACAATCATCTTTTCACTAAAGACCTTATGATGCAAAGCATTGTGTATGTATGAAAGCTAACATGTTTTCTATCCATTTATACTGATTCTCTTCCTTATCTAACTGAGAGGGGAGTAAGCAAGTGTGGGGTTTATCTGCCTACTGGGGTTAACCACCACTGACACTAATTAAGTTAAGACCTAATGAAGGAATTTTATTTAGGTAATTTAGTTAGGTATATTGTGTACTGAATGTATTGGGTAACTCGAATGCATCAAGTAGACATTTGCACACTACACAATAGCAAAAGGTTAGGCTTGCAATATGTGAAGATGTCACTACATGCTAAATTTGGTTTATCATACAAGTTACAATTCATCTCCAACTTTTTTTTTTTTTTTTTTTTTGGGGGGGGCCGGGGGCGGTTGGTGGTGGTGGTAATATTTACTCTTGGAGTTTGTTCATGTAAACAATATAGAAATGCATTTTTTTAAGTAGTTTTATACTTGAATAATGCTGGAGAATCTTTTATATATGTTCTTTGTCTTTTAAAGGGCTTTTCATGGATAGTCATATCAGGTTAAATCAAATGTCAGCAAGTTATTCATATCAGTTTTAAAAACACACCCCAATGTGTGTTCTCACAGATGAACATATACATTACCTTTCCTTCCTCACAACAGGAAACACTCCTGTTCATTTCTATTTCAGTGTATATTCAGTGAGATTATTTAAGTTAGTTCTAAAGATATTTTTTTTGTTGTTTACTGTATTATTTATATATTATTATTATATATTATTATATATATATTATATATATAAATATATATATTATTATATATATTATAATTATATTATAATTATTATTATATTATTACTTTCTCTTTTCAGCAATAAATAATTGAATTAAAACATCATTGGAAGAGCTTGTAGAACTGTAGACAATGAGGAACAGAAAACAAACAGTGATAATATTGGGCTTTTTTATTATTATTATTTTTAATTACAAAATAAAAAGTATTTTATCAAGTAAGTAAAAATACATGCATGGCTATAAGTTCCAAATGTTGTTGTTCATTATTAACTTTTGGATGTATTGGTCAACTTCAATTTCTGTTTCTGAATGCAGAGAAAGTCTGCTATCTTGTCCAATTTAGAAACAAAACAAAACATAAGATAAACCTATTTAATGATGATTTATGATCTGTTGCATTTTCTTTATCCATCAAATTCTCAGTTTATATTTTTATTTTTAGTTTTAGTTTTCTGTTTCTCTTTTGTATTTTTACCAGCCTCACACTTCTAGAAGTTTTGTTTTGTTGTGTTGTTTGTCTGGTGGTGGGTTGTTTGGTCTTTTTTTATTATTATTCTTTTCCGAGATCAACATACGTGTCAACTGAATAATTTTGTTTGCAACATTTAGACAACTCAAACAGTCTCCAGTTTAGTACTATGTTAAGTGTGGTATTTATCATGTTTAACTAATTTGTTTTTTCCTTTGCAGTCTTCTAGCTGTTTGATACCTGACCACACTTGAAAAGAGACTACTTTTAATTCATTCATTCAAAAGTTTGTTTGTTTGTTTGTTTGTTTTCCTGTAAATATCGGTTTCGAATTTGAAACGAAATATGGATTTTACTTAGGTCTGACATGCCTCATTTATCCATGCCTCAGTATCCATCACTATGCCATAGTGATGGATACTACACACCATGAAGAGCTTTACAAGGGCTACATGACTTTTGATGGAATTTAAAATTTGAATTTCAAGAAAAAAAAATACATGTGGTTTGTTCTTCTCTAAAAAAACATTTCAAAAAAACCTATATTTGATAACTATGCTAGTTTTAATAACCTGATTATTTTATATAGAAATTTAATACTGAAAGTGAAACATTCAGGTTTCACTACCTCTTCATCTTTTTTTTTTAAAAAAATATTATTATTAGTTTTAAATTATTATTTTTTAATTATTGTTTTTAATGTAGTTTTTTTAACATTAACATTAAATTTTGTTTTCTGATATCAAAATTTTCTTCTGATTTTTATCTTTTTTGTTGTATATGTTTTTGTTGATTACTTTTTTAATGTGTGTTACATTGTCAAAGATGTTTACATGTAGCATGCTATGTTGTCTTATTTTGAATTTTGATTATTTTATCACGCATTCTAAATGTTTTCCGTTTTTTTTTTTTTTTATAAGTACATTTATGACTATTTCCAGTCCTTTTCTTTCTTTGAAAAAACAGTTTCTGAAGTCATTTCCATAGCCATATGCATGGTACTAATCAAATGCATCCATCTGGATGAGCTACAGAATCTTTTTTATTTTTTTTTTCTCAAATTTCAGATTTTTTTTTGGTATCATTCAGAGTCATTATCTAAACTTTTCAGTCTACACCCAGTATTTCCCCTAGTTGATATTGCATTATATTATTTTGTCTTTCAAAAAATATCAAGCAATAAAGTTTACTATTCTTTGTGACTGAACAATGGAAATTCCACCAAGGACCCTTTTGGGAAAATCAGTTTTCATAACAGTTTAAGTTACTTGGAATTAATTTTATTGTCTGTGACAAAAGCATTTATTTTCTTATCTTTGTCTTTGTTATTTCTTATATTTCAGTTTATTGAATGACTCCATTCTCCTTACATGAGAAAAGGAAAAGACCTCTGAGAACAGGATTTAAAAAGCCACATGCTAAAAATCCAGTCTTCATTAATTCAGTTTTCTGTATTCGATGATGGAGAGCAGCACTGCAGAAAGAGATCTGGAGGTTTTGGTTGACAGCGAGTTGAATATGAGTCAACAGTGTGCCCTGGCGGCCGAAGGGCCAACTGTATCCTATGGTGCACCAACCATGGCATTACTAGCAAGTCAAAAGAAGTGATTGTCCCACTCTACTCTGTGCTGTTGCAGATCCCCGTGAGTACTGAATGTAATTTTTTGGGCACCACAATATAAGAAAGACATAAAACCATTAGAGTGTCCAAATGAAGGCTATGAAGATGATGAAGGGTCTAGAGGTCATGATGTAAGAGGACTGGCTGAAGTCACTTGGATTGTTCAGCCTAGAGAAGAGGAGACTAATGGGAGACCTCAGGACAGACTACAGCTTCCTCATGAGGGGGAATGGAGGGGCAGGTGCTTACCTCTTCTCTCTGGTGACCAGCAATAGAGCTCGAGGGATGTGGTGGTTTTACTTGAGTGGGCAGCCGAGCTCCACCACCTGCTCTCTCACTCCCCCCTCCTCAGAGAGGAAGGGGAACAAAATACAACACAAAGAACTCCAGGTCTGAGATGAGAATGATTTAAGTAAAGGGAAAGGGAATGGGGAGAAAAAAGAAACAAACAAGTAAACAAACAAAAAAACAAAAAACAATAAGGACGCGTGGAAGCACAGAGAGAAAGGAAAAAAAACTTTATTCTCAACTTCCCATCAATGAGAGATGTTTGGCCACGTTCTGGGAAGCAGGGCCTCAAAACGTGTACCAGTTTTTCAGGAGGACAGCCTCCTCCCCCACGAGAGACCCCCTTTTTATTGCTGAGTGTGACATCAGGTGTTATGGAATATCCCTTTGGTTGTTTTAGGTCAGCTGCCCTGGTGATGTCCTCTCCCCATCAATTGCCCACCCCCAGCCTGCTGGCTCTTGGGGGCTTGGAGGGCATCCTGATGCTGTGCCAGCACTATGCAGCAATAGACACAACACTGGAGTGATACCAGTGCTGTTCCAGCTACGAGTGCAGAGCACAGCACTGTGTAGGCTGCTGCAGGGAAAGGTGACTCCATCCCAGACAGACCCAACACAAGGGAACAGCTTGAAACTGTGATATGGGAGGCTCAGACTGGGTATCAGGAACATGTTCTTCACCAAGAGGGTGGTCAGGCACTGGAGCAGGCTCCCCAGGGAAGTGGTCATAGCACCAAGTCTGCTGGAGTTCAATAAGCATTTAGACAGTGTTCTCAGACACATGATCTAATTTTTTGGTTGGTCCTTTTAGGGACATAGGATTTGGACTTGATGATCCTCATGGGTCCCTTCCAACTCAGGATATTTTATGATTCTATGATAATGAAACTGAGGCATTTTGATCATCCACACCTCAGACATAAATTAGGTAAATATTAATTTTTGTGTAATTTAAAGGTCACAGCACTCAGTTGTGGATGTTGTATAGTCAGGATTAGGTCTTGTTTTCTTTTAGGTGATTAGGGTTTGCATCTTCAGCATCTTATAGCAATGATTTGATCCATCTGCATTCTAACCCTTCCATCAAATCTTTGTTAATTACTACATTTGCCAGAGGGAGAATACATACAGTATAGTTTAGGAAATGTATTAGTCTGCTTGATGGAAAAGATTGGGATTTACTTATTTACTTTCTTGAATATGTAATGAAACTTATTTAAATATTGTTTAGACCCTTATATACATTCTGAGGGCATATTTATGCTGTTAAGTAAGAGAGGCATAGGGGATGAGAGTAAACATCATGATTGCTGACACTGCTCATCTGTTAGTTTGCTTTCTAACTCTCTTTGGTCCAATAAACACATCTGATAGAAACTGTGCTTTAAGAAAATAATTGTATTTTCAGGGATTTTGCAGAATTTATCCTACAAAATTCATTATTTTACTATGCAGTATGGGGCAGGAAGCATGTAAATCTTAAAACAGTGTCCCTGCCTCAGCATAGCTCTTTGGTAGCTTGAGTGTGTGAACTCACATTTAGAATCATAGAATCATAGAATTATAAAGGTTGGAAAAGACCTCCAAGATTATCTGGTCTAACCATTACCCTGCTACCAATGTCACCCACTAAACCAGGTCCCCAAGCACCAACCTTTCCTTAAACACCCCTAGGGACGGTGACTCCACCACCTCTCTGGGAAATCCGTTTCAATGCCTAATCCCTATTTCTGAGAAGAAATGTCTCCTAATTTCCAACCTAAACCTCCCCTGGCACAACTTGAGGACATTCTCTCTAGGACTATCATTAGTTATCTGAGAGAAAAGGCCGACCCCCAGCTCCCCACAACTGCCTTTCAAGTAGTTGTAGAGAAGAATAAAGTCTGCACCGAGCCTCCTTCAGACTAAACAACGCCAGTTCCCTCAGCCACTCCACATAGGACTTGTGTTCCAGGCCCTTCACCAGCTTCGTAGCCCTTCTCTGGTCACACTCCAGAGCCTTGATATCCTTGTTGTAGTGAGGGACCAAAAACTGAACACAGTACTTGAGGTGTAGCCTTACCTGAGCTGAGCACAGAGGAATGATTACCTCCTTGGTCCTGTTACCTACACTATTCCTGATACAAGCCAGGATGCTGTTGTTCTTGGCCACCTGGGCACACTGCAGGCTCATGTTCAGATGAGCATTAACCAACACCCCCAGATCCTTATCCTCTGCAAGAATATTTGCTGTTTTGGCAGTTGTTTTCACTTAATTGAATATTCCCATTACACAGCAAAGCTTCTGAACTGTATTATGGGAACACTTTGTATTAAAAAAAGTCATGATCAAATGCAGCAATTATAAGTCTACTGCAATATATAAGATTGAAGCTTAAGTCCTTTCTATAATACCATTTTTTTTTTTTTTTTTCATTTCCATTAGCTCCCAATCACAAGGTTACTTAAGAATGACATTTTTCATGATTGCTTCAGATAGATTTTTCAGTGTAATGGTTATGGTTGTACCATTCTCATTTGACAACCTAAATAATATTATACAAATGCAGATTTCATTGAATTTTAATGTCTTTTAAACTAGTATTTTGACCAAGACCTAGCTCCAAAGATCACCAATGGTTTCCACATGAGTGCATAATATTTTTATGAAGAAAAAATTACAAAGCAGACAACTGCTCACAGTTGTCTCAGTTCTAAGATTGAATTCTTAAATTCTAGACCAAAACATATTGTAAATTTAAGTTTCAACCAATAAAACAAAGAAATCAATTCAAAAAGGAGACCTTTTTATAACAGTATGTCCTTCCAGCTCTGGGACATGGTGCTGCTGTAGGGGCAAAGTGAAAAAGAAAGTGTTTACAATCAGGGTGAAGTTTGCCTTTACTTATTTTTTTTTTTTTTTTTTTTGTATGAAGATTTTTTTTGGGGGGTGAATTATACAAAATAAAACAATTTTATTTATTTGTGAAATCCTCACATGGTATCTGTTTGTTTTACACAGATATAATGTTCTCTTTCATAAAATCCATTGACATGTGGAAGCATTCTCTATTTTAACACCAAGTGTGACATTGTGCATTGGTATCAAACCTAAATAAATAAATAAACTAAATTTCTCAGAAAGGTCAGATTTGGCAAAAAGAACTGAATGGGCTTCTGTATTTTAAGAACATTCTGATGTTGTGTTCACATATTTCGACACATTATATGTCAACGTGGCAAAGATAATTTGATGTTATTTGTATTTTGACAATATTTCTTTAATTAATAAACTTATATTGCATAATGATGTTATGACAGTCTGGCATGACAATGTTTAAAATTTAAAGCTGTAATTTGTGAAAATCTAAAATAGCACTCTGTGTGGGAGAAGCATGGGTGGTTATTTACAAGATGCTGCTAAGGCTGACCATAATCTCATCAGGGACACATCAGAAAACTCAGATCCTCAAGCAGAGAAAACCACAACTACCTTGTTAGTGATTACAGTCTTAAATTACACATGATTGTTGACAGCTCATAGTGTGAATAAATGCTGTAATGTTCCATTACAGATTTTCATTTTTTTTTCTTAAGCCTTCAGTTTATCTATGTTGCTCAGGATGATGCAGATATCAAGTTGTGAAATATTTGGAGTTTAGTCTGTTGAGGTTCATTTATTTTTTTAGAAGCTGTGTATTTATATTTATTAATTTATTTTGCCATATTTTCTGTCTTATTACTTATGATACTGTTCATGTACAAATGCTGTTCATGTATGTATAGCACAGCAGAAGATGCAGTTTTACAGAGAAAACTACTTGATGGGGTTGGTCACCTCACAAACAAGGACATAGGCAAAACAGAGAAGTTTAATGCTTTCATTGCCTCTGTCTTCAACATCAATGATGGGCTTTGGTATCCCAGGTGTCCTGAACCAGAGGACTGTGACAATGGGAATGATAAACTCCCAGACAACCCCAAACATGTGCGGGATTAGCTGCTCCACATAGATTCATGGGTCTGGGTGCTTAAAAAGCTGACTGGCATCATCTCAGGACCTCTCACAATTATTTCTCAATGGGGAATGTGGAGAGCTTCCAATTGACTGGAAGCTGGCAAATGCTGTGCCAATTTTCAAAAAGGGCAAGAAAGAGGACCCTGGCAACTACAGGCCTGTCAGCCTCATGTCAGTGCCTGGTAAAATTATGGAGAAGATTATCCTGGGAGTTACTGGAATGCACCTATGGGACAATGCAGCCAGAGGTCATAGCCAATATGGGTTCACGAGGGGTAGGTCATGTTTAACAAATCTGATTTCCTTTTATGATAGGATCACCCATCTATTTGATCAAAGGAAAAGAGCTGATGTAATATTTTTGGATTTCAGTAAAGCCTTCAATACCGTTTCTTATAGGATCATACCAGACAAAATGTCCACCTAGATAAAAACATCATAGGATGGGTAAACATTTGGCTGACAGGTAGGGCTCAAAGTGTTGTGGTAAATGGGGTTACATCAGTCTGGCAGCCAGTAACCAGTGGGGTCCCCCAGGGCTCCATTTTAGGGCCAGTTCTTTTCAATGCTTTCATAAATGATTTGGATGTAGGACTAAAAGGTGTTTTGAATAAATTTGCTGGTGATACTAAACTAGTAGGAGCTGTTGGCTCTGTGGAGGGTGGAAAGGCCTTGCAGAGGGTTCTGGGCAGATTGGAGAGTTGGGCAATCACCAACTGTATGAAGTTTAACAAGAGCAAGTGCCGGGTCCTGCACCTGGGAAGGGTCAACCCTGGCTGTAAGTACAGACTGGGGGATGAGATGCTGGAGAGCAGCCCTGCAGAAAGGAATGTGGGGATTGTGGTTGTTAGCAAGCTGAGTATGAGCCAGCAGTGTGCCGTGGCAGCCAGGAGAGCCAACCGTATCCTGGGGTGCATCAAGCACGGCTTTGCTAGTTGGTTGAGGAAAGTGATTGTCCTGCTCTACCCTGCACTGATGCAGCCTCACCTCGAGTACTGTGTGCAGTTCTGGGCACCACAGTACAAAAAGGATGTAAAACTGTTGGAGAGTGTTCAGAGATGGGCTATAAAGATGGTGAAGGGCCTAGAGTGGAAGACGTACCCCCAAAGAGCAGCTGAGATCACTTGGTCTGTTCAGCCTGAAAAAGAGGAGGCTGAGGGGAGATCTCTTCATGGTCTACAGCTTCCTCAGGAGGGGGAGTGAAGGAGTAGGCATCAATCTCTTCTCTCTGGTGACCAGCGATAGGACTCAAGGGAATGGAGTCAAGCTGAGACAGGGGAGGTTCAGGTTGGATATCAGGAAAAGGTTCTTCATCGAGAGGGAGGTCGTGCACTGGAACAGGCTCCCCAGTAATGTAGTCACAGCACCAAGCCTGTTGAAATTTAAGAAGCATTTGGACTGTGCTTTTAGTCATATGGTCTGAATTTTTGGGTAAAGCTGTGTGGAGCCAGGAGTTGGACTTGATGATACTTATGGATCCCTTCCAATTCGGGATATTCTATGATTATATGAAATGATGAGCATGAAAATCATATAGACTTCAGCTGGATAGAAAGGTTATGGTTATATTTAAGAATTCAGATGAAAATTACACCAGGATGAGTATTCTGGTTTATGCAAATAAATAAAATATAAAAAATACATTTTCTTCATGATAGATGTTGGACAGATTTTCTGCAATGATAAATGTTGGTAATTGATGTTAGTAATATTCTATCACACTCCTCTCTGTATTGGTGGTAGAACTTATATGAACGTATTTCATTAATACAAATGCTAATTATACATATTAAAAATATACTTCTAAACCTACTAAACATCTGGGTTATTTGCTCAGAAAACCTTTTATTTTTTATTTTTTTCACTTATCACAAAATTATAACAAAATCAAAAATGTTAGGGTGATTTGCACAGTGAACAAATTGGAGTATACATTTTGCAGTTGGGTAAATAGATTCCTAATCCATCTGCATAGATCTGGTTTATAATGTCAAGTATATCTGTGACCAATTTTTGTTTATCCTCGGTGTATAGGTATTAACAAACGATATCCAAAATTTCTAACAAGTTGGAGAAGTAAATTTTTGGGAATTCAACCTCAAAACATCATTATGCTTTTATACTGATGGCTAGCTAAGGTCCACAACACCATTCTCTCACTCCCCTTCATCAAAGGAACAGAGAAAATATGATGATAAAAACTCATGGGTTGAAATAAGTACAGGGAGATGACTCAGAAATTACCACTGTGGACCGAACAGACTCAGCATATGTAGATTAATGTAATTTTTTGCCTATTGCTATCAGATTAAAGCAGTAACAACTAAAAGCAAACCATAAACACCTCCCCTCCCTGTGTGCCCTCTCCTACCTCCTCCACGCAAATGGCTCAGAGGAATAGGAAATGGGGGTAACAATTAGTTCATAATGCTTCACCTTGGTTCCTGAGGTGGGGGTTGGTCTATTCTCCCAAATGCCTGGCGACAGGATGAGGGGGAATGGGCTGAAGTTGCACCAGGGAGGTTTAGGTTGGATATTAGAGAGAACTTCTTTCATCTTCATACTTTTGCCCTGCTCCAGCATGGGGGCCCTCCCATGGAATACAGTCCTTCATAAACTGATCCTGTGTGGACTTCCTGCAGACAGCAGTTCTTCAAGAACTGCTCCAATATGGGTCTGTACCATGGGTTGCAGTCCTTCAGGAACAGACTGTTCCAGCATGGGTCCCCCACAGGTAGCAGCTCCCGCTAGACCTCCTGATCCACTGTGAGTTCTTCTCCATGGATTGCAGTTCTGGCCCAAAGTCTGGTTCAGCATGGGCTCTCCATGGGTTGCATCCTGCTTGAGGCCATACCCACCTCCTCCACTGTGGACTATTCCATGGCCTTCAGCATGGATATCTGCTCCAGTGTGTTACACTGTGGGCTCTGGGGAAGCAACTTGCTCCACCATGGTCCTCTCCACACATTTCAGGGGAACTTGTGTTCTGGTGTCTGGAGCACCTTCTGCCCTCCTTCACTGTCCTGGGTGTCTACAGGGTTGTTTCTCTCACATTTTCTCACTCTCTCCCAGCTGCTGCTGTGCAGTACTTTTTTCCCTTTTCTTAAATATACTTTCAGAGAGGTGCAGCCAGCAGTACTCATTAACTCATCTTTGCCCAACAGTAGGTCCTTTTTGGAGCCAGCTGGAACTGCCTCTTTTCTAATATGGGGCTGTTTCTGGACTCTTCTCACAGAAGCCACACCTGCAGCCCCTCTCTACCAAAATTTTGTCACACAAGGTTAACAGAAAACATTCACTGTTTAACCACATTATGGTTTAACTCTGAGTTAGGCACTGCACAGCCCTTTAATCACTCCTACCTGGTGTGATGGTGGAGAGAATTGGAAAAAGGTAAAATTAAACTAAATACAGTTTAATAGGACAGAAAAGGAAGGGAACATAATAACAGCAATAAATATATATATATATATATACACACAAAGTAAGTGATACACAATGCAATTGCTCACCACCTGCTGATCAATGCCCAGCCAGTCCCTGAGCAGAGGCCACCCCATTAGCCAACTCCTCCCCAGTTTTATTGTTCTGTGTGATGCCATATGTTATGGACTAGCCCTTTGGCCAGTCTGCGTCACCTGTTCTGGTTGTGTCCTCTCTCATCTTCTCATGCACCCCCAGCCTCCTTGCTGGCAAGACAGTATGAGAAGCTGAAAACTCCTTGACTTAGTGTAAGCAGTGTTCAACAACATCTAAAATATCAGTGTGGTATCAACATTATTTTTCTCCTAAATCTAAAACACGGCATCATACCAACTACTATGAAGAAAATTAACTCTTATATCAGCTGAAACCCAGACAACTGCCAAGACTTAATTACAGAAATTCAGTCCTCAGCATGCTTCCAAAGCACGTCTTTTTAAAGTATCCACAAATTGAGGCAGCATAAATTGCTTTCAAGCTTTATAAAGCCTTGATGATTTTTGTTATAAAAACCTTTTAAAGAGTTAATCCCTTGCTGGTTTACATTTGCTTTCATTAATACTACAAAAATGCAAAAATGTATCTCTTTTTTTTTTTTTTTTTTTTTTTTTTTTTTCTTCCTTTCATAACTCTTCTTAGTCTTTGGACTAAAAGGGTAAAACTTTGGACTGAAATGTTTTCAAGAGTAAGCTTGTAAAGTAAGCAATGCTATATTAAACATACAGTTTGCACTTTATTTTCCATAGAGTTGCTAAATTGTGTATCTTCATAGTCCGTTAGGGTTTATTTTATGTTGATATATGTGATTGACAAGTTAATCACTGATTATCACTGAGTTAATCACTGAGTGATATTTAGAGACAACAAATTAATTAAACATCATGACAAAATACAGTGCAGAAAAATATATATATATATATTTTTCCTGTTACCTAACATTTATGGCAACAACTAGACTGACTTTTCAAAGAAGAAATGCAGTTAATTCATTTCTGAATTAAATTTAAATTCTGAAAGAAGTATTATGGAATAAAAACTAATTTGAAAATTTTTCCTTTCCATGTCAGATTCTCTGTAGTTATTCTTCTATATATATAAATAAATAAATAAATAAATAAATAAATAAATAAATAAATAAATGTGCATTGATTCCATTATTCCATACTGAAATGCACAATAATTATAAGTCTTGCTCTGGAAAGTGACCTCATGGGACATCTATCATCAATGTAAGATCTGAGTTTACTATGTAAATGTCAGGGAAATCAGTCTGAATAACTGGTATACCAAATTTACTAATGGTAAAGGTTGTTTACATCAGCTGCAATGCAGCCTTCACTTATGCCAGTATCTGAATCATTGTTTGCAAGTCATCTCCATAAGTCATCTCCATAATAGATGATAATCCTCACCTGATACCGTCTCTCAAATCATCCTATTTATTTAGACAAGAACAGCTAGATACGACTTCTGTGTTCTAATTTCATGAACTACTACTGCTCAAAACAGTTTTAGAAACCTTACATGAACCAAGTGTTAATTAATTAATAATATAATTGATTTATATATGTATTTTTGTATATATTTTGTATTGTATGCTGCCAGCAAAGCAAAGACTGACTCCTTATATTCAAAATAATTATCTAACATTGAATGCATTCAGGAATAACATAAAATGTTATATTAGCTCAACTCAGTAGCTCTTAAGCAGCTGGGCTAAGAGACTATGATTACATGAAATACTGAAATTTGAGAATGGGTTTTATCCAACCTGACAGTATGAAGTCATTTATTAAAAAATATTTTATTTTATTTATTATTTATTTTATTCAGTATTACAAATATTATTAATAGTTTTTTATTTATTAAAATAATAGTTTATACTTTTAAGTGAAACTTCACACAGCAGAAAAAATATAGCTAATCTGTGGTCCTCTGCAAGACCTATTGCAAACAATATTTCAATCCATATTGCTATTTCCAATGGTGGTTGTAACCTCCTTGTGGGGAGCTCCAGCTATGGTATCCACGTCAGAAAGCCATGTCCTCTGCATACTAAGTAGCTTCCAGCCACAGGAACTGACACAGCTACGCAAACAGAGCTCCCAATGGAACATGAGACCCTCTAAGAGTTAGCAGGGATGACAGATAGGGCTTTCAACTAGATTTGGAGGGACAAAGGGATAAAACCAGTCCCAACAGTGATAAGCTATTGGACAGCACACCAAAATCTGAGGTACTGCATGCTAATGAGATCATTCAGACTTCTCCACAAAGTGCTCCATACACATTTGAAATATTTCTACACCAATGTACACAGTATGAAAACAATCAAGAGGAGCTAGAAGCCTTGTCTCAGTCCTGGAACTACAACATCATTAGCATAAACCTGGTGGGAAGAGTCCTATAACAGTTTGTTACAATAGATGGTTATAGGCTCTTTGAAAGGGACAGGCAGGGCAGGCTGCCCTCGTAGCTGAAAGGACCAACCTTTTCCTATGGTGCACCAAGCATGGCATTACTAGCCAGTCAAGGGAAGTGATTGCCCCACTCTACTCTGTGCTGGTGTGGCCTCACCTTGAGTAATATGTGCAATTTTTATAGAGTGTGTCCAAAATTCCCCCTGGTATGGGTTGCCCAGTGAGGTGGTGGAGTTCACCATACCTGGGAGTGTTTAAGGAAAGGTTGGGCATGGTTTTTAGGTACATGGTTTAGTGGATAATATTGGTAGAAGGGGGACAGTTGGACCAGATGATATTGAAGGTCTTTTCCAACCTTAATGATTCTACAATCCTACAAAAAAGAAGGGTATGAAGATGGTGAAGGGTCTAGAGGGCAAGACATATGAGGACTAGCTGAAGACACTTGGATTGTTCAGCCCAGAGAAGAGACTAATGGGAGACCTCAGGGCAGCCTACAGCTTCCTTGTGAAAGGGAATGAAGGGGCAGGTGCTGATCTCTTTTCTCTGGTGACCAGCAATAGGACTTGAGGGAACAACATCAAGCTGCAGCAGGGAAGGTTCAGGCTGGATGTTAGGAAAATGTTCTTCACTAAGAGGGTGGTCAGGCCTGAGGAAGGTGATCCTGCAGCCAAGTCTGATGGACTTCAAGAACAGTTTGTGCAAAGTTCTGAGACATATGGTCTGATTTTGGGGTGGTCCTGTGTGGAGCCAGGTGCTGGACTCAATGATCCTTGTGGGATCATTCCAATTCAGGATATTCTGTGATTCTATGATTCCAAGATGACTGATCACTACGGAAATTAGCCCATGGTAAAGGCTCCCAAGTCCCTAAATATTTTAGGGACAAGAAGTTTTGTTCAAAAGGTAAGAAGGATTGCTGACACATCCTCTAATATGTTTTCATGAAGTTCTCAGTTCACTCAAGTTACACTGCTGATAAAAGAGAAGCAATCCTGTGACATAATTAAGAAAGGGAAGTGGGACCATATAACCCTACAGTAGTTAATCTAACACTGGTCCTGAAGAATGTGACACAAAAATTGATTTGGAATCTTTTGACAAAGAATTAAAGGAGAGTTTGACATGCTTAAGCCCAGTCAAATCTGTGTAATAGAGAAGTGAGTATCATCAAGAAGTTTGATTCTCTCTTTCATGTGATTAACAATTTAAATTTAGTTGATAAATGTAAGGCTTTTGTAGGGTTTTTGAATTCTTACGGCAAAACATCTGACTAAAAACACATTTCCATACACAAAATTTTCATAGCACAATATGAAAAAACTATGCTTAACATGCACAATTAACACCTCAGAAAATTGTGGTGAGGTTTTGATCAGAGGAGGTATTTTTGGCAGCATTGAATAGAAGTCATTAATAAATCCTATGATATATGACCTTTCCTCTATGAGTAATCTAGACATAAATTTTAAGCTACTACTGATAAAATATATAAATTATACAAAGATAGGTGAAATGTTTCCTCAGGGGAATAAAATAAAAAATATCAGTAATCATAGAGTGATCTGATTAGTTCCTGTGATCTTTGAAACAGTGTGCTTGGTGACATAATGAAATGCTGTTACAGAATTTAGAATAAAGAAAGCAGGAAACAGTTGTGGAAAAAGGGACATATCTTTGAAAAACATTCAGTGCTTATAGAAATTAATTAACTTGTTATAGATTTAGGGTTAGAAAGAGTTAATAAAATGCTTGAACATGCAACTGAGCAGCATGAATAGACACAGTTTGTGATTTGGGTGGAAAACTTCCACATTCTACCACATTCTACTAGGATTTTTGATCTAAAGGAGAGGCTGCATCAAAAAACTATTGACAGAAGGCTGATGCTAGATATACTTGAAGCTGAAATGTGGCAGTAAAAAAAAATATGGGGAACTAAATAACATCTGAAATAGTTATTGCATTGGTTTAAACTTTATTTTATGAGATAATGGAACCTCCTCCTCTTTGGGATTTATGCAAGGTGTAGGAATAACAATATGTAATATAATGTAATGTAATATAATCTCATATATCAGATTTCAGATGATGTGATGGTCTGTAAGGTTCTACCTTCTTTAGTCTAAATGCAGTAAATTAAATGGTGTCCCAAATATGTGTATTGCTGTCATTTAAAATAATTTTGCCAAAATCTGTGTCTCCTTTTAAAATATAGATTTTTTTTTTTTTTTTTTAAAGGGAATATTTAAACAAACAAAACAACAACAACAACAGAGCACACATGTCTATATATTAAGTAGCTGAAGGGGAAGGGGCGGGGGGGAGGGAGAGAAAAGAGAAATATGTATATATATATATAAAAAAAGACAATTGCAGCTTAAGGATGTGTATCAGAACTTTGAGTTTTGGGCAGTTCTGAGCATGGTTACCTCAGAGCCACAATTCCAGCATTATGTTCAAAGCTTAGTACCATGTTAAATCAGAAATAATAATAATAACTTAAATAAATAAATAAAGGGTTTGGAAGAGGAAGAAAGTTAAAAAACATGAGGGTTAAAGAAAGTCTATTATTAGGCTTAGAAAACTCCAATATGTCCACATTGACTTGATGGCTACTGCCAGCATTTATCACAAAGCTTTTTGTTTGAGTATTCATGGACAAGAGTTATGAAGCTAGTAATGTGTTGTAAATTTGAATAATAACATACTTCTCTGTTGCTGCTTCCTGAATACTAATGCACTGAAAAGGTGTATTAGGAAAAAAAAAATAAATAACAACAAACAAACAAAATCACACACAAAAACAAACAAGCAAAACACAAGGCAAAGAGGTAAGGAAACATTCTTCTGTAGAATCTAAAATAATATATTTCATATACCATGTAAATAATCATCAGGGAGTAACTTTATATTACCTAGCAGATAACTAGCAATGAAATGGAGCTTTCCTTGGCTAGCTTCTGTCATTCTTTGGGATATTGTATTGCATAAAAATTTCTCTTAAGAATAAAAATCTGTTGAAAATGCTTATGAAGTAACTTGTATAATAATGGAATCACAGCCTAATACAATTTTTTCAGATAATGGAGAACCAACTAGTATCAGCTAAGAATATTTCAAGACCATTTCTTTCCTGTTACTCTATACATTGGTATCTGTGTCAAAAGTGAAGATGCAAACACGTTATCCTTAAACAATGGTCTCTAAAATACATATGAAATGCTGAAGTTTTGGATTGCTTCAGTATAACTCCAGTACTGCTAACAGAAAATGTAACATTCTTAACAAAGATAATTAAAATAATAATTCCTGGAAGACTACATATACATATATAATTATATATATATATAATTATATATACGTATAGTTTTATATATATATATATATATCCTGTATATTGCATCACATTTTCTTGAAATTTGTAACCCCAAATAAGTCAGTGTTCCAGGTCAGGGCAAGTATGCTGAAATTGACAGCCTGTTATTGTCCTTCTATGACATATAAGAAGTATTCCCTGTGCCAGACAGAGCCAGTTCCAGCTGGTTCAAATGACCCAGCCGCAGGCATACATGGCTGAGCCCAGCAGTCAAGATGGTGGTACCTCGGGGAAAATGTATTTAAGAAATGGCACAAAATGTGATAAGGCAAAAGAAAAGCAGGGGGATAACCCTGCAGATTCCAAAGTCAGAGAAGCAGGATTAACTCCAGGCATTAGAGAAGTAATTTCCTTTGAAGAGGTAACAGTGAAGCAGATTACCTGATGGGAACTGTGGCTGGTGGGGAACCTTCACTGGAGAGAATCTTCTTTTACTGAAAGACTGAATTCTATTGGAGACCCCATGCCCAAGCAGAGGAAAAGTGTGAGAAGGAAAGATCAGCACTGAGAAAAACACTGTTTTCTTTTGGGGTGTGGGACGGGAGGGGGGTGTGCACAGGGAGTCAGGAGATAAGGAGTGAAACTGGGCATGGGAAACAGTTTCTCACAACCCAAGTCTATTTTATTTGGGAAAAAAAAAAAAAAATCTAATTATTTTTCCACACATTGAGTCTGTTTTGCACACAATTCAAATTTCCCACCATTCTTTCTCTTGGTCATTATCTCAACCCAAGAAGCTTTTTTCACTCTTTTTATCCCCCTTTCCCACTGAAAAGTAGTAATGAATGAATGGCTGGGCAGGCAATTGGCCATTGACCATATCTAATCCAACCCATAGAAATCCTCTTTCAGTTCACGGACATGATTGCACCTGCCTAATTACAAAATGCCTCATTTAGCAATGAAGAAACAACATACATTTGTACTGACAGGAGCAAGCAACTTGCAAAGCATGCTGTTTGTCTATTATGCTGATTGAAAATGTTTTCAGAAAAACATACTCCCGAAGCCTTGTTTTGACCATATTTTGAAAATAAAGCCTCCTTGTGGAAAATTCAAACCATTTAATATTATGTATGATTCTTCAACAACAACGATAGAAATTTAACCAAAAGTAAAATCTTCTTAATGAAGAAATAAAACCCACAGCTTTAAATAGTCATAAATTGGAGAGAAATTGGAACTCCAAAGAGCAATCCAATCCTAAAAAATGGAATATGTGTGAAGAAAACAATAAAATTAAAAATCTGTTCATTGTTTTCCTTAGCTGACCCTTAGTAATTCCTTAGTATTTAGTTGTTTTCTTTAGTATTAAAAATCATCTAAAGAATATCTAAGTCATCTATTCTTTTGACTATGGTGAGTGTCAAGGGAATGATCCTGGACTGAAATCATACAAAATACCCCAAATATACATGGCCTGTTAAATCAGCTATTAAGTATACACGATTCTTTAGTCTTTAAATGAAATCAGAAAAGGAGTTCTCAAGGTCAAAACTGAAAAAAAAATATATATGGTCATAAAGAACCTTTTATTTTCACCAGTGTGGTTTACTCAGTATCTGGACAAGTCTGATTCTCAGGTCAGACTATTACAGGCTGGCAATTTCACCTTCCTACCTGTTTTTTATGGGTTTTAAAGTGAAAAAAAGAAAAAAAAAATCAAGTACAGACACTGAAGTGCAGCTGTTTTTTTTATTATTATTTATTATTATTTATTTTTATTTATTATTGGATTTCTTACAATCTCCGTAATCAGGAAAAACTTCCATCAGTAATTTTTTGCTGAAGTAACATTAACTTTATTTATTTATTTATTTATTGCAAACCAGCTATCACAACAACAGAAGAAAGAAACATTAGCAATAGAAAACATTGGTGAAATGGAAGGAATAACATGGTTAGAGAGGAGAAATGGACCTCAGATTTTAAAAATACCTAATATTTCAATATATCATATACACACATTTATATACATAATTATTATCATTTTTTTTTCTGTATTTCTGTTCCAGTTGATTTTAATACAATATCGTAAAAATGGACGTAGACAAAGAAATGTGGGAAAATGTGATTTTATGCATAGAGTATGTTAGTTCAGTAGTCCCTTAGATCTGAGGAATTTAAGAGAAATTTCCTTCAGTCTGGGAATATTCAATCAAACTGACTTGGATATTAGTATCAAAGTCTATTGATGAGCTGCTGAAGTGCCCATTACTGCTAATGGAGACCTTGTTTCAGTAAATATATTGAACTCTTCTAGTTTGATTAATTTACTTGCAAAAAGGCAACTACTGACATCTGATATTCATTTCAGTATGAAAGACTTCAATATAATGGAGCTGACTAACATGGGATATTTGTGCCTTTCTGGAGTGGGGAAGTTTGGACTGAGGTACCAAATGAATCATGTGATGCATTTCTCTTAACTCCACTGGTTGTTACCACTGATTATAATGCAAATGTCTAACTTCTGGGAACGTACAGCTCAGATGAGATAATTGGAATGGAAGGATACATGCTCTTAGGAAGGACAGGCGAGGTAGGAGGTGTCACCCTCTATGTCAGTGTGCAGCTGCAGTGCATGGAACTCTCTGCCTAGGGATGGATGAGGAGCTGAATGAGACTTTATGGGCCAGGATTCAAGGGAGGGCAGGGACAGGTGATATTATAGTGGCAGGCTTCTACAAGGCACCTGGCCAAGAACAAGCACATGAGGCCCTCTATGGACAGATAGAAGCAGCCTCATGTTCACAAGCCATGGTCTTCATAGGGCACTTCAACCCCCCTGAAATTTGTTGGAGGGACAGAAGGGTGTAGGCAATCCAGGAGGTTCACTAATGATAATTTCCTTCTCCAGCTGACAGAGAAGCCAACAAGAGGTGCTATACTGGAATTCAGGGAGGGGTTTGTGACAAATGTAAAACTCAAGGATAGTCTTGGCTGCAGCAACCGTGACTTGGTGCATTTTAGGATCCCGAGGGCAGCGAGGAGTGAGCACAACAAACTTGATACCTTGGGTTTTGGGAGGGAAGACTTTGGCCACTTCAGGGATCTGCTTGGTAGAGTACCATGGGACAAAGACCTGGAGGGAAGAGAGTCCCAAGAACGCTGATCACCTCCACCAAGCTCAGAAGCAATACATGATAACAAAGAGGAAGTTAAGCAAAAACATCAGGATGCATATATGGATGAACAAGGAGCTCCTGGCCAAACCCAAGCAGAAAAAGGAGGCCTACAGAATGTGGAAGCAAGGACTTATAGCCTAGGAGGAATACAGGGAAACTCTCCAAGCAGATACGAATGACGTTAGGAAAGCTAAAGCCCTATTAAAATTAAATTTGGCCAGTGATGTAAATGGCAGCAAGAAAGGCTTCTGTCGGTACACCAGTGATAAAAAGAAGACTGGGAAGAATATGAGCCCTCTCTGGAAGGAAACGAGAGACCTGATTACCCAGGATATGAGGAAGGCTGAGGTACTCAATGACTTTTTTTCTGCAGCCTTCATCTGCAAGAGCTCTAGCCACATAGCCCAGATCTCAGAAGGCAAAGGCAGGGATATGAGGGAACTGGTGGATGCAGTTGATAAACCACTGTTCATCATATTTGAGAAGTTATGGAAGTCTGATGAAGTTCCCACTGACTGGAAGAGGGGAAATAAATTCCCCATTTAAAAAAAGGAAAAAAAGGAAGACCCAGGGAACTACAGACCAGTCAGTCTCACCACTGTGCTTGTGAAGATCATGGAGCAGATCCTCCTGGAAAGTATGCTAAGGCACATGGAAAATAAGGAAGTGATTGGTGATATCCAATCACTTGGCTTCACTGAGGACAGATCCATCATGCCTGACAAATCTGGTGGTCTTCTCTGATGGTTACAGCACTGGTGAAGGGGAAAAGAGCACGTGATGTAATCTAGCCAGATTTGTGCTAAGCACTTGACACTGCCCCCCATGATATCCTTGTCTCTAAATTGGAGAGACATGGATTTGACAGATGGACCATTCATTGGGTAACAAAATGGTTAGATGGTTGCATTCAAAGCATTGTGGTCAATGATTCAATGACTCAAATGATTCAATGATTCAAATGACTCAAGTGGAGATCAGTGATGAGTAGTGTTCCTCAGGGGCAACAGCATTGTTTAACACCTTTGTCGATGACATGGACATTGGGATCTAATGCACCCTCAGCAAGTTTGGCGATTACACCAAGCTGTGTGGTGCAGTTGACAGACACGCTGGAGGGAAGGGATGCCATCAAGGGGGACCTAGATAGGCTTTTCATAGGTGGGCCCATGTGAACCTCGCATAGTTCAATGGGGCCAAGTGTAAGATCCTGCACTTGGATCATAGCACTACCGAACACAAATGTGGACTGGGTGGAGAATGGATTGAGAGGAGCCCTGAGGAGAAGGAAATCTGGGATGCTGGAATCTGCAAAAACTGAACATGAACTGACAATGTTCATGGGCAGCCCAGAAAGCCAACCATATATTGGGCTGTGTCAAAAGAAACATGGCCAGCAGGTCATAAGGGAGTTGATTCTCTCTTTCCAGTCTGCTCTCATGAGACCCCACCTAGATTGCTGCATTCAGCTCTGGAGTCACCAGCACAAGGAGGACATGGATCTATTAGACTGAGTACAGAGGAGGTCCATGAGGATGATCAGAGAGTTGGATCACATCTCTATAAAGTCTGAGAGAGTGCATTTTAAGCCTGGAGAAGTGAAGGCTCCAGAGAGATCTTATAGCAGAATTCCAGTACCTAAAGGGGACATGCAGAAAAGCTGGAGAGAGACTCTTCGTTAGGGAGTGTAGTGATAGGAAAAGGAGTAATGGCTTTAAACTAAGAGAGGGTTGATTTAGATTAGATGTTAGAACAAAGAAAAAATTCTTCACTCAGAGGGTGGTGAGGCACTGGAACAGGTTGCCCAAAGAAGCTGTGGATGCCCCATCCCTGGGAGAGTTCAAGGCCAGGTTGGATGGGGCTTTGAGCAACCTGGCCTAGTGAAAAGTGTCCCTTCCCATGGCAATGGGGTTGGAACTAGGTCCTTTCCAAGCCAAAACATTTTGTGATTCTATGATTCTATGACTGATGCTGGTGAGTAAAGGATACATCCACATAAAGTACTTTGATGGATTGTAGCTTTGGTGCTGACAGAACACAATGATTTCTCCTTCTAACCATGTTATTAATTCCAGCAGTGATTATGGAAGGTTTTGGACATGATGGTACTTGTTGGTCCCTTCCAACTCAGGATATTCCTTGATTCTGTGATCATGTTACATTGCATGATAGGTCACATAAATAATATGAAAACGCTATACAAAATGTCTAATCATCTGTTCTTTGTGATCTATATTTAAAGAGTATTCTCAGACCTTGAATTATTTAGTACAGTTGCAAAATAATATTACATGTTTTTGCAGCAAATAGCATAATAGGCTCCGTTTCTGCCAGGGATTGATAGGCCAAGGATTGATTATTCTAATTCCAAAATAAATAAATAAATAAATATAAAAATATACAATTAAATGATAATAAAGGGGAAAGACAATTTATTCCAACCTAAGCTGGACTATATTTATTATATATCATATACTTATTCCAACCTAAGTTGGAATATATGCACCATATTGTGCAATATTTTTTTTCAAAACTATGCTAATGTGAAAAGACAGAAATTTATGGCCCATTATAGATAGTTAAACAGATGGAAGGATGGATGGGTGGGTGGATGGACATGTCAATAACTATGTTATAAAATCAGCAGTGACATACTCTAGTTTCTGACATAGTAAAGAAGGATATTTTCCTGACTGGTGGTCCTCCTTCCAAAGTAACTGCTATATTTTATCCATTAAAAAGAAAAAGTAAAACAAAACAAAACAAAACATTATTTATTTTATTTTATTTTTAATTATCAGTCCAAGTTATGTATGTTAAAAATACCATATAAAGAAGGATTTTTTAATCTGACTTGCCCCATCTGTATTGCCTCGAAATACTACTCTGCTGACCTACTCTGTATATTATATGCATCTCCTTATTTAACTGCTTGTGCAGTTTAAATTGTCTATTTCATTTAAGTCAAACATAAATGGCAGTGTTTTATCACCTAAAAAGAATAAAGTAAACAAAAATCTTATTTCCTTGTAAGATTTCTTAGGAATGATTTAAAACAAAATTATTCCACAAAACAACCTTAGACCATCAGAAAACAGAGAACAAAACTTCCTAAGTACATGATGTGACAAAACCTCAGTATGAAAAGAATTCATTTGAGAATATAGCACCCACTAAAAGCAATTTCACGTAAATTTAGCTCATTCGTCTGTCAGTTCATGTTGTTTGTCATTGAAATGTTCTTCCACTGAGAAGACTCAATTCATACTTTAATCCCAAAGTCTGTGCAGTGCCATTCTAGAAAAATGAAATAAAAAATAATAATAATTACAATTGTAATCAGTAACTCTTATTCTGTACTGTCTAAGAACAGATCCACCAGTTTATAGACTTTTTTTTTTTTTTTTTTTTTTTTCCATTTAAAAGTAGAAAAATCCTTATCCTCATCCTTCACAGCGTAATTATTAACAAGCAATTTATAGCTACAAAAAATAACCTCTTAAGAATTTCTGTAAGAATTTAGCTTCAGAAACTTGGAGTTAAGGCCATTTAATTTTTAACTCCAGAGACTAAAAAAAAAAAAAAAAAGGGGGGGCTTATTGGGCTTTTTTGTTAAAGATTGCAAGATTGCTTTTTAAATATAAAATATTACTGTCTGTTGTCAAAGTAGAAAGTGCTTTGGATAATCTTTCATACCAAGTGAGATTATATTACTTTTTTATTTGAGGATTTTTTTCCTATACTCAATTTGCTTTCTTATGTATAGAGTGAATTAGTATTGTCTCATATGACAGTTTTTGAGTCTCCAAAAATTAGGGATATGTTATTGTTACATAAATTAATTGTCCAATAATTTGTCCATTTTCTGTGTTTGCACTTGTAAATTATGTTACGGAACACCTTGGGCATCAAAACTCTCTTGCTTAGAATGCTCCGGGGTAAACAGTGTCTGGAAACAATAACCTATACAAACTACTATTAGGCTGAAACAGTCCTGGTTGTAAGGATTGCTCACAATTAAGACCTTGATATGTCATCTGTTTTGTAAATGTAAGAGGTGTAATAACTTTGGCATGGTCTATGCAGCAGGAGCATAGTATCAAGTTAGATTTATTAGTATATTTGCTAGGCTCCTGGGTACCAGCAAACCTTTCAGCAGAAATTGCAGGTTTTCTCACTAAATCTCAGAAAGAACAGTGCATGAAGACAAATCAATACTCCCTATTTCCATCTTACTATTTTATCTCAAGGACAAATGTAAACTTCAGTTCAGCTGACAATGCTGGGTATGTGGAAAGGGCAAATACTAGTTCAGTTATATAAAAGAAGCTGTAGGTGAAACAAGGTTGTACATAATGTTAAAACTAATAATAGAAACTGAAATCTGCTAGAAGTAATACTGAGCTTTATGGTCCTTGAATATTTAATTGTTTTTAATATTGTAGTTCTAATATTAAAAAAATAATAATTAATTTTTTTATAGGTCTGGATAGAATCTACTAATGACTACTTGTTAGTTTGGGCAGATTATAAAAGAGGTTTCAAAGTTTGACTTACAATGAATAGTTACTTCTGTCTTTCCTCAAATTATCTTTTTGGAACTAGATGGATGAGGGTTCAGAGAGCTGATTTGTATAAGTGAACTTATTAAATGTATCTAGCAATGCTTTGTTTGTTCTAAATGATAATCAAAACTGAGCTATCATCACTTAGCAAAGTTGTAATAAAAATGTAGTTTTTCAAAGCCTTGAATATCTTTAGTTTTCAAATGGTTCTACTGTTCTCCTCTGCCCCTTTCTGCATTTTTTGCTAAGCTTATTTGAAGGATATAAAAGGGATCAAAATTGGGATGGCTAGACTAGATATATAACTTTTAGACATCCAAAGCTGGGGTGAAAATGCCCATTCAAATATTTGTCATTAATCACTAGTGGATTTAACTACTAGAAATTTCACATTACAATTCAAAAAGTCATGGAATGAATTGACAGAATTAATCTTAAAGCAGAAGCCAGAACCCCTTTTACCTGGTTGCTGAGTGTCCCAAGTACCAGACCGGAAGAGCAACCAAGAACCAAGAAATGAACAAACTGACCAGTATCGGGGGGGACTGTTTAGTCTCAGTTTATAACTGAGCTATATTTTATTCTCTACTAAGATAAAAAGCTGTTAATTGCTTGTCTTTTGTAAGAAATAAATATAAATATAATAACCCAAGGAAGAAGGTTTCATGGGGCTATCTATAATTTTAGGTGCATCACTCTATAATTCCCAGTTTTGAACAGTTAGCTACAGAATTTCTGAAGTCCAGGTTAGTTGACATTGAATTGGATCCAAAATTTGATACACACAAAATTACTCATCATCTTTACACATCCTGAAAAAAATCAGTGAATTATGAAACAAAATTATTTAAAATCTCTTTTTATATATTATATATTTCTTTCAATTCTGATTTTTCTATACATATAAAATAAAATACGTTTCTGCTCAGGGTCATGAAAGATTTCTAATAGCAAAATTATGTGGAAATAGCTTATTCTCCTCTATGTCATGGTCTTGTAGGCTTGACTACACTTTATTTGATATTCATTTTAAATCATGCTTGAAAAAGTTTATGAGCAAGTGGGTCATAAAGCTATTTGTCTATTATCTTGTCATAATCTTAACAGTTTATAATACCTGTACCATCTTCTTTCTGAAAACATATTCATTTAATTCCACCCCACCCCCCTGAATGCTGTATGGGACTAATGCCCTCCTAGTTGAACAGGAAATAGAGTAAATAAGAAAATGTAACCAATTAATTAACAGATAACGCAAAGAAAATCACTTGTCATTAATTTTCAGTACTACTGATTTTTTGAATGTGTAATTCTGAGCAACAATTTTCAAAAAAAAAATGAAAACCAAACCCAAGAAGTTGTGAAAGTGTTTTGTAAAGGAACAGTTATTTCCTTAATAGCCACTTCTGGTGCTAGCTCATTATTCTACTTAGAGAACAAAATATTGATAGAATTTTGTACATCTGTGAGAAAAAATATTTTTCAATCTCCATTACCTTCAGTATGCAATTAGCTTACCTTCACAAAAACCATATTATGTGTGTAAATTTATTATATGCCTACGTTACAGAAGCTGGAAATTAATTTTTAAAAAGATATCAAGACTGGTACTGTTTAAAAATGAAGAAGCCAGAAGCTTTAAAAATAAATAACTTAAATATTTGTTCTAAAGACTAGTGAAAATGATCTTTTATTATGACTGACATGTTTTAATGGAGTGTTATAGTTTATAATAGCACAGGAATAAGTATGTAAATAAATAAAATTAAAACATAAACATGTTTAATGTCAAAAATATCATTCTGATGCCTTGCAATAGGCAAAACTTCTTTTCATCAATAACAAATGTTGACAGAAGGAAAAAAAAATCTAAAGATTTTCATTTTTTAATGTAACAAATTCTCCAATGGATATTTTTCCTTCTTGCCCAGATGAAGCAATACATAAACTGTCAGATGAATATGTAATTATGAATTGACTACAGAGACAACCTTAACCGGTGTATATTAGTTTAATTTTATTTTATTTCAGATAATTCAGACCTAAGCACCTCATCAATGAGAACACGAATCAATTTATGGTGCTAGAAAATGCCAATGGATATGCTCTTAATGTCTTTTCTCAAAATTGCTACAATTTGAGATGAAATACCAAACATAGGGTTAAAAAAATCATAGATATCCAGATAGAATTAAAAAAAATAATATCCAACTCTAGTAGTGAGTTCATTGAAGAAAACACTTTTTATTTATTTATTTATTTATTTATTTTAAATAAAGACTATATTCCAGTTTTCCAGTGTGGCAAATTTAAATGAAAAGTTTCAGAACTGTGTATGCTAATCTTTTCCTTATTTTATGTTGCACACTTTATTTTCTTGATTAATTAGAATTTGGAAAACATTTTTTTGTGAGATGCACTATTAAATATCCAGCAATACTAGATATGATCATATATCTTGCTACTTAGAATGTTTTGTTTTGACAAATTAAATTAAAAATTAAAATTGACAAAATTTAACTAGTTGGATGTTCACCTCAAGCCAGGTTTTGCTTTATCCCTCCACTCCTCCAGAAAAGGGAAACAGCTACTAAAGTTATTGAATTCTACTTTATCTTAGGAAAATTTGAAGAAAACAATGGGAGGACAGGGCATAAATCCAGCAAATTATAGTTCAACAGCCCAAGAGAAAAGACCAGCAAATGTTCTTCCTCTTAGCTGAGAACACATTAGATTCATGAAAACAGAGGCTAATTCCCTGCTGAGACTCAAGATCACTTCCTGACCCTTACCTCCAGGTTTGTGTTCAAGCTGCCTTTCAACATTAGGATAAAAGCTGTCTCTTGCCAGTATGACATTCAGCCACTTATCTTGAATTATAAATTTAATTTAAGTTAAAATTAATTTATGTAAACTTTGTAAGAAGTTTGATTATTGGCTTAATACACTAATTGTCAGCACAACATCCTCCTATAGCTTCTTAGCGGTTTCCTATGTCATTTAAAAAAAAAAAAAAGCAATATTGTAAAAGTTTTGCATAATAAAATTCACAGTGAGATCTTATAAGTAATGAAAATTATTTTTATGAAATCTCTGAGTTGATTTTACCTACTTGCATGCATTATCTCATAGACTTAATTCACTCATACTCTCATGAAATCATTGTTCTATCCCTGGAAGTGTTTAAGGCCAGGCTAGATGGAGCTTTTAGCAACCCCCTTTAGTAAAAGGTATCCCTGCCTATGGCAGAGGGTTGGAACTAGATGATCTTTAATGTCCCTTCCACAGAATCACAAAATCACAGAATAGTCTAGGTTGGAAGGGACCTCCATGACCACCAAGTCCAACCTCTGACTTAATGCTAACAAGTCCTCCACTAAACCATATCACTAAGCTCTACATCTAAACGTCTTGTAAAGACCTCCAGGGATGGTGACTCAACCACTTCCCTGGGCAGCCTATTCCAGTGACTAACAACCCTTTCCGTAAAGAAGTTTTTCCTAATATCCAGCCTAAACCTCCCCTGGCACAATTTTAGCCCATTCCCCCTTATCCTGTCAGCAGGCACATGGGAGAATAGACCAACCGCCACCTCACTACAGCCTCCTTTAAGGTACCTATAGAGTGCGATAAGGTCGCCCCTGAGCCTCCTCTTCTCCAGGCTAAATAGTCCCAGCTCCCTCAGCCTCTCCTCATTAGACTTGTTCTCCAGACCCTGCACCAACTTTGTAGCCCTTCTCTGGACTCGCTCAAGCACCTCCAAGTCCTTGTAGTGAGGGGCCCAAAACTGAACACAGTACTCGAGGTGCGGCCTCACCAGAGCTGAGTACAGGGAGACAATCACTTCCCTATACCTGCTGGCCACGCTGTTTCTTATACAAGCCAGGATGCTGTTGGCCTTCTTGGCCGCTGAGCACACTGCTGGTTCATATTCAGCCGACTATCAACCAACACTCCCAGGTCTTTCTCTGACAGGCAGGTTTCTAACCACACATCTCCCAGCATGTAGCTTCTTTGGGGTTGTTGTGCCCCAGGTGCAGGACCCGACACTTGGCATTGTTGAACTTCATGCAGTTGGCCTCCGCCCATCGGTCCAGCCTATCCAGATCTTCCTGCAGAGCCTTCCTACCCTCAAGCACATCGACACAAACACCTAACTTGGTGTCATCTGCAAACTTACTGAGGGTGCACTCAAACCCCTCATCCAGATCATTGATAAAGATGTTAAAGAGGAATGGCCCCAGTACCGAGCCCTGGGGGACTCCACTAGTGACCGGCCTCCAACTGGATTTGACTCCATTCACCACAACTCTCTGGGCTCGGCCATCCAGCCAGCTCTTAACCCAACAAAGCTTATGCCAGTCCAAGCCATGAGCAGCCAGTTTCCTGAGGAGAATGCTATGGGGAACGGTGTCAAAAGCCTTACTGAAGTCAAGGTAGACCACATCCACAGCCTTTCCCTCATCCACTAAGCATGTCACCTTGTCATAGAAGGAGATGAGGTTTGTCAAGCAGGACCTGTGTTTCATAAACCCATGATGACTGGGCCTGATCGCCTGCTTGCCCTGCAAGTGCCGCATGATGACGCTCAAGATAATCTGCTCCATGAGCTTCCCTGGCACTGAGGTCAAACTAACAGACCTATAGTTACCTGGTTCTACCCTCTGGCCACCCTTCTTGTAGATGGGTGTCACGTTTGCTAGCTACCAGTCGAGTGGGACTTCCCCTGATAGCCAGGACTGAACCAACCCAAACCATTCTATGATTATATGGTTTCAGGCACATTCTTGTTCTCTACTTTTTCATGTTTCTTTGTATTGCTTCATTTTTGTTTCTTGAAAGAATATGTCACAGAAGTTGTGTATACTTAATCATGTCTTAATTAGGAGAAGTTTGTTTTTTGTAAGGAGGGATGTGTGACAGCAGCTTTCACTCTTTTTAAAATTCGTTCTGGAAGGAGATATTTATCTGGAGGCACAGATCAAAATATGAATTTCTAAAGATTAAGTTAATAATAAAGAACTAATAATATTAATGCTATGAAATTTAATGCAGAAACACTCTTTAGTCTTTGGAAAAATATGACAGCAAATGCCATAACATACTGTACCCCAATTCTTAAAACAGCTTCAGATTAAAATTTTCAGATTCTAATGTGACAAAGATGTTATTTTATAGGTGACAACTTTGAGACACCAGTAAGAAATATGCCCAGTTCTGATACTGGCACTTTGGAACTGAATTTGTCATAGAATATGTGCACACGTAGATGGAATGTGTGCATATGTATATGCATATGCAGGTGGATATACATGTGTTTTATGGTGAATATTTGATGAGAACTTATTGGATGTTACTAAACAAAGGGAGGAAAAAATCCTAAATGAAGTAAAAATATTTGATTTATGAGTTGAACTTTTCTGACTTCAGCTTGCCCTTCTTTCACTTTACTATGCTATTTACTATGCTATTTACTATTACTATTTTTTACACAGAATGATTAAGGTTGGAAGGGTCCTCTGAAGGCCACCATGTTCTATGATAGCATTGAGTATTCATTGATAAGAATCCGGGGGAAGGCCAACAAAGCAAACGTCACATTGAGAGTCTCTTATAGACCACCCAACCAGAATGAATAGGCAAATTAAATACTCTATCAGCAGCTGACAGAAGTCCTGCAATCGCTAGCCCTTGTTCTTGTGGGGAGTTCAACTTGCCAGATGTCTGCTGGAAATACAATACATCAGAGAGGAAACAGTCTAGGAAGTTTCTGGAGTGTTTGGAAGACAGAGCTGAAAGACTTGTGGGTGAAGGCTGGAGGCTATTCTGGGCATAGCAATCACAGAATAATAGAGTTTTTGATTCTTGGAAAAGTAAGGAGAGAGGTTAGCACAACTGCCACCTAGAACTTCCAGAGGGCAGAGTTTGGCCTGTTTAGGATACTCGGGAGACAGAGACCCTTGAGAGGCAGTCATGAAGGGCAAAGGAATCCAGGAAGGCTGAACAGTCTTCAAGAAGAAAATCCTAAAGGTACAGCAGTAGGCTGTTCTCATGTGCCAAAAGATGACCCAGTGGGGAAGAAGACCATCCTGGCTGAACAGAGAGCTGTGGCTAGAGCTAGCTCAGGAAGAAGAAGAGAGTATATGAACTTTGGAAGAGTGGCAGTCAACTCAGGAGAACTACAAAGATGTCATGAGGCTATGCAGGGACAAAATTAAAGGGGCCGAAGTCCAACTGGAACTTAATCAGGCTACTGTTATTAAAGACAATAAGAAATGCTTCTATAAGTACATTAGCAACAAAAGGAGGTCTAAGGAGAATACCTGTCCTTTACTAGATATGGGACAAAGGATGAGGAAAAGGCTGCCTTCTTTTTCTCAGTCTTTAGTAGTAAGACCAGTTCTTCTCTGGGCACCAAGCCCCCTGAGCTGAAAGATGAGGGTGGAGAGCAGAATGAAACTGTCATAATCCATGAAGAAATGGTTAGTGTTCTGCTGCTCCACTTAGATATAAACATGTCTATGGGGACAGATAGGATCCACCCAATGGTACTAAGGAAACTGGTGGAAGTGCTCACCAAGCCACTTTCCATCATTTATCAGAGGTCCTGTCTACCTGGGGAGGACTGGGATGGGTTGAGGCCAACTGTATGAAGTTCAGCAGGATTAAGAGCTGGGTCTTGCACCTGGATTACAATGACCCCATGCAATGCTAAATGCCCAGGGAAAAGTGGCTGGAAAGCTGCATGGTGACCTGGAGATATTAGTTAATAACCAGCTGAACACGAGTCATCAGTGTGTTCAGGTGGTCAAGAAGGCCAATAGCATCCTGGATTGCATCAAAAATTATGTGGGCAACAGGACTTGGGAAGTGACTGTCATCCTTCTGTACTCAGCTCTGGTGAGGCCACACCTCAAGTACTGTGTTCAGTTTTGGGCCCCTCACTGCAAGAAAGACATGTCCAAAGAAGAGCAACAAAGCTTGTGAAGGATCTAGAGAACAAGTCTTATGAGGAGCATTTGAAGGAACTGGGTCACTTTGCCTAGAGAAAAGGAGGCTCAGGGAAGACATTATTGCTCTCTGCAACTACTTCAAAGATGGTTGTAATGGGGTGAAGGTCAGTTTCTTCTCCCAAGCAAGAAGTGGTAGGACAAGAGGAAAGGGCCTCAAGTTGCAACAGTGGAGGTTTAGGTTGGATATTAGGAAAATTTCTTCACTGAAAGGGTTGTGAGGCATTGGAACGGGCTGCCCAGGGAAGTAGTTGAGTCATTGGAGGTATTCAAAAGACATGTAAATGTGGTCAATAGGATCAGTGGTTGACTTGGCAGTGGTAGGTAAACGGTTCACCTATATGATCTTAGAGGTCTTTTCCAGCCTAACCAATTCTATGATAATGTTATTACATTAATAATCAGAATGGTACCTTCCCATTTTAAAAAGGTAGCTTAAATCTGGAAATGTCTGGTATTAGCTGCCAGACAAACTTTCCTCCCATTTGTCAGCAAGGGCCATCTTTTAAGACACTAGAGAGAATCAGGCTTCTATACAGACTTCATAGTCACACAACTACTTATGCTCAGCTATTATACATAGATTAATTAGCTACTCAGATTAACAAACTAAACATTAATTCTGCTTTCATTGGAATCTCATGTAAAAAATCTGTTCACATCAAAACTTTATTATAAATTTGAATAAAAATTGACATCAGCATACAATATACATATATTAGAACAGGTGCAAATGGTGTTATACTGAGTTATAGTTGTTAAGAGTCTTTTCCTTTTTTATTGATTTTGAGAACCTTTGCAAATATCTCAATTTTGTAGATTTTTTTTTTTCTGAAGCAGCATCAGCTCTTTTTCAAGAAGGTTTCAGAAGTATCTAAAGTTTATGCAAATGAAGCATTTTACCATTAATTTCACATGACTTGTTTGGTTTTTCATGGGATTTATTTTGTTTGCCTTAGCAGGCTGTTCATATTCTCAAAGTTATTGAAATTCTTAAATAGCTTCATTTATGAAGAAAACTTACTTATTTTGACCTTGTTTCATCTTACACTTTTCAGCGTGATGATTTTTCATTATATATCTGATAGGAACTACTTATTAGTTTGAATTCATACAGACATAGACATGTAAGCATATACACACTCATGCTTGCATCCCTATAATCAAACACAAGCTCCACTTGAGCAATTTATTATATATTTATATATATATATATTTGCAATTAATTCTTTCAGGGCATTTGTGAGTCCTATCTAATACCAAAGGCATCAGAAGTATTTATGCGTACTGTGTCTCATGTAGCTTTCATTACAAAAGCAGCTAGATAAATAATAGGGAGAAATAAAATCTTCCAGTCTGCTAAAATTCCATCAGATTTGCCAGAGATACTTAGATGGTTCATAACTCTCTTTTAAAATGCCATTAAAATACTGGTATTAATTGCAATGTTTTATTAATAAATACAAGATTGATTGATCAATTAATTGATTGATCATTTCAGCTCTGTTCTGTGGGACTTCTATCACATATTCAGATTGGTTAGGAGGTTTTATGCTAGAAAGTAAATATCCAGATGGAAATTAGGACCTAACCCCAGTAGCCTCTGGGACATTGGACTGATGCAATTCTCATCCTTATCATCATCATCTAAAAGGTAGTGTTCCATAAACCTATTTCCTTCTTGGCAGAAAAATTAAGTGACTCAGACATAGTGTACAGTGTTTATGTGGCAAGATTTTGGTAGTGGGAGGCTGCAGAATTGGCCTCTGTGAGAAGAATTCAGAAGCTGCCCCATTGTTAAATAAGGGCCAGTTTCAGACAGCTCCAAAGGGACCCACTGCTGGCCAGAGGTGAGCCAATAAATGGTGATGTTTGAGCCTCTGTGAGAGCAGATTTAAATAAGGGAAAAAAAACTGCTGCACAACAGCTGGGAGAGTGAGGGGTGAGAAACAGCCCTGCAGACACAAAGGTCAGTGAAGAAGGTAGGGGAGGAGGTGCTTCAGGTACCAGAGCACAAATTCCCCTGTGGTCTATGGAGAGGCCCATGGTGTCCCCCTGCAGCCCATGAGGTACCACTGTGGAGCAGATTTCCATGCTGCAGCCCATGGAGGAGACCATGGTGGAGTAGGTGGATCTGACCCGAAGGAGGCTGCGGCCTGTGGAGGAGCCCCAACACAAATAGACTCTGGGCTGGAGCTGCAGCCCATGGAGAGGAGCCAACACAGGAGCAGGGGGTCTGGGGGGAGCTGCCACCTGTGGGGGACCCATGTTGGAGCATTTTGCTTCTGGCAAATGGATCCTGTGGTACAGATCCATGTTGGAGCAATTCTTGAAGAGCTGCTGCTTGTGTGAAGCCCACGCAGGATCAGTTTGGGAAGGACGGCGTCCCGTGGGAGGGACCCCATGTGGAGCAAGGCAAGAGAGTGACTGAGAAGGAGCAGGATAGACAAAGTGCTATAGACTGACCACAGCCCCCATTCCCCATTCTCCTGCATTGTTCGGGGTGGATGTAGAAGAAGGTGGATGAGGGAAAGGTGTTTTTAGTTTGTTTTTAGTCTTACACTGCTCTAGCTTGTTAGTAATAGGTAATAAATTTTATTTATTCCCCTATACTTCTTTATCAGCAAGACTGGTCTTCAGGAATCCCAGGTTCCAGAGGCCAGGTCAAAAGGTTAGATCAAGGAAGATGTACCTTTGTTGGAAGAGGTCAGGTCAAGAAATACTTGAGCAAACCGGACATTCATGAGTCCATAAGCCCTGCTGGGATGAACATATGAGTGCTGAGGGAGTTTGAAGATGTCATTGCAAGGACACTCTCTATAATCTTTGCTCAACTGTGGCAACTTGGAGGAGTACCTGAAGACTGGAGTAAAGCAAATGTCATTCCTATCTTCAAGAAGGTCAAGAAGAAGGAGACAGGGAACTACGGGCCAGTCAGCCTCATCTCATTCCCTGAGGTGTCCTGATTTTGGCTAGGATAGAGTTAATTTTCCTCCTAGCAGCTGGTATGGTGCCATGTTTTGGATTTAGGATGACAATAGTGTTGATAACATTCTGATACTTCAGTTGTTGCAGAGAAGTGCTTACACTAAGCCAAGGACTTTTCAGCTTCTCATACCACTCTGCCAGCAAGGAGGCTGGGGGTGCACAAGGAGCTAGGAGAGGATAGAACCAGGACAGCTGACCCAAATTGTCCAAAGGGATATTCCATACCATCTGGTGTCATACTGAACAATTAATATAGGGGGGGCTGGCCGGGGTGGGGGGACCGCTGCTCGGGGATGAGATGGGCATAGGTCAGCGGGTGGTGAGCAATTGCACTGTGCATCACTTGTTTTGTACACATTACAATTACAATTACAATTACTATTACTATTATTATTGTTAGTTTCTTTATTTTCTGTCCTATTAAACTGTTTTTATCTCAACCCATGAGCTTTTACATTTTTTTCCCCCAAATTGTCTCCTCCATCCCACTGGGGGGGCAGTATTGGGGGGAAGTGAATAGTTGTATGGTGCTTAGCTGCCAGCTGGGTTAAGCCAGAACAGAAGGTAATAGAACAGCTAATCCTGGAAACCATTTCCAGGCACATGAAGGAGAAAAAAGTCATCAGGAGTAGTCAGCAAGGATTCACCAAGGATAAGTCATGCCTGACCAACCTGATAAGATTATATAATGAAATGAGCATCCCAATGGATGAGGGGAGAGTAGTGGATATTGTCTGCCTGGATTTTCGGAATTTCAGTAATTTTTTTGACACTTTTTCCCACAAGATCCTCATAAAGAAGCTGTTGAAGCATTTGCTGGATGATCAGACAGTGAGGTGAATTGGAAACTGGATGAATGGCTGGATCCAGAGGGTAGTGGTCAGTGGTGCAAAAAGTAGTTGGAAGCCAGTAATGAGCAGAGTACCTCAGGAATCAATACTGGGTCTGGTCTTTTTTAACAACTTCATTAACAATCTGGATGATGGAGTAGAGTGTACCCTCATTAATTTCATAGAGGACATAAACCTGGGGGGAGTGGCTGACTCACCAGAGGGTTGAGAAACCATCCAGAGGGACCTTGACAAGCTGGAGAGGTGAGCTGACAAGAATCACATGAAGTTCAACAAGAAGAAGTGCAGAGCCCTGCATCTGGGGAGGACCAAGTCCATGCACTAGTACATGTTTGGGGCCACCCAACTGGAAAGTAGCTTTGCAGAAAAGAACCTTGAAACTCTGGTGGACACCAAGTTGAATATGAGGCACAGAAATGTGCCCTCTCTGCTAAGAAGGCTAAAGGTATTCTTGGCTGCATTAGGCAAAATATCACCCATGGGTCAGGAGAGGTCATCTTTCTCCAGTGCTTAGCACTGGTGAGGTTGCTTCTGGAATACTGTGTCAAGTTCTAGGCTTCCCAGTACAGTATAAACCTAGATGTCCTGGAAAGAGTCCAACAGAAAGCAATCACAGCATCACAGAATTGTAGGGGTTGGAAGGCACCTCAAGAGATCATCGGGTCCAACCCCCCTGCCAAAGCAGGTTCCCTAGAGCAGGTTGCCCAAGTAGGCATTTGAATATCTCCAGAGAAGGAGACTCCATAACCTCCCTGGGCAGCCCGTTCTAGTGCTCCGCCACCCTCACCATGAAGTTCTTTCGCATGTTGGTGGGGAACTTCCTGTTACCCATTTTGTGGCCATTGCCCCTTGTCCTGTCCCCACAAGCCACTGAAAAGAGTTTGATCAAATCCCTCTGTCTCCTACACAACCACAACAAGTTGATCAGGTGACTGCAACAGCTCTCATATGTGGAGATGCTTAGAGAGTTTGGACTGTTCAGCCTGGAGAAGAGGAAGTTCAGGGAGGATCTTATTAATGTATATAAATACCTAAAGGGAGGGTGGATGAAGATGGATCCAGGATCTTTTCAGTGGTGCCCAGTGACAGGACAAGAGGCAATGGGTACAAACTGGAAGACCAGTCCATTTGAACACCAGGAAGCACTTTACTGTGTGGGTGTCAGAGCATTGGAATTGATAGCCCAGAGATGTTGTCGAGTCTCCCACCTTGGAGATCTTCAAAAGCTTCCTGGACAAGGTCCTGGGCAACCTGTTCTAGGTGATCCTGCTTGGCAGGGGGATTGGTCTAGATAATCTCCATAGGTCCCTTCCAACCTCAACTATTCTGTGATTCTGTGTGATTATGTGATAATGATAATATTAATGAAAATAACTGTTTTTGACAGGCAAGTGGTAAAGAGAACATAAAGTTCTACAGCAAAGGGCTTTGCAGTTTTAGAATACTTGTAAGAGATTAGTAGAAACAACTACTTTTTTTTTTTTTTTTTTTTTTTTTACATTGTATTTAATTAATTTTTCCTTCAGGACAAAATTCAGTTAAAAACAATTTTTGTGTTCTGGTTAACTACCAGTCAAGCTCCTTCTGTACTTTCTTTTTACAATGAGGATTAAAAATGATTGAGTCCAATTTGTTTCAAAGTCATATGTAAGCAGAAATATAACTTGATTCTGGGTACTGCAGTTAAGGTAAGAAGTTCAGCATGCCTCAGACACTGGAAAAGATGTGTAGTGGTGTTTATTGTTCACATTGGCTTTTGAATGCCATGACCATTGCACAGATATGATTACTGTAAAAAAAAATAAAAAATTAAAACTACTAACTGCAGCCTTGTGAAAGTAGTTTATATTAAAAGCATACATATGTTAAATTCTTAGCATATAACAACTATACTTCTGTTTTTTATTTTTATTTTTATTTTTAGAATGAGCAGTTTTGTATTTGTAAAATACACTTTCTATTTATTATTTTAATAAATTATAAGTTTGGTTGGGGAATGTGTCTTGCATTACTTCCAAAATGCAAACCATCAAGCAGCTATTATCAAGGTACAAGAGTGCTTGATAACACAATCAAGAAACTCCATAATTCATCTCCTCTTTTTATTCAGGAAGATATGACAGTATGCAGTACAGAGTTAAATTACAGAAAATTGTCTGTTTAAATCTTCATGCATATTTAAAAGACACAGATAATTTTGGTGACAAACCGATCTCTGCATCACTGTCTTCTTTGTATGCTGTTATTACACTCTTTATGCTCCTGGTTCACCTTATTCTCATCAATTCCCTTAATAATAAAGAAGGTTATAAATGTCTTTATTTCTTCTGCAGTTTCTACCACAGACAATAAAGCATCTGCAATTAGCCAGAGAAGATAAGAGTATAAACTACTCACTTGACTTTGGTAGAAGTTGAGAGAGATGTTGCAGTTGAAGCTCATCATCTTGCAGAGCTTAGCTTTAAAAGAAAAGAAAAGAAAAGAAAAGAAAAGAAAAGAAAAGAAAAGAAAAAAGGGAGGGTTCCTTTGTTAATAAAGCATTTAATTTAATATTTTAATACTATGAATAAAACCAAGCATTAGTTCCCCTTTTCAATGATTTCCAAGGAAATTCTTGTGATGCTGGCTACACACTGGTTCTTTGTATTTACTCTAAAGTAAATACAGATTTATACTAATTTATTATTAATGTTCTAGACTATCAGGTTTTTTGACCATGTAAAAAGGTATGTTAAACCACTCTATAATGTGTATCCAAACAAAATCATATCACTGCTACTACACAAATATATGACAGTATTATCCCTTTTCTTCTCCCGTGTATACTTTCATGGACAGCAGATGATAATTTTTCAAATGCCTAAATTATAGTCTGGCACATGCCCATGACTTCACTCTGTAAAGATCAAATGTCAATTGTATTTAGACCTATACATGGTGAGATACAGTTGTTTTTCCACTCTATTTCTCCAGATAATATATATATTTTTTTTCTAAGTACTAAACTGCCAGATACAAATACAGGTCTTCTTGAAGGTCCAAAGAAGAAGCAGTATTTTGTTTTGGAACTGTTAAATTTGGCCTAAACAACATTCATTTTCATGATCTTGTTTGGGAATTATAGCAAATAAAATGAACAAATCACAGAAGTTAAGGGTCAGTTTCGTAGTTATAATATTATTAATACTAATTCTCTCTGCATCTAGAAGGTGTTTTTAAATGTTTTTACTTCTTTAACTGGTATTGGTTTCATAGCGTTATTAATCTTAGGGAGTATACACAACACTTGCAATTGGACATTATGTTCAGAGGCCATAAAAAATGAATGCATTCACTAAATGAACACAGAAAATAATATATATTCTTTATAAGATTTACCTCCTGGAGGCTTTAAAAGGAAGTAAACAGTGTGGAAAAGGTATTTTCCCCAGCAAATATATTCATTCCTGAGTGTTAGAGTTTAGAATAGTAAAAATAATTTCCCATCTACAAGAATAGTTTCCCATCTACAAGAAAGGATGGAAGGAATATCCAGGGAACGACATGCCAGTCATTCTGACCTTGGTGCCAAGGAAGACTACAGAGCGTATCATTTTAGGTGTCATCAAACAGCATAAACAGGACAACCAGGTGATCAGGCCCAGTCAGCATGGATTTATCAAAGACAGGTCCTGCTTGGCTAACTTGATCTCTTTCTATGACAAGGTTGCATGCTCAGAGGATGAGGGAAAGGCTCTGGATGTTGTCTACAACCTAGACTTTAGTAAAGATTTTGATGCTGTTTCCCAAAGCAGGACAAGAGGAAAGGGCCTCAAGTTGTGCCAGTGGGGGTTTAGGTTGGATACTAGGAAAATTTCTTCACTGAAAGGGTTGTGAGGCATTGGAACGGGCTGCCCAGGGAAATAGTTGAGTCACTGTCTTTGGAGGTATTCAAAAGACATATATATGTGGTGCTTAGGGTCAGTGGTTGTGTGGCAGTGGTAGGTTAATTGTTGAACTAACATGGTCTTAGAGGTCTTTTCCAACCTAGATGATTCTAGAATTATACATTTATTTATTAATTTATTTATTTACTCCTAAATAACAGATGTATAGATTTAGGAGAAACTAAAAAATTCCTTCAGTTTTGTGGTTAGTTTGTCACAGATTCTCTGCTATTATTAAAAATCTATTAGAATGTTTGATATTCTAATGGCTCTTTTTATATGTAAATTAATTTAAAGCATGAAAACAATTAAAGCTACTGAACCAGCAATCAAACACCTAATCACCATTCCAATACACAGTCCAGTATCTGACATGACAAATTGGGTTAATTGCCAATTGCAAATCAGGAGAATGAAATGATTCATGAAAAAATATAATAAAGACCTTGCCAACATTGTTGTTAAATTTAAACCTCTGTGACAGCTTGGAACTTTCAAAGTGAAAAGGAACCTCTAATACATTGCTTGTGATCATTATGCATTAACATCTGACAGCAACCTATTAGGACATTGTCTCAAGAAAAGGCTTGGTTTTGTCACAGCTAGAAAGAATATGAACAATTTTACCTTTTTACATATTTTAAGGCTTTGAGTGAAATCATCCTTCTTAATAGTAATTTTAACCTTAAATATCAAGGTGCATGTTATTTTAGGCATTTTTTTTTGTTGTTGCTGGTGGTGTTTTTTTTCCTCATGGGGGGAGATTTTATGCAGTTCCTCTTGAGATCATAGATATAAGCTTCATTCTGAAATGTTCACTATGAATACTTATCACCCTGGCAAATATACAAGTAACTGGCAAGTACATTGTGCAAGGTGCATCTGAAAAGGAATATTCACATCTGTGAAAATTAAAGATAAATTTTGTCAAGAATAAGAAGCTTTGATTGCAGACATAGCGTGTGTTGACTTACATTGGGTTGGCACTGTCTTTCAAAATAACTTTGAATATGTACTTCTGATCATGTGAACCACATCTTCAGTCATAGTAAGACAAAGATGACAATTCAAACCAATGTTTTTAAACTATATATGTGTTGGACCGCTACCGGTTCTGAATCAAAGCAAAGGACAAGTGGCTATGACAGGGCTTTGGCTGAGACAGGGTTAATTTTCTTAAAAATAATTCATATGATGCCATGTCTTGGATTGTTGGCCAAAACAGTGTTAATAACATGCCAATGTTTTAGATATTGGTGAGCAGTGCTTCCACAGCTAAAGGTCTATTCTGCTTCTCACATTGCCCCACCAGTGAATAGGCTGGAGATGCACAAGAAGCTGGGAGGGAACACAGACAGGAGAGTTGACCCCAGCTGACCATTACATGTGCTGAAGCTCTGTTTTCCTGGAAATGGCTAAACATCTGCCTGACAATGGGAAGTAGCAAATTTTCCTTATTTCCTTATTTTCCTTTGTTTGCATGCACATTTTTTGCCTTACCTATTAACTCTGTTTATCTCAACCCACAAGTTTTCTCACTTATTCTCTTCCTCTCCCTACATGGGGGAAATAAATGAGCATTTTGTGGGACTCAGCTGCCTACTGGGGTTAAACCAGAACACCTAAGGAGTAGGGATAAAGTTCATAAATTAGGACTTTGAGTGTCATTACAATCTAAGAGCACTATTTACATAGGAAGATTAAAAAAAAAAAATAAATCAAAAACCAAAACCAAACAAACCCAAAATAAAAATAAACGGACAAACACATTGGATACAAAATAAACCTTTACTAAGTTATAGGAATTAAGATTCTGCACAGCCAGTATTCATCTCCCTTCCTTTTTACTTTTCCTTCCATATTCCCCCTTCTTTCTTCTGTAAATTGTGTGGAACTGAAAGGAAATGGAATGATTTGGGACCACTCTGGGATCTCTCAGCCCATGTCATCCTTGCAGCCTGTGTCTCTAACATATTGCTTGCTACTCCCTGTTTTCTGTCTTGTCTATGTAATACAGACTTTTCTCCTGACCTATGCATGGCATAAAATATCCATGGTTCCAAGTCCTAATGCCTGCCATCAGTGGGACTCAATGCTTTATCAGATTCTCACTGGAAGTAGGAATTGATAATAGAGATGAGTAGTGAGCTGGGCTTGCTGTCCTAGAGGATATTTTTTTGAGATAGAAATACAAGCCTGTATTTCAGCAGTGAGTGGTAGAGACCATTGTGTTTTCTCATGCAGAGCCTATAGTCATCTTACATATCAGCCTTTTTTCTTTAGGAAAAATTAGTTGTTTCCAAAGTCTTTTTGTAAATGGGATAGCTACATTTTCATTGAAAGGATAAACACTCTGAAGAAGCAAGAAATGCATGTGTATAAGTATTTTTAATGTTTTCAGATAGGGATGCCATGAGACAATCATTATGCTGAACCATTCTGACCGGGTGCCTATACCTTTGTAATGTTTTTCATTATGTGAGTGGAAGAACAAAATGTCCTTGGGAAAATGAATCACTGTTAAAAATAACAGTGGGAGATAAGTGTCATTTGGACACCTGGTTTAAATGAATGAGCTTCAATTTCAAGTGCCCTAATCACTAGACTAGAATCATGGTCCCTTATTCTCTGATTTGATGTGAAGACCCTCACTTTCATGTTCACAGTGGCTCAGCTTCAAAAGAAAAGATGATGACAATGACAATCAGAGTACATCACAGCTTGGTCATTAAGTCATTCTCTTCAAGTGAGAGAGAAGTAAATTCAGTCATTTGTAAGCAGCAGAACTAAAATGCAGGACTAGGTAGGACTGCTTCATGAACATTGGTGTTTACAGAATTATGCTGCACTGGAAAGTAGGATGATTGAATTCATATCTGGGATGTAGGTAAAATGGATCGTACCATGTTAAGAATGCTTACATAATCTAAAGTCTTTCTGAATGGAAAGCTTAAAGGAACTTAATGTTGTTCTTTTAATTTAAAGGTGACATTAGTACAGCAAACCATACTTATTATAGGTTTTTGAGCATTTAAATGCTATTATATTTTCAGGTTTGCCTGATTGTGTGTGTTTGTTATATTTATTTATTTATTTATTTTAAAGGAGAAAAAAATAACCAAGAACAGTACTGGTATGCATATAATTTTAGATACAGCTGGAAAGTTATTCAGTATGTTTCAGACTCTTATTTACAGATTAAAGTAGATTATATCTTATGAATTTTGAAAAGGAGTCTGGTTCTAATTTATACAAAATAGCTTTTTCTTAATGTTGTTATAATTGCAGAAGAAATAACAGTACATGAAAAATTCAAAAGAACTGTTCACATTCTAAACAATAGGGATTCAAAGTTCTCCATGTACTATTTTTCTTTTTACAATAAGTCAATTGTACTAGTTCTATGCAGCTGTAAACAGCTTTCATGGGATAAAATGCAATAAACCAAAAATTCTTAAAAGTTACTTACTTCAAAACATGCTTAAAAACCACTAACAACAACAACAACAAAAAACTCTCTACTGGTTTGAATCTTCACTCTGGTACACCTATGTTTAGGTGCCTAACTCAGAATTCTAATTTTAACAGGTCTCATGTACTACTAATGGAGAAATAAAAACACTTCAAAATATTATTCATCGAATTAAATGAGTCACCTGCTATAAGATGACAGAGAAAAGATCTTGTTATAATATAGAATACTCAAGCATATGAGTATTTATATATGTGAATGTCTGTGTCATCAAATCCAGTTGGATCTTGAAAACTTCCAAGGAGAGGTACTGTACTTAGGGATCCAAAACTAGATGCAGTATGTAGATGTGGTCTAACAAGTGTCGAGTAGATGGGAATTATTACTTTCCTTAACTTGCTTCCCATCTTCCCATTTACATAGTCATGGCTGATGTTGGCCACCACCCCTGCCAGGGTTCACTGCTGTCTCACATTCAGCACACTGTCTCCTAGATCTCCCTGCACTTTTTCCCTAGAGCTCCTCCCAGCCTGTTAGTACTCAGCTTCTATCACTGCCATGGTCTTACTTCCCAAGTATAACATGATGCATTGATAGCATCAACAATAAAATTAGATGGAGAGTCAAAACTGTTAAATAAGGTATGCATTCCATCTTCAGGCAAAGCTTCTTACATTGGCAACACTGTCCTACTAAATATGTTTCCTGACTGTTCTATATGGTGTATGCATTTGTGTGCAGGTGGACCACTATTTGTGCTGCTTTTACAGAGAAATCATGAGAGCCTCACTCATCACACTGTCACACAAATGATTCCTCACTTCCAACTTTCTTCAAGTTATGAAAACTCTTCCCTGACATACCTTGTTTAACATATAAGGTGTACAAAAAATAGTTGTCAATGCAAATGTGTGAGAAGAGAGTGTGAGAGATAAGAAAGTTATGAAGAATAAGACACTATTTTAAAAATCTACAAAATCATTGAGATTATGAGGTTGCCCAAGAGGCTGATTAGCAGTCCCTGTTACTATGGAAAAAAAAAAAAAAAAAAAAGTACAGAGGGATGTTACCAACGTAGCTGTTATTAGATATATGTGTTCACTCAATGTTTATTTATTTATCTTCAATAATTTCAACGTCTTTTTCCATTAGCTCTGATTTTGCTAGTTTGAAGACAAGATCTTCCTTGAGATGTTAAGCTATTACTGCATTTTTTAATGCAGTAATAGAAAAGCACTTACCGTAATCTTGGCAGAGCTGTGTCAATGGCTCCTTCCCTATAACTGAACAGATACACCATTTCACCAATATGAAGTGCATAGGGAACTGAGCCTACAAAACATAATAAGGAATAAGGATGCTTTTAGTTGAATTGTGTGGTGCTGATTTCACTGGAGTTGTCAATGTACTTCATTCTGAAAATTAGTACTTTGGGATATAGTCACTTGATCTGAGTCCTTTAGGCAAATTATTTCTCATGAACAACTCTCTTCCTTTAAAATGGAATATGTGAATTTTCTTGAAAGCATGGAGCTTGCACTTCTTCACCAACAATGACTAGTAATTCTCCAGTCTACCATATTCCACTAATAACTCCTCAACTCTATAAGAAGACAAGTTTGTATTTCCCACAGAATAAATAAACATAAAAACAAATAAAAAACAAACAAACAAACAAAAACAACTCTATATTAAAAAGGAGTCTGCTGCATTTGCCAGGTAATATCTGAAATAATATCTGGTTTGGTTGCTCTCTCTCTCTCTCTCACACACACACATAAGTGCAAAGTAAAATAAAATGATATAAAATAAAGTAACATAGAAAAAGTATTATCAGACTAAATCTATATCTCTGAATATATGCCTGGCAATTAAACTTATAACTTGATGTTCCAATGTTCCAGCTAAATTATACTATCCTGCTTTTAAATAACATGAAATGTCAAATTCTGTAGTGTTTAGAGGATGCTACATATATTATTCAAAGTGCTGCCTTGGAGTTATTGGAATTGGTGCGTATTTGAAATCCAGAGAATTTAACATAAAATATTTTTTTTTGTGTTAATTTTTTTCTTCTTTAGCAACCACCCGGTTTAAGATATATATTAGATTTTCTTAGCATTATTTTAATATATCAGAAAAGAATAAATATTTTTTATGTAAATTTTTTTAAAAAATATATAGGAATAAAATAGTTCTTTGAACAGTGTTTCCTTTATATGGATAGAAATAATCTTCTGCAGTACAGGCAGTGCAGTAGTTTTTTTGTTGTTATTTTGTTTTTTTTTTTTAATTAAAACTTTAAACTTTAAGCAAAACTTAATTTTGATGCCTTTAAAATCTTATTAAATACTTCGCTTTAGAAGTTTCTACTGTAGTCTTCTGAGAGACTAAGGTATTTCTAGCAATGAACTAAAAGGTATCACCATGCTACAAACAATCTGTATAAATAGCTCCTTGGTAATCTCAAAGACTGCATGTATATTTCACACATATATTAGAATTATTCTTTGATCTTATTAGCTTTAGCAAGCTTTTGCTACAATAGTGATCATGGATAGTGGAAAGACAACTTACTGCAGGATGCAGCTCCTGGAATATGACAGGAAAAGTGGGAAATCCTACTTGTATACCATTGTCTAGTTTACAAGATCTGTTTTCATGATTTATTGTATTCAGTTTTGTCAATTCATTATAACAAGTGAATAGCATATGAACACTATTTGTTCCTCCTAAGACTGTCAAAAGTACAACAAATCAAGACACCAAATAATCCTTTAAGGAAAAAGTAATCATCAATCTTATCCGTGCTGTTTCTAGCAATTTTTGTAAGTTTTCAAGATGTTCTCAGTTTTAAATTGTGACAACTTGCATGTTTATAGGAAGCCGATTAAAGGACTGAAAATGGTAACAAAAGTTCTATATGAGTAACTACAGGAATGGTGAATGGGAATTGTAAAAAAATATGATGGAACAGATAACCAGATACTTTAAAAAATAAATATTTAAGGAGAGTTAAATGAGAACTTTCTTTATAATTGTTCTTATGGAACATATGAATGTTAAAACTATATGTGACATCAGCACACAACCATTGTGAAGTAAAGCTGTTAGAAATACACCATATTTTCTGCTACACAACTCTTAATACATGAAAACTTCTGATTAGTTTTGAACATTATAAAACTGACTTGAAAATGTCATAAAATGCAACATTATGGAAACAACTGTATCTTACTTATAGTACATTGATCTTGAGTTAGAAAGTATTGGCAAACAAGGGCAAAATAAAATCTCAAGGTTCACAACATTTTAAGTAATTATATGATTATTCTAAGCAGGATAAACAATCAAGTAAATATTTAATCCAGACTTCCCATTTTTTTTTTCAAGTTGTATACCTGTTATATCAGGAGAAGCTGAACTGTTACAGCCTAAGAATGCTCCTTGCCCCTAATGTTCCACATACAGGCAAGCACATCTCTCCAATCTGGGCAAATTTCTCTGGGTGGATCTGCTTAAGTAGGGTGCTGGACGAGTTGACCTTCAGAGGTTCTTTCAAACTTCAACCATTCTGTGATTCTTCTTTGGAGATCAAACAGGACTGGGACATCTCAGAATTCCCACTTCTGGCATTTCCATATTATGCACATAAGCTGAAGTAAGCAGCAAGTGAAAGTGAGTAGCACACATGTAGTAGGCACCATCTACTGACATTGATTTGCTGATAACTATACCCCATTCTCTAACAGCATCAGCCAAAAACAAAGATGGGAGATTTTGAACATTTTTAAATAGACTCAGTAAGCAGTGTGGGATATCTCCAGGGAAGAAAAGAGCAAAAGGAAGCAGCAAAGGGATGCTTAATTCGGAGTTAGGAATTGTCCAGCACCCTTTCATCTGGCTCTAGGGAGAACACCACTACCCAGGAGCACAGAAGACAGAAGCAGCAATTTGTACAGCAATCTGAATAGGTGTCCAAATACTGCTCAGTTTAAAATTTCTTAATACTGGTTGTGATGTGCCACAGGGAATGGTTCCCAGCGGCAACTGGAGTAAGTACCCTAGCACATCAGAAGCCATCCCTCAGACCTAACTCTAAAGAGAGAACACATCCACCTGTGTAGCACTGAGTCTTCAGTTCGTCTCCCTGAGGCTGAGGCTGGGGTAGACAGAGATGATGGCCTTGCCTATGGGAGGTTTGCACTGACTGGGGAACCATTAAGTTAAACATAAACAATCAGTCAAACAACCAAACAAAACTATACATGTTTTCATTAGTCATATCATTGTATACTTTGAGACAGAAGGAACTGTAATCAAAAAATAAAGAACTGTAGTTCAATTGACCCTTTTTGGTTTTGTTTCATATTTCATTGATCATATATATCAGCTGCCTGTAAAACTTTAAATCAGTTTGTGTAATCTGAACTTTGCTTGCATTCTATAACAATGAATTATGACAATTACAAATATGTCCATATTCTTCCTCTGGAAGCACCAAGTGAAAAGCACTTTCTCCAGTTGCCTTAGAAATGTATATACATATATGTATATACATAAACACATTATGTATACATAAAAATACTGTGACAATCAGTATCTAAATTTTTTAATGTGTAGAAATCCTACTAGGTGATAAAGTCACATAAAAATTTGCAGTTTATTGTCCTTCCAATGAGAAAAAAAAAAAAAAAAAAGTTTTGACCCCTTAGAAGAAATCAAGATTTTATCATCTGCAACAATAGAACATATGAAACAACATCTGCTAAAATTAACTAAGCATAGATAGACAAATTGACAGGCACAGGCAGCCGAAGAATCTTAAAAGAGGTGGCAAATTACACAATATTTACACAGATGCTAACACAATTGTTTTTACCCTTTGAATTGTAAATTTGATAGGTAGGACTGAATAGATGAATTATTTCCAAACAACTGATTTTATTTTTTATTAACTTATAAGGAAACTACAGATATTTCAAAGGTTTAGAATCGGTTTCAAAGGTTTAGAACTGAAAACAGAGTTGCAATATTTGCATAACAATGAAGTAAAGGTATTGGGAACCATAAACTGCCTAGTATCTTCAATAAAATTATTGATTTTTGGCTATCAACAAAAATCAGAAATAAAAAAATCAGATAAAAAATCAGGCTATATATCTGGAAATCCCTGTTTCCAGATCTTAATACTGGCAAACCTCTTCTAACTTTGTAATAAGCAATTTTATGATTTGCCTTTTTATTCCTGCTTTTCAGGGCTGCCTTTATTACTCTTAGCTTTTTTCACAATTTGTTATAATCACAGCATACATAATTAGGGACCAAACTGATCATAACCTCCAGGGATATCCTATTAGATCTAGCTAGGATGGGTTATTATGATGATGTTTTTTGCATCATGGAATATGAATTATCTGATATTAAATCTTATTGAATTTATTTGATGACTACCTAAGGAAATCATTGTATTAGAAAATCACTGAGATATAGAAAACAGATGAAAGCAAACTCAGAGGTCATTATTAAAAATAATAATAATGATAACATATTAATATTACTAAATAAAGGAAGGTCAGGTACTCCAACTCCCTGGAGATTCACAGTGTTTGGACTAGCTTGGACGAAGTCAAATTTGTCCTGCTGAGGCATATGTTGTTTTCTTATGCTAAAATTCCTAAATTAATTATTTCTGAGAGGTTTTTGTTTGTTTGCTTGTTTGTTTGTTTGTTTTGACATCAGAACCTACTATAAGGTGATGACTACTGCTTCTCATCAGTTCTTTTTTTATATGAACACAGGACTTATATGCTGCTTGCACAGTGTGATGACCTCAAAGGTTTCTGAATGTGCAAACCTTCTTGACAAATACCCAAACTGCTATCCCTAAGATCTGGAAGAACAGCAGAGGAAGGAAGTTGTTGTGCAACAGTTTTGACTGGGTTATTAATAAGCCAGTTCTGTATTAGATCATGAAAACATCAACTGGACTAAAAAACAAATTCTTACCTCCATATATATATATGCTGTGTTTTTCATTGCTAACATAAGATTTTGAGTACAAAAAAAATCCTAGGGCTGCACTCTTCTACGCTACACTTTTATTATAGGACCATCGTTGTCCTCTGCACAGGACAACTACCTGTTATCAAAATGTACTGGTCAAAAAATAAACAAAAAGCAATGGGCAATTCACCAAACAAATGTATACAGCCAAGATGAAGCCAAAATCAATCTGGCAAGAATCTCTTCATTTTTAGACAGCAGTTCCTCTTGTAAAGCAGCTGAAAATAAAGCTCCGGGTTAGTTAAGATGCAAAGCAAGACAATCAATTCACAGTCCTGGGACCTTGCAGAGTCAGTAGAAAATCTATGCCCTTTTACTGGCAATGGCAATACGTATTTTCTGGGCTACAGAGCTACAGCTGATGGAGAAGTATTCCCAAGTTATCAGAATGAAATTAGTTCTCCAAAAGACGCCTTACATACAGAATAAAGACATTCTTGTTTATATATATATATTTATATATATATATATTTCTATATGAATAAGAGTGCTAGTGTAGATTTTGGATCAGTTTTGTGATCTTTCATTGCCAGGCAACTTCTGACTATGTGTCATGTAACCAGATGATCCTGTGTTCACAACAATATATAAGAAAAGCATCTTGTGTCTCTATGTACAATTAAATGCATATTTAACTGAATTAATTATCCTTTTAAAACATTTATTTTCCAATTTGTTAAAATCATTCTGAATTCCAATGCCAGGATTTCTTATTTCCTCCTTACGGAATACCACTGTTTTCTGAAGATTGAAATACAACTATTTTATGCATTGTTTTATTTGGTATAAAAATATATGGACAAAGTAGAATGACCTATGCTATACTGGAGGTGATATCAGATCATTTAAAAATCCCTCTGGATTTACACCCAAAGAAAACACTCTGAAATCCATGAAGTTTCAAAAATATTTTACAATGGTAAGTGACTGTTTGGTAAAGCAGCTCACAGGAAGATAATAACTAAATAGCGATCACTTAAATCTAAATTTTCTTATCCGTCATCAGATGGGTAATGTTCAGCCTTGTTCAATTTACTCAAAGATACATATCTAATTGTTTAGGTCATATCTTACTGTTACAATACCTTTTTGATATTTAATTTTTTTCCCAAAGCTCTTTAAGATCTGCAGGCAGTTACTTAATAGCTGGACAAGAAAATGTTTAACTGAGAAAGCAGAATACCTCTTACAATAAAATAAATAACTGTATTATTATTCATGTATATGCATATGATTAACTCTTTTTTTTTTTAATGTCTATTAACAGTAATTTACAGTAGTGGATGATTTAGAAGACCAACAATCTGTTCAAATGTGTGGTCTATATATTCATTAAAATATAAACAATCAGTAATACAATAAGGGAAACTCAATTTTTCATAAGCAGTATAAGAAAACTGAGATTTTATATAGTTTCCAGAATTTTTTTAAGTTCCTCATTAGAAATAAGCACTATTTCTAAAAGTGCATTTTACTGGGAAACAATACACTGAAGTTCTTATTCTGTAAGGCACTGTTATGCAAGTAAAGTTCAAGTTATTATTAATAACAGCAATATATGTAATAAATACAACAAATAAGTCTTTCTGGCAAATAGGCAATGTTTTTATGAGAGTTCTCCCTTTGCTGCCTAACACTCAAATTGCAAAAATTTACAAGTATCCTCCAGTTTGATCCACAGCATTTGATCCACAAGTTGGAAAACAAACAAACAAAAAGCAACAAGAAAAAAAGAAAAAAAAGAAAAAAAAACAACAGAAAAAAACCAAAACACAGACTAAAGCACAAAGGACATTACACTCTTCCTGCTTTATTCCTTCAAGTGTTACCCAAGTAATTCAAATATCTTGACCTCATTTATTTTCCAGTATCTGTAGGAGTGAACATAGCTTCACTGAAAACTATCACAATACACTGAAAAGGCATATGAACTATGAACTATGTTTTCATACACGGTCATTATACAAGACCATGCACACTGAAAAGTCAGAAAAGTAGATGAAAATGGAAGGCAAGGAATAGAAAATGTTAAGAGACAATCCAAAATTAATAAAAACAAAGACTTAAAAATAAATGCATAAAGTTTGTAACGTAAGGAAATTTTTTGGAATTTAATTTTATATAGATAAAAACATAAGAGAATAAATAAAAAAATCAAATTTATTGCACAAAAGAGGATACTGTTACAAGAAGACTTGAAAAAACACATTGGGGAATGCTAGTGAAAATAAGTCCCCATGAGAGGTTTTTCTGCTCCCTTCTCCCTCTCACCCTGCCTTAAAATAAATAAAAAATAAAAATTAATGTGCCTTTCTCTTGAATTTTTCAAAAAGAAAGAACAATCACTTAAACCAGCATTTCCTTGCCACAAAAATCTCATACTGTGTATTTTTACAGCATTTGTTTCTTTGTGCCTGTTCAGCAATTCTTGTTCTCAGCACATTAGGGCAGGAATCATTTTCTAACTACTTTGTGTATATTCAGTTCCTGATGTAATGGGTTCCCATTCTCAGTTTGGATGTAGATCATATCTAAGCCAATAGAATTACTATCAAGATGCTGATGTAAAATGAAATGTAGGTAAACAATACACAAAGCTAACCATTTTCATGGCATGTTTTCAGCTTGAGGAAGTATAAGCTATGAGTTAACAGAAAACAATTTTCCCCTTAATGTTTTCCATATTTGTAAGCAGACATGTAAGTCTTATAAGAAGAGCTACAGTGGATGTGGTTGTAGGTGTTTCCTCTCCTGCAGACATGAGATAATGTTGGCACTACTCTCTATAGCAACAGAGCTAAAATTATTCCTGTAAACATTTTGTTTTCTGTAAGAACATTCTGCAAGCATAGCAGATAACTAAGCTGAGGAGATCGGATGTCAACTAAACTAAACAAGTTGTAATTTATCTTGTTTTATGTATTCAGAAATAAAAGAATGAAAAATTATCTAAATGCTGATCTCATTTACAGTTATATCTCAGTAGGTAGTGAATCTGGTCCATGGTGTAAAATGAGAGAAAAAATTAATAGATAGTGCACTGCTTAAAGCATCAGAAAACAGTTTTTCTGAAGACTAATTACAAATTAAAAGATGCCTATCAAATTAGCCATGCTTCAAGCAAGCAGAAAATGAATTAAAAATAAAGGAATTAAGAATACAGCTTCTTCACACTTTTTAATTTTAAAGCACTAATTACATATTATTCTGGAGACATTACAGCAAAACAGTTGCCATTTGTATTGAGTTTATATGGCAAGGTTTTGGTAGCAGGGGGCCTCTATGAGAAGAGTCCAGAAGCTGCCCCATGTTTGATAAGGGCCAGGTTCAGATGGCTCCAAAGGGACCCCCTGCTGCTCAGAGACAATCCAATACACAAAGTTGGTTACACACATGTGA
>CM021697.1:152355444-152368346 GCA_011074415.1 Stictonetta naevosa
GCCCATGGGTCCCACATGGAGCAGATCTCCACGCTGCAGCCCATGGATGAGCCCCTGGTGGAGCAGGTGGATGTGGCCTGGAGGAGGCTGCGGCCCACGGAGAGCCCCCGCAGGAGCAGGCCCAGGGCCGGATCTGCAGCCCATGGAGAGGAGCCCACGCAGGATCAGGAGGTCTGGGGGGAGCCGCTGTCTGGGGGGGACCTGTGCTGGAGCAGTTTGCTCCTGACAGATGGACCCTTTGGCCCAGGCCCTCACTGGAGCAGTTCTTGAAGAGTTCCTGCCTGTGGGAAGCCCACTCAGGCTCAGTTTGGGAAGAATGGCATCCCATGGGAGGGACCCCACGCTGGAGTAAGAAAGTGACCATGAAGGAGCAGCAGAGACAAAGCGTTAAGGATTGACTGCAGCCCCCATTCTCCATTCCCCTGAACCACTCAGGGAGAGGAAGTGGAAGAGGGTGTATGGTGGAAACATGTTTTTAGTTTGTTTGTTTTTTTAGTTTCTCACTTATCTAGCTTGTTAGTAATAGATAATATATATAATTAATCTCCCTACACTGAATCTGTTTTGCCTATTATGATAATTGTTGAGAAAATCCCTATCCTTATCTCAACCCTTCAGCTCTTTACATCAAATTTTTCCCCCCTTTCCCTTTGAGGAGGGGGAGTGAGAGAGCAGTTGTGGTGGAGCTCAGCTGCCCAGCTGGGTAAAACTACCACACCATTTTATTGATCTGCTGTACCAGGGAATAAAGACAGCATAAAAGTCTTTGCTTACAGAATAGAAAACATTTCTCTTGAATCATGTCATGTAGGATTAATTTCATAATAGGTATGACTCGGTTCTGAGTGATGACTAATGAAAAAAAATAACTTCAACAGACTGTCTATAGCTGTATCTCAGAAACTATTGTGCCGTTCTTGACACAAACTAACTAAGCCTTTTCAAAAAATTGTTACATAAAGCCACCTGTCCCCTTTTCAAGCAATCTTGGAAGTTTGATAGGGAAACCTTAACCAGTATTTTTCCCCCTAACATTCTTACATTTTGGTACGATTTAGTATTTTTTTTTTTTTTTCTAGATAAAAAGAGAAGGTTGTTCTCTTCATCTTTTCAACAGTCTTCTATATTTTGAAGGCTGGGGTCAGTCTTCTCTTCCTGAGGCTATATATATATAAGTCTTTGTTAATTCTGAATGCTCTGTGGTCATTCTGGAATTGATGCTCAATAATATTAAATGTAAAACTGAAAAGAGAATGCTATATTCCACCCACAAACTTACCAGTGTATGTGTGCGTGTGTGGGGGGGGTGGAATGATTTTTAAAGAAATGAATAAAGATGGCATGAACAGAGCTTCAATATAAAGAATTGACTTAGAAATATTTTCAATGATGTTCAGCTTCTGCAAAGCCTATGTCATTATAGCTTGATCTGTGCAAATAAAAAAGCTGTTCTCAGCACAAAGGAGCAATAGCCAGGTGTTTTCATTTTCACATTCTGTGTGCTGCAATATCTGCAGGAATAAGACCGTGAAATATTATTTTAGGAAATAAATGAGAACCATCCCACTGCAACCCCTATTAAAATCAGTTCTCTTTTTCCAGCAGACAGAGTTCAATCAACCATTGAAGTTTAAACATAATACACATTATGTCTTGCCTCTACCTATGTAATAAAAATGTGGTGAAAGTGCTAAGGGCAATAGGCATCTGTTAGAAAAATGAGCAATATAAGTACACACATGTCATGCCATCAGCCAGAGAGAGAAAATATCTGAAGAAACAGTAGATCCTTTAGGAATAATAGGACTGATTATCTACTACATTAAAACTTAGAAAAATGTTACTGACAATGAAAAACGCTACTGTTCAGATAGGGTAACATTTTATGGCTGCTCAGTGGATAGCGATAAGGCAAATAAAAATGTATAAGCTCTTATGGAGTAGATACTGCACAGAAAAAAAAAGAAAAAAGTAATATGTAATCTTAGAACACATATATTCAATCCTTAGTCATCTGTCTTTTTTATTATTATTTTATCTGCATTGTTTTTCCTGAAAGGCTGTCATCTTCTGACTTCAGTAAAAAAAGTTGTAAGCAACAGCAATCTGTCCTATTAAGCAGTTTTCACTCTTGACTTAGACATGGGATTTCTCAAACTTTAGACGTTCCACAGCTGGAATGTACTCAAAGTTCCACCTATATTCAGTGGGAAGTGATAGGTACCACCAATGTGGTTCAAAGAGTCATTAAATGGACCTACTGCAGTGTGAAATATTAATTTCTGGTTTTAATCATCTTTCTGTTAACTGAAGAGGGAACCTAGAGACCCAGCATTGATAAAGCAACTGACTTTTACCTAGATAGAGTTAAATCTGTCTTATCTCTTCTTTTGCATCCACCTAAATGTAAGTATAGGCCATTGGCTATGGGTGTGTGAGTGACTTCTAACATCCCAGGATGCGCAAAGCACAACCCTGAGATACTGGTTTCCCATTTGTTCATGTGGAGTCTTTAAAATTTACTTATCCTTCTATCCTTTGTCAGTTTCTAATCTAAGTGTTGTGTTTCTAATATCTAATGACAGCAGAAACATATTTCTGTGGTGTAAAGGATAGTTTCTCACTCAAGTGTTAATATTTTGTCATGGTAAGTGCAGCACAAATTTTTCCAGAGGTGAAAGATGTGTACAAAATGACAATCTTCCTGAAACAGTTTGTCTACATTAATTTATAGTAGGCAAGAGATGATTATGCTCGGATTTATGTTTCTTTAATAGCCATAGTCATAGAATCAATCCACAAAATATTCATCTCTCTTAAATGCTTTGTTTAGGTAATGTATTGATGCTACCATGTTATTTCACTTTTTAGTAATTAGTTCTCCTAAATACACTGAAGTACACATCATAGGCAAAGACTGAATAATTAAAACAATGGAGCTTCATGCTGCAAGTGGTATACCTCAGAACTAGACCCCTACAGATTGGCTGTGGTAGCCCCAAGGTGTTCTGGTTCAAGCCTAAATCAGACAGAGGTTTGCCTTCCATTTAATAGCAAAATACTCTGTCTACCTTTTAAAAGCTAAACACATGATGTATGGTGAGAAAGAATTAATATTAGTAACAGCGAAAATACACATGAAGATAAAGAGCAAACTTCAAACTATTTAAAGACCTAGTGGGAAGAGCGAACTTCAAGCTATTTAAAGAGCTAGCGGATGAGATCCCCTGGAACACCATCCTTCCTTAGAGGCACAAGAACTCTCCATCCACCCATGTAAGAAAGCGGGTAGGGAGGGCAGAACTCCAGGATGGATATGCAAGGACCTGTTGGTCAAACTGAGGCTCAAGAAGGAAATGCACAGGTAGTGTAAGAAAGGATATTTGACCTGGAAAGAGTACAGGAATGCCTTGCAGACGTGCAGGGATGGGATCAGGAAAGTCAAGGCACAGATGGAACTGAGTGTGGCAAGGGATGCAAAGAATAACAAGGGATTCTACAGGTATGTTGCTCAGAAAAGAAAGGGCAAGATGAATGTACCCCCTCTGATGGATGAGAAGGGTGAACTAGTAACAACAGACATGGAGAAGGCTGAGGTACTCAATGACTTATTTGCCTCAGTCTTCACTGACAGTCAGGCTTCACACAATTCTTGTTTCCCTGAACCTGTAGATGAGGGCTGGGGTAGCAAAGTCCCTCCCACTGTAAGTGAAGATCAGGTTCAAGAGCACCTGATGAAACTAAACAGGTACAAGTTCCTCAGGAGGACCTGAGGAACTACAGACCAGTGATCCTCACCTCTGTGCCTGGCAACGTCATTGAACTGATACTCCTGGAGGCAATGTCCAGGTTGCACATGCAAGACAAAGAGGTGATCTGAGACAGGTAGAATAGCTTCATCAAGGGCAAAACATGCCTGACCTGTCTGGTGGACTTCTATGATGGAGTGACTGCATCAGCTGACCATGAAAAATTTTGTTCTCTTTTCACTTTTTTTTGTATACTATTTTGTGACTCAAACAAGATCTAACTATATAACATATAGATAGATATATTCTACATGCTCAGAGCAGCTTTCTTCTAAATACTTCCTACTGGCTAACCAAGAAGCTTTATTACTTGCCTGATGTCAACTTAACTAGATTTTTAGTTATAAAACGAAAATGGAGTACTGAATTGTGATAAATATAGAAACTGGAGTGCACTCAAATTTCACACATCTCCTTTCTCTTTGTATTTGGGTAGCACATTAGCAGTTAGCAAAATCTTGCAGAAATTCAAACTCAATATTTTTACTTGTTTTAAATAATTGATAAAATTTTCCTTTTCCCAAACTCATCACTATCAGAAAAAAAAAAAAAAAAAAAGACATCTCTTTACCTGATTCATTTTACTCCCATACAACCAGCTGCATTTCAATTATAAGGCAAGCATTAAACCAAATCACTCCCAAGGTCAATATATGTGGATTGAAATGCTAATCTGTCTCGACTTATTGCATTTGTTTCAGCCTAGAATGCAGAAAATAGTAATATGCATCACTTCTTTATATTAACAGTGGAATTTTAGATTGTATTAGTGGAAAGGTATTTTGCTCTACATACATAAATGGCAAAGGTAGTGTACCAATAATGGTATAGCTGTGTTGGAAATAGGAATTAGAATTTATCTCTATAAATGATGACAGGATTTAAGAGGGAAATATTACATTACTACTTCAACTGGTCTATTACACTAATAACCCCATCAAAATACTGAAAATTTATTTTTTTCTGAGAAAATCATAAGTTGATGCAAACTTCTTGGTTGTGTTATTTTCCTTTCTCTTGTAAAGTATTATGCTCTGAATCATTCATATGGTTTTATTAACTTTTCTCCCCTGTAATTCTAGTACTTATCCTGTTGACCCCACTATCTCTAACAGTCTATTTGTTTTAATTTTTATTTTTTCTTATTTTATTCATTCTTTAGAGACCTCTGTTTCCCATTTCCATTTAGGTATTCAACACCTTCCTCTTAGCAGTAATCCTCATGATCTCTCCACTTTTTCCCTAGCCAAATCTCAAAGTCTTTACTTCACTCCCTTAACTCTTACTATTTGTCATAGCTCTCATCTTGATATCTTGCCACCCTGGACAACATTCTTCCATTTTTACATTTAAATAAATTCAACTGACAAATTTAAATGTTCAAATATTTAAGTATTTTGTTGGCCCATCACAGCTTTTAGCCCTAGGAATAAGTACACAGCTTCATATGCTCTTTCACGTGGATGTTTCAAAATTTATAATAGAATTATCAGTATCTATTGATCCATTTAAAAAAAGTTACTTCCTTTTTGCTGTTAAACAGCTGCCAAAAATGACTAGAAATCACTTTGCATTGTTAATAAATTTATAAGGAAAAAAATGCAGATTTAAGAGCTGACTTCATGTTTCAGTTCATACCACATTTACATGAAAAAAAAAAAAAAAAAAAGATTTCCACATGTTGCTTCGTTATTCAGCAATTATTATTTTTTTGTTGTTGTTAAGAGTAATCATTTCGTTTATGAACAATAAATGTAGAAGAAAACAGAGATAGTGATAAATTGTTATTATAATAATTCTGTTGTTTGGCTTTTTTATTTGTTTGTTTGTTTGTTTGTTTTTTCTTAACCTATTCAATATATTAATCCAACTTGATATGTAAATTATTCTGTGATATAAGAATGACAGAATAAAACATTATACTGCTCAATTTACCTTTAACAATATTGAATGTTTGTTTACTGTTTGAAAAGCATTGTGTTCTAAAGTATTATTTATTTATTTTGTACTCATTTCATATGATGAGTAGAGTTGTATAAACCCAGTGTAATATAAATCCATTGCCCTTGAAGGTTCTGTATTTTTTGTACTTTAAACTTGGCAGAAACAATACACTTCTTATGTGCCAAATGCAGAGCTAAGGATTAATATTCAAACGTTATGAATATGTTTTATAGTCTTGCACATTCTGACATTTGACACTGTCTGTGTTTGCTGTCACTAAATAGATTATAGCATGTCTACTTTGAATGTTCTAAACATCATTAATAAATTGACACAGTTACATTTAAGAGACTGCTTTTTTAGCCTGACAGGTTTTATTTGATAGAGTAAAAATAAATAAATAAATAAATCGAAATATAAAATTATTTTTAGATATAAAATAAGTGTTGCTTTGATTTCTATTATTTTTAAAAGGGAAGCAATTCATGAAATTCTCATATTTATGAATCTAAGATAAAAGTAGAATATTAACTGATGAAAAGTACAAGTACATATCACTTGCCTTTAAAAAAATAATAAGAGAAATATTGCCACTTCATAAAAATAATTCTAAGGTGTCATAAAGGCTGCTCCACAGATACTTAAGTTGAAATGTACCAAGATGTGATGAGTAATACTTTTTCTTTCCATACTCCACAAGAAAATGTGTCATTTTGCTTAAGAAGCTCAAACAGACTAAAGAAAACAAACAAACAAACAAACAAAAACAGCATTCCTGGGCAAAGCACAATCACTTTGAAGTGTGGACACACTATTCTAGAGCATTCCTGAACAATTTGGAAACACTAACAGTGCATGGAACCAAGTTCACCTATCTTACATTTTTCATTTAAATTTCAGATTCTGGGCTCTCTAGATATCATTAAATGTACAGACAGATGGACACCTCTAAAGATCTGCAGACAAATAACTAACCTTTTTACATTTCCTTTTTCTTTTTCTTTTTCTTTTTTTTTCTTTCTTTGATGATGATAATTTAGGCATCTTCTGAAAAATGCAGTTCTGGCAGTGCTGGAAGGTAAACAGACTGGCTCTCCAACTGAGACTGGTATGTTAATCTGCCGTATTATTCACAACACACACTGGATTTTGGCAGAGCATATCTTACTGGCTTTTATTAGATGCACAAATTTAAATGGTTATATGTGTGTGTAATGGCATGTTAATTCTTGATTATTGGCTTAGAAAGGAGATGTGGTGCTGCAGGTAAAGCCTTGCTGATTTGAGAGCCTTAGATGGAGCCAATTCTTGTTATTTTGTAGAGTCATTTGAAACAAAGCACAAAATAAATTAGAGTTCCTGCTAATACTTTAAAGACCTGAATAATCACAGAAAATCAGAGAGAGAGAGAGAGAGAGAGAGAGAAAATCATTTTTCCATAACACATATTTATGTGACAGAATATGTTAGTGTCTTGCTGAGCAAGACAGCAGCAGTTTTCCTCTTGACAAAAATGCTTATGGTGATGTTCCTAGTTGATTATTTCCTGTGATGACCTATTCTCACTTATTTTTTAAATATATGAAGAGAAATGTGGTGATATATAGCAGTGTCACTATTCCTACTGTTTGTTTGGTTAATTTTCCTTACCCATTTAGAGGTCTCAGGAGTAAAGTTTATATGTATTAAAATTAAGACTTTTTTTTCTAATAAAGACAATAGCTAGCTATTTGTGCGTTTTTTTAATGCATTGTATTAGGGGGAGTTTTAGGAACCAATCAACAAAAAAACATCTTTAGTACTTTGGCTATTCTGTTCACAAAACTTTGGCAAGTAACGGGAGCTTCTTTACAGTTTTTGTTTTCATGTCTTCAGAGTACAAATTTTTGGGATTTGTTTTGAAATTAAGTCAATTTAAAATGAGAAATAATTTCAGTGAAGTTCTTTTTCAATATAGTTATTTATTATGTTAAATTTCAGGACATTAAAATTTCATTAATTTCATTCATAAATTAAGTTACATGTCATTTTATACCCTGCTTGTATTCCACTACCCAAATACCATATTTATGTCCTTTACTTTGGATTTCTTTGCAATTTTCCCTACTTTTTCTGTGAGAGTTTATTATTATTATTATTATTATATTCCATAGAAGTTTTTCATGTTTTTTCTTTCTTTTTATGTGGCTCACAATATGAAAATTTCTAAGAAATTTAACGAAGGACAAGTATCATCTAGGAGTTATAATTTAGAATTGCAGAAGCAGAAGTATCTGTTCCTTTTTTCTTGATAGTGATCATACGTTGTCTCCTACTTGTCGCAAGTCACACTCCGTGTGTTGATAAACCTATTTAAAAATGAGGATAAAAATGTTTATCATATTCATGGATTGTTATCGAGCTATAATTAGTCCATACAGTTTTGCATTCTGAGAAACAAAGAAGTTGCCGGAGTGTGAAACTTGGTTTAATTGTGCGTGTTAATTTTTATAAGCTATAGCTCAGCGATGATACAATTTAGTAAACTAAATGATTAAAACAAAGCAAAACATACCAAAAAAACTTTGATTAGATACTAAACTTGAGATCTTCAGCCTTTATGTTTCCCTTTAAAATACTTGAGTGGCTGGAATTTGCGACTTTCTAGGTACAATCCTTTAATTCACAAAAGTCACAACTAATTCAATAGGTTTTCTACATGTAACAGGTTTATAAAACTAAGCCCTCTAAAACACAAGATACAGACTTCTAAAAAACTCAGAAATAATGAAATTTGTTAGGTTGCTTTGACTTTCAAAAAGAATGTTCCACAGCTGAACAGCCTTCCCCTCCCTTAAAGGCACAACTAATTTTGGTCTTTGAGTTTATACAGAATTTACGGACTAATTCTTTTCAAGGTTTGAGGAATTTCATTTAGGCATGTTTGAATTAATCTCCATCTTCAAAGATATACGATATCATTCACAGTCTCATTTCTTCTGCTCCAATTTTATCTAGACATACCTAGTCAAGACATTGATTTTGATCTGAGGTAATCCAGGTATTACCACAGTTATTTAGTTACTAAATGTTTTGATAGTTCACATAAAGTCTAGTCATTTCAATTTATTTGGTGTTCAGTGTGTTTCTGTGATCTACTGATGATATGCTATTCAATTCAGATTGTAATTTTTGAAAAAAATCAATAAAATACTTGAGGAAAGTTTTAAATTCCTCATCAAAAGGAGTGGTAGCCTTAGATATATCCATATAGGTTATATGCCATGGAAATATTGGTAGACTGAAAGTTCCAGAATATCTAATTGATGAAAACTATTGATGATAGGCAGATACAAGCAATAAAAGCAGCTATTGGCCCTTTTGGTTTCTGTTCCCTATTAAAAATGTAAGCCCTGAAACATGAAACAACTTTGCTTGATATTGCTCCTGCAACCTCTGCTAAGGAAACAAAGTTTCCTCTGTTTTTGATTTATATTTGTATTCCTTTGTCTCAATATAACTACTTGAGCGTGCATTATTACTACCATGTACTCAATTTATGTCTGAAGCATCCAGAAACAACGGTTCCACAAATCAAGCTTAAGCAGGCTCCAGCTCTGGCTGCTGTTCTACTCCAATACATTCCAAGTGATTAACACCACCTGTGGCACTTCTAATTCACAGCAGCAGACAATTATATCCCTTGAATACCCATTATGGGTAATTATTCCCATGACAGACTATTAGATATGGGTTGTGAACATCTCAGCTGTGAACTTTTTTTTGGGATTTTTATTTTAATTCTGATATTACTATTGAGAGGCATATTTGGGGAATAAATCAAAGTGTAAGCATAATCGGTATGCTTACTACAAGAAAAAAGGTTCAGTTTTATTGCTGGAGATGTAGTCAGATGCATTATTTAAATATGTGATTAAAGGAGATTTTACATATTTGTCATTACAAGTTTACTTTATTTCATTCTTCTAGTACAGAGGCAATAGAAGATCCTGCTGATAAAGTGACACTTAAGGCAGTTAGAAACTAATTGTTTTTGTTTTAGAGACTGTCGACTGTCTACTCTTCTTACTCTTCCTTTTCCTTTTTTTTTTTTTTTTTTTTTTTAATATCTCTTATATGCATGCAAGAAAATTCTCTGCATGAATAAAAGGTTTATTTCAAGGATCAAAATTCATAAAACTATCCTGTTGCTGTTGTTTTCATATCATTTTAAAGATCTATATTTTCTTATGAAATACCAGGTTTTAACATACTCACATTTCTCTTTAATTTCCTGTCATGTAAGATATGATCTTATATAGAAAATAAGCATTCCTTGAATCTGAATTAGGATAATTTCAGGTTCAGTCAGGACCAAGTTTACTGGAATCAAAAGAAATAAGATAATGAACGTAAATATATATGAATGGGCAATTAATTCTTTTTATATTAATCTTCAAGATCCCCTTCAATATCAAAAAACAAAAGGAAGGATCTGGTTTGTTTATTACATTAAAATGAAACAAAAAGGTGTGTGGTTTTTTTTTTTTTTTTTCAATATTTTAAAGAAATGTAAAGAAAAACAAACAAACTTAGAATTAAAAGGATAAAATGTTTACAGGGAGATTGGAATTAAATTATTTTTAAGGTTTTTTCCACTCCAAAACATTCTATGATTCTATAATTCTATAAAATGTGAAAGTAGCAGCCATGGTTTCATTAATAATGCTGAGATCAGGTTAGATTTTCTGACTTAGCCTGTTTGATACTATTTTCTACTGTACCCGGCAGGCTGCTCCGTCTAACTGAGGCTGGTATTGAATAAGACCATTAGCTAACTATTAATTATAGCTGATCCTATACTGGAACGGAGGCATCGACCAGGTCTTCATGCATGTCTCATGTGATTTGCTGAACTTTTAAAATGCATAGGGATTTCACAAGTGTTTTTGAAGTGCCCAATAGGAAAGATAATGTAAATTACAGTCACCCTCAGACTGAGGTCAAACTCAGCCTTATGCACCAGAAAACATTTGTGTAATATCAGTAATACCAAACTGATATAATGTTTGCAAATTTCAGAATAAGGAGAACAAAAGCAAAAAACATTACTGTGGACTAGATGTGTTATGTGAAGGATCAAGCTTTGGTGAACAGCATCTGACTCTGTTGTACATAATGTCTGTGTTTACCACAGTTTATCACATGCTGGTGGATCTCCCAAAGAGACTGAAGTCACGGAGGCAAATGGGATTTGTACAGAGTCTGTATGCACTATAGGCTTGTAGTATGTATCAAATAGCATAGAAATTTGAATCAAAACTATGGTATCTTGCAGCCAATACTGTGGACATGAATAGCCATCTCACTGACTTTTTCCTGACTTGATACTTATCAGTCAGCAGAAACATAGCATAGTTTCCCTAAAGATTCACTGGCTCTATGCCATAAATTTAGAGTGGAAAATAGCATTACTTTGAAACTGTAATTCTTCCTATATTCCTATAAGCAAAACTTCATTGCTTATCCTCTCATGACAGGTAAACTAAGTCATGCAAAGTATCGATGAAGTTATCTGTCATACCTGAGGATTGTCCTCAGCTAACTCACAAGTCAGATGAATTATTTTAAAAAATAATAACCATTTTTATGGGGCAGATAGCCCAAATAGAAATTTACTGTATGTATACCAGTATGCAAATAAATGTGCTCAGTAGACTGTGCATCCAAACATGTAGAGAATGTGTTTTAAACATGTCAAAATGATTTTTGCTACAGTTTGTTATGGAAATACATACACCTTCCCCAGAACTCGGTGAGGTATTAACAGCACTGTATCTTCCATTATCTGAGCTTTTGTCCGTATTTACTGAACTGAATAGGATAACCAACAAACTTGTCTTGGTATCTAGTCCAGTGAAGAAAAGTGATGATTCAGGATGCTTAGTGTTAACATTTATGATTTGTAATTTTCTTTCCACACAGAAGAAATACAATAAGTATCTAATAACACTGTACAGATTTATTTATTTTTGATATGAATAAGCATATGAATACTGAGTCTAAGTGGCAAAGATGAAGGATTTCAACTGAAAATGTGATTCTTCTGATGATGTTCAGTAGCAACAGACCAATACATGTGAACAGCCAAAACCACATGAGAGTTCCTGCAGAACTTGTAAAAGCAGGGCTATTTTATTATCTGTGACCAGATAAAAAGAGAGTTTCTTCCATAACTCTGGTATTAATTCCAAAAGCACACATCACAATCTAAATTCTAAAACTTTAATTTCCTGAACTATCTTACACTGATAAAAAGAAAAGAAAAAGAGAGAGAGAGAAGAGTAAAAAATAAAACAAAAACAAACAAATAAAACCTAACACTTTGGAGTAACAGAGCAACTTGACTTTACGAGTCAGATTTTACACCTTAAACGTGAAGGATTTTTCTGAATCTGTGAGAGGGACAAAGGAATATCCTTTCCCTTTTTCTTTGATCAAATGTAAAACTTCCACATAGCTCACTGAATTTAGTCAGACTTATAGCAAGACTTTGGATACTAGTACTCTACAGACCACTTTTACTCTTCTCACTTCATCCATCACAGGTCAATTGTTAGATCCTGGCAGCTTATAAGAGCACATCAGGTGCTGAAAGCACTTGCAGAATACTTAATGAACACATACTAAAGATTTTAAAGTTCAACAGCATAAACAACAAAACAGTCTGCTGAAAAGCAGTTTTAGAGTAATCTGGAAATTAACATTAAACTCCAAGGACACTCTCTTCTGCATGCATATCAAAGGCAGTAAAGACAGCTAAATGTTTACTGCTCCAGCACTGAAAATCCATGGCTTCATCGTCTTTGCTCAGTGTGAATCTTCTTTTTTATATCTAACTAAAAAAAAAAAAAAAAAAAAAAAAAGACTATTATCAACCTTTCCTAAAAAATCTTGTCTTAACTTAGTGGACTGAAATCCTTGATCTATTAATAACAGAATGCCTTGCTAGTAGCCTGAACTTACCCTTCTTAGCATTCACAATACATCGTTTTCTTCTTTATAGCATAGTTCATTTGTGTGGGTAACTTCCTTCCTTCCTTCCTTCCTTCCTTCCTTCCTTCCTTCCTTCCTTCCTTCCTTCCTTCCTTCCTTCCTTCCTTCCTTCCT
>CM021697.1:152368356-152383920 GCA_011074415.1 Stictonetta naevosa
CCTTCCTTCCTTCCTTCCTTCCTTCCTTCCTTCCTTCCTTCCTTCCTCTTCCTTCTTCTTCTTTGTCTCCTTCCTCCTCCTCCTCCTCCTCTTCCTCCTCTTCCTCCTCCTCTTTCTCCTCTTCCTCCTCCTCCTCCTCCTCCTCCTCCTCCTTCTCCTCCTCCTTCTCCTCCTCCTCCTCCTTCTTCTCCTTCTCCTTCTCCTTCTCCTTCTCCTTCTCCTTCTCCTTCTCCTTCTCCTTCTCCTTCTCCTTCTCCTTCTCCTTCTCCTTCTCCTTCTCTACTTCTTCTTTTCTTTCTGAAATATTTGTATTTTTAAGCGATGAGCAAAACTCGTGGAGCATGAGTTAACAGTTTTCAGAGTTCTTAGAAAAAGTGCAGGCTCCCTTTCACACTCCATATTCTATTACTGACAAAAGACCTTTCTGACTTCAACTCTATTCCAACTGTGTTTATAAAAGAAAGAAACAATGCCATCCACCAGTCATTTTCTCTAAATGTTGAAGTCACTCTCTATTATGAGCAGTATATCTGAAAATCAACCTGCAGAGACTATTTCTTTAATGTCAATAACAAAGGAGGAACTACTCAGTAAATCGGAACTGATGTTGTTCTCATTTTATTTATGTCCAGACCACTGGATATCCAAAGTAAAACATAACAATACAACAATTAATAATAACAATAATGCATATTTCAAGACTTTAAAATAACATTTTGCTTTACTCAAATAAAATTCCTTTTAACAGTTATATTTTAGCAATGTGAAGGTAAAATGCAATTTTATATCTTGGAAAAATATAAGGAACACCAACAAAAAAATATAACCTATTTATATAAGAAATTTCAGATTGTACAGATTTTTTCTTTTTAAGCAAGGTAGTTAAAACAAAAATTCTGCCTTCTATTAATAAACTTCCTTTAATACCAAATTACATTTTAATACTCTTCAGAATTTGAAATATTTCTAGATATGACATGTTCCTTTTCAATTTACCAAACAACTAGGAAATGGTACTTGGATGTGAATTAGGATATATATCTCAAAAATGAAACAGTATTTACAGTAATTATATTCTGCGACCAAACTCTATTAGGTGTTATAGTCTTTCAGAATATTCCACTGAAAATTCTACTTCAAACTTCTCAGAAAAGAAATATTAACATTAAAAAAAAAAAAAAAAAAAGAGCTTGTAAAAATGAAAACATTTATAACAATACCAAAGTGTCAGCCAGGGTTCATCAGGTCTGGGCATATTCCTTTTCCTTCTGTCACCTGGCATGTTTAGTACATCCTAGGGAAAATAATTTCACAGTATTACAGTGATTTACAATTCATAATAAATCTTTAATTTAAAGACCTCTTCTAACAAACTTCTGTAATCACCACCATTGTGTTACATCTTGCTGTCCAAGCTGTTGTATAAAACAAAATAAGTAGACTACCTACATCTTATCTGTCATCCAGAAAATTCATTGTTGCACATGTTAAATTTCAAATGGGACTTATACACATTGAAAGCCTTGGAGGATTAGGATCTAAATATTTTGTAATCTCAATAGAAGACTGGGTTAAAATGCAGGTTTTTTGATTTTTTTTTTTTTTCTGTAAAGTATTTGGTATTTTTTTCCAAAACCTAGTAGAGCTGACAAAATCTCTTTCCCAATATACATATATATTTTTGCTTCATTTCATCTTAAGTGTTTTTACGTTAAACAACATTTATTCCTGCTTAGCATTCAGGTACTCACATTCTGGTTTGAATGTAATAGAATTTACTGTATATAAATTAAAGAGCGAATTAAATACATTTTTTTTTTTTTCTGCAGACCTTGGGGTTGACACTGAAGGAGGTTAGCAGGCTTGTACAGATTATTCCAAAATAAAAGAGAGTCTAGAATGGAAATGGGTTTTGCTGATGCTGTTTGAGAGAGAGGGATCTGACTCAAAGACATTATTATCTATGTCTGAAACAAGCTGAATACTATTTTTGTTGTTGTTATAAATGGAAAAATTTCCCTTAAAAAATAGCTTCAACAATGTATACAATCTCTGTGAACTAATTATGTATCCTGATTTAAAGCAATTGTTTACAGAGTAGAGGAGCAAAAAGAAAGTCTCCTCCCATAAACTGGAAAGGGGAAAGATCATTAAGGACATTTTTTTTCTCAGATGCATTATTAGACATGAACATCCAAGAATAGTCACTGATGAAGATAGGACCAGCTAGCTTCAGCATCCACATAGAGCAGCTATCAGAGCAAGAAGTGCTAGGAGTGACTGACTAAAGTAGCTACTGAATCAATATCAGCACACAGATAATGTGTGGCTAGGGTATTAAGTGTTAGCAAGACTAAGTAGCTAGCACAGTGTCACAAATGAAAATGATTTGTTCTTCACTCATCAGAGAGAAGCAGCAATGCGTTTTAGTGGTACAATGTTGTGATCTAACAAAGCTTAATCCTAAATAAGCCAGCAATTTAACAAGATTCAAGAAGGTGATGTACATTTGGATATTTACTGCATAGAGGACAGGGTCAGACAAACTGTTAGGAGACCCTCCCATTGAGTCACGAGGTTCAGTGTGGACTTGCTTTCTCATCGCCTTCTCAGAGAGAAGCCTAGGTGTGGCTGAATCCAACCCTAGTCCCAGACTTGGCCAGTGGTTTATGTCTAAAGGTTTATATGTGCACAACCAATCTCAGCTATAATCTTATAAAAGCTTGCCAAGTTTAGCGACCTGTTAGTCAGTCACTTAACAAGGATGTGTAGCAGTAAGGAAACTCTTGGTGTCAAGGTGTAAGGGAAATCTGCAGCGGACATATCCTTAATAGGTGTACCTGGCCAAGGGGAGATCCCGTCGTACAGCCTGCTATCATACAGGAGAGCTCAGTAGGCTCTTGGTCTGCTCACTATTAATGGGATAAGATAATTCACTAAAAAGGTATTACAGGACATGAGAAGTATCCGTGGAAGATGTCCCAGCCCACGGCAGGGGAGTTGGAACTAGCTGATCTTTAAGGTCTCTTCCAACCTAAACCATTCTATGATTCTATGATTCGAGCCACAAATACTTGTCTTTTTGAAGATTTTCCCATTGTAATCCCACCAAATGATGCAAGAGTTATTTTACTTTTCTCAGGTTTTCCTTTCCTTCACTTATATTGTTCTGATAAGATGGTAGGCAGATACCAAAACCCTAAGTTTTGTATCACTGAGTCAGTTGGACAGGAACTACCATCTCTCTATCGCACAATAAAGGGAATGAATCTGACTTTATTCACTCATGTATAAATCAACAGTGACTCAACTGGCCTCAGCAGAACAACAGTCACATAACCAGTGAAGTTATGATAAAAATCAACATTCGGATTTGATAGATGCATTCCAAAATTGTTATGGATTTCATACTTGAATTTAAATAGGAATCAAAATGAAGTCTCACAGTTCACTTTATGAAACAATGGCATACTGCTGAGGGTAAGGAAAAAATAATGCAGAAACTTACTCCCACAGTAGCTGCTTGTTACAGAATTCCCAGTATCTTTTTTTCTGAAGTTTTTTACAGCAACTGACTGCAGAGTTTGGATATAAAACATTGTTGATTAACAGTATTATTCTCCCGTATTCACAAACTTAATATATGATATAATTACAGTAATTTCAGATACTAATAGATTCCAGAATTTGTCTGTATTTCAGCAAATGCTGCATTTAGTCTTGCACTTCCTCAGGTTTGAAACTTGTTTACCTATTCTGTACTGTTATCTTTATTTTAGTTTGTTTTATTTTAACTACTACCATATTTTCTCTTTTCCATCTTTAAACTTATTCAGAACTCCTTTTCTAAGAACATTTAACAACATGCTCTTCACCTCAGTCTGTACATAATTAATAAAGATGTAAATGTTTTTTCTAACATTTTGTCCTATTGACAATGGTGTGCAAATGGAGCAAAGTTCATGTAGTTGATGATATGCATGTTGGCAGCAATACTCAGAATGACTTTTATGTCCTAGTCTAATTAGCCTGAAATGGTCCTTGGACTGGAGAAATGCTCAACTAGGGCTCTCCATAAACTTTTACTCTGTATTTGTACAGTTCCCAACACTATAACATTTTAATCTAAATTGGTTTTAAAGGGTTTTATTTCCAAATAAACCTATCCACACCTTTTCTTTTTCTTTTTTTTTTTTTTTTGTCTTTGCATTGTAAAACTATTCATATAGTAGAGTGAACAATCTAAGTCTTAATAATTCAACTTCCTCTAAGTGTGTCTGCATTTATGTGTATGTATGAAATTGTGCATTATTTGTTAAAAGGCAATGCTTAAAGTTCACCCCAAATATTATAGCAATTACGATAGCAAGTAGAATGTAGTAACATTCTATTACACTTTTTTACCTTTATTTTCAAATGCCTGTTTTTGCATTCCCAGTTGCATGTCTGTTTACTGATTTTTTTTATTGCTTTTATAGCTGTTCATTTATCTGTACTATGTTAAAAATTATTGTATTTCTTGTAGTGAGCCATGCTAGAATCACATTATAGTTATTTGACTAAATAGAATTAAAAGGCCTGGTTTTGTTTTTTGGGAGGATTTCAAACATAGTATATAGTAACTTATACTATGTGTTATAACACACAAACTTAGATAAAGTAACGGACTCCTAAAATTCATGTGGTGTTTCCCTGGACAGTCCTTCATGTAACCTTTCACTTATGGAGTAAAAGTTAGTGAATATTAAATCTGAATAAAATAAATTTAACACCTCAAAACCATAAGATCTTGAAGATGAAATTCAGGGAGCAGCATAGAACAGAAAACCTTTTTTCATTTGTCTTCAGAGATACAAAAACTACACTGATTGTCCAGCTTAGTTTTATAGAATCATCAAACTGAAAATTCCTGAGAATTTATGAGTTTATGCTGTTCATCCTACTTTCCAGCAAGAGCAACAGAAAAAAAAAAAAATAATGTAGCATTTTTCCTGTATTTCTAGAGAACCTCCTTATTAGTGGCAAGATATATTTTGCTCGCTTTATTTCTGATGCATACAACAAAGGAATAGGTTGGAGGGGGAAACATTATTAAGTGTTGTGTGCTGCAGAACAGAATGGAGATGTTGAATTATGGAGGAAAGTGTAGGAAGCAGTTGGTTTTGTCAAAGTTGTGGAAGAAAAGAGAAAGAAATCTCTTTGATGATACATGGTGTGAATAGGGAGAACAGAGACTAATGATACATGAGAGGAGTAGTGAGAGAATGACAGCAGATGATAGTAGCATAGCCACCATTTGGGATTTTATTCTGAAATTCTTAATATTGCTTGCTTGATTTAAAGAAGCCATAGTGATTTCTTCCCTCTTTAATCTTCAATTAAATAATTTTGTATTTATCCAAATAGCTGTCATCATCCATTATAATTTTATTGCTAAAAGCAGAATCTATAATAAAGCTGTTTTTTGATTGTTTGTTTGCTTGTTTGCTTTTGTTGTTGTTGTTGTTGTTATTTTCCATTTTGCAATGGAAACTGAGGTTTTCCAGATACTGATCTCATATTCCTTTTAATGGAGTAGGAGCAAGTCTGTCCTAGTATATGGCAGAATTCTTTTGCCATTTTGTCAGCTATTCAAGGAACAGAAATATATGGAAATGTCAAGAATTACATGACAGGTACAGCAGGCTGAGTAATGTGACAAGAAAAAGACAGAACACTCTGAAGTATGCAGGCAGTATTAGAGAGGATGAGGTGTAGAGCAGTAGGCAAAGGCTGATGAGCGTAAAGTATATCTAAGATACATATGTAATGATTTATGATTTAATGTAACATTAGCAAACTAAATCTCTGGAAATTACCCAAGAAGCAACTGCAGAAAGAAAGAATTTGGAAAAATGTGGAAATAAGAAAAAAAAAAAAAAAGTGAATATATACATATGGTAGGTAAGTGAGGGAGATGAATGGAAAGGCTACTTTCCCTAACTAAGTACAAAAGGCTATACAGCAGCACAGATGAGGAGGAGGAGGAGTAACAATAATAATAATAATAATAATAATAATAATTATCAACTGCAAATAGGGAATCTTTAGCCATTTTTCATTTTACCTACAATAGTAGATTTTTAATATAAATTTTGCATAAAAATATGAGGCTAGCAGTTTTCTTTAGAAGATTAATAGAAAAAAAAAAAAGTAAAAGGAGAAAAGTTAACACTAGCACTGTGTTTGCAGTTAGAACTCATTTTCCTCCTATAAATTAAGAACAAGAATAAAAAAAATGATTTAGTCAGTCGGTCACAGAATGTGCTTTGGTGACACTAGTAATAAAGTGGTAGATGAGTCACTACCAGACTATCAGTGGTAGATGGTCCTGTAATTTTCTCAGTTTATATGTTAGCCATAGTGGAAGACTAGTGTAGTCCATAAACTTGACTCTTCACAGAAAATGTTATTAAGGATGTGGAACTACAAGTTCTACCAGGATGATAACAAGACACATGGTTTAGGCAAGCAGTGGAAGAAAAACTATCCAGGTAGTCAGAGATAAACATATTGCTTTTAATTTTGAAAATCTTTTTCCACAGTTGGAAACTGGGGGAAATTTGAAGAAATATTTTCATATGTTCTTGTCTTGATCTGTCCTGATCTCTTTTCCAAGTATTCATTACTAGCTACTGCTTGAAATGGGATACTGTGACAGATTTGTCTTACACAGTATGCTTACTCTTAAATTATTCAGATTTATTTTTTTCATTTTCTCTTGCAGAAAGAAACCAAAACCAACTTATTTCAAGTGAAAAACCAAAACCAAAACCAAAACCAAAAACAATTATATTCCTAACCTTTTATTATTATTAATAATATTTTAAATATTTAATAATCTGTATTGTGGTCAAGATGTTACTGCACTAGATAATGATTTCTAATAAGGGTAAACATATTTTATAGGAAAAAGTAAGCTTAAGGAATCAAAGGCCTTATGAATGGAAATGCATTTTCTGAAAAAACTTGAGTCAATTTACACTACAGATATAACAAAAAATATAAGGTACCAGTAAATAAAATTATAGGCTCTCTGCTGCTTATGTGTTGATAGATCAAATTGTCTATAAATTACCTTGGGAAAGAATGAATCTGTAATATTTTTTTTTTTTCTTCCTCCTCAAAAGCAGTGTTCCTAATGATCTCTACATCTCTACATTAGCTATTATGCAATAAAGGAATACTATTTTTATGTGTGTATGAATATAAGCTTGCACACTGCTTTCATGACAGTTGACTATGTATCTATGATCTTGCGATGCCCTCATGCTGCCATTGCTGTCATTGCTGGCACAATTCCCTAGAATTACCATAATAATCATTCATGCTGAGTATTCCTAGAGATATTTGTTCAGTGTGCAACAAATTACTTTATATCCAAGCTCTTTATATCTTTGGTGTTTTGAAAAGGCTTAAGGAGTCTCTTAATGGACTTCATGATCATGTCATACTGGGCAAATCCTAGACAAACATTATTTTGGATGTATCTTTTATATTTATTAAGAGGAGATTACATGCCATATAAAGGTTGATGCTTATCTCACTCTGTCAGATTTCTTTGTTTCAGAGTTCTCTGGAGTGATGAAGATGGTACTAGCAATGTCTGAACAAATTTATTTTTATTTCATTTTATTTTATTTTATTTTATTTTTTCTGAGACAAATGTATTACAAAACACTTTACCACAATTTTAATAAAAAAGGATTTTTTTTCTCAGGTGCCTTTATGAGAACAGAGATTTAAAGGTTGGATTATGAAATTATTTTTTTAATATTAACAGTTAATTTTTACTTCTTATTTGCTACCATCAGAGGCAATATCCTCAGAAGTAAATATTTCATAAGGAAATAGTCAGCTGACAGGCAAGAAAAATTGCTTTTGGTCCTATCTACGTGGGTCAGAAGAACCCACTGACTCTTTGGTGGCTGAGGTTTTCATAATACTATACTGCTATAGTTATTTCTCTCTGCTGTTGTATAATTAAGCTGTAGTAGACTGTGCGATTCTATCAAATTAAAAAACAAACAAACAAACAAACAAACAAAACCACTATTTTATTGTTTAGTTAGGGTTCATTCTGCAGCTCATTTCTGTTATAGATAGTCATTTCTCAGTAGATTTCGGCAGAATTACCTGCATAAGGAGGGCTGATGAACAGCAGTTTAAATACTGTATGCTGTTTTTAAGTGGTGATGTCGGGGAATCAAATCTTCCTCTCTCACTGACTTTCAGACTGTTGTCTATGCTACTTTGCCCATTAGGATCATTTAACTTGAACCCAGGAGCTTTCACTTGCACAAGGAAGCTCCTCATATTCCAAGGTGACATACAGAAGTACACACACACACACGCATATATATAAATGAATATATTTATGCATGTGTATTCATGTATGTATGTATGTAGGTAAGACTGCTACTTAGCAGGCAAAGTCAAATATTCAAAAATCAAGAAGTCAGTTTATAGTATAGCTTGTAACCAGGATCATGCTAATACAAAATTAGACTTACCTCATCTTTGGGTGTTTGCAACTGTGACACAAGTAACACAAACAACAACTACAACAACAAAGATGTTGCATCTCATCAAATCTGAACATATGCAATGGGCTTTGCCTACTGATCTCAACTCATATCAATCTGAGTCAATCTGACTGGATATTTAACAGATTTGTTCAAACTCTGTGTTGTCCAATATGAGTCTGATATTATATTGCCATTTCCCGTGGTAGTGATTTCATAATATGATGGAAATTTTTCTAGATGTAATGGAAGATAAGGCCATTAGAGTAAATTAGAAGTATAAAGACCATTACCTAAAATGTGTTATTTATAGCAAAGATACATAAAGACATATATGATCTTTGTTATTTTCAGTTTAATTCACTATATTTCATCAATAATTTTTAGCTGATTGTCTTCTAAAAGTTGATTCACTTGTGATTTCTTTGAGAAGCCAAAGTGAAACCTACATCCCAAACTAGAAACACACCTTTGCTTTTTCAAGCAGAATAACTCACCCCCTTGACTTTATCCACCCTCTGTTGCTGATAGGTGTCTTCACTTGAGCTTGTCCTTTTAGTCCTTCAATTGTAGTCAGTGGAGGAAATAAGCACTTTCACAGTAAACCTGTTCAATCCAAAAGCCTACCAAAGGAGATGAAGGGCTTAATTCCAAACTTATCTACTGTTTATTAAGACATCCTAAAACATCCTTACAGGTTGAGAGATAGTACAATGAGTGCTTGAAACAAAATACGGAGTACTGTGTCCAGGTCTGGAATTGCAAGTACAAGAGTTAATAATACTTGTTAATCGTTAATACTTAACAACTAAACAAATAATTTCAATCAAAAGAGAATGGCATCTTCCTGTCTTTTTCTTCCTTTCCCATAATACACTTGTTAACAGTATTCACAGTGCAAATTGACACTTGAAATCCATAAGAAAATCAGCTGAGGTCTCTATTCAGTAAGAACAAGACATCACTCACTTTATTCTGTATTTTATGTGGTAGTTGTCTCTAGACAAGTTTATCAGATAAGGCTCCAAATGTAAATGGAAAGTTATCCTGTTTATGAATGCATGAGGAATTTAAGCATCAAACATTAGTTCTGTAATTTTGACAGGCTTCAGTGGTTTTGTGGATAAATTCAGGCAACTGTATGACTTCATCTGTAGAAACACAGCCAGCTTTAGAAGTTAAACGAATGTCATTGGTACCTGAATGTTGAACACAAATGCTTGACTTGGTGGGTAGGTTTCCATGTTCTTTTTCTGATTCTGTTACAGAATTCACAAGTCATATTAGAACGTGGGCACCTGACTTTTGTTCGCAATGCTGCCCTTTTGTTTCATCTTATTTTAAACTGATACAACATTTTAACATCGATCTGTCAACTGTTAAGCCAGACCATACTCTGCCCTCATAGTACTGTCTTTCAGAATTGGACTTTATCTCTGGCTTCCATTTATATCTGAGAGTTTTCTCAGCACTACAGAATGCAAACAAAATTTCATTGTCTCTCCAAATTTAGGATGTCTTGGTTTTAGTGTAATATACTAATAGGGTAGAAGTCAGTTTGCAATTTCTCATGATGTACAAAGCCCAAATTAAATCTTTTAAAATGCATATTAAAAATATTAAATTAAAATGCAGATTTTAAAATATATGTTTTATATTTAAATTTATCTAGTTTTGGAATTAGGGGCAAAACTGTAAGAGAGTTAACATCTGTACCAGAAGATAAGTTTAAGAATCTCCGAGGAACCTTTAAGAACCTCTTAGCAAACCATGACATCTTTAGGGAACATGTTGAATGTAGGCTGCCTTACTGCATAAAATACTGATGCATTTCACATATTTTATCCTGTATAAAAATTATCTCCAAACAGCACAGAAAAACATTATTCTTTCAAAGATTCAGATTGAATCCAATTGAAGACCACTCCAGTTCTCTGAACTAATGCTACATCAGACCAATCAGACATTTTTCATGAAATATTCTATAAAAAGAGCATGGGATTTTGCAGCAGTCTATATCACCTATGCTTTGAGCAGATACAGTTAATTCTCATACTTCCAGACTAGTAGCTGCTGTATGAATATGGAGACCACAGGTTTGAGCATGTGCTTGTGGCATTGAAGGTGAGCAAATGCATGCTACTAGTGAAGACAATTAAGTGGATTTGTATTCCACTTAATGGGGTTCTTGTTATTTTAAACTATGAACAGTCATATTAGGAAACATACTTTAAAATTTTAGAGTCTGTCACCAGTTTTTCAGTTTAACAGAAGGAAAATCTGTGGCAAGATTAAGATTAAGAGCTAGTAAAATATAATTAAAGATGTAACCATGTGTTTATACTGCATATAGTATTCTTCACATCCTACAGATTTTAACAGTCTACACAGCTTTCAGTGGACTAAAGTAGAACTAAAGGAGACATACTATTAGGATTTTAAAGTCAGGCTCTACTTGATTATTAACAACATATTGAAAGCTTCAGTTCTGTTCATTCTGTTTATTTGTTAAATTTTGTCATTGTGATACATAGATTACTTATTTTCTACAGAAATATGCACACTTTATCTTACAATGCATACTTTGTGTGCTATTTTTAGAAAGCATTTAGTAAGTTACAATATCTTAACACACAGTTCTCTTTGAGAACTGTATTTTTTTTCGTTCCTTGAGACCTCCAAAAGTAATCCATTCTTAAGAAAATTGGTTAAATAGTTATAATGTTTGCAGTAGTGAAAGCCCCTGTGAAAGGAGTCCTGTAAGATAAAAGTCAGTATAGAAATTCAGGATATATCAGTCATTCTATAATTCACATAATTAAACATGTATTTATCTGTGCATCCTATTGCCATTCAAATATGTTTTTCTTTTCTCCCCACAGGTAGCTTCACCATTTTTTTTTTTTTAAATTTACTTTGGTTATGCAAACTCATAAAATATTATTCATAGATATACAGCTTTGGACAATCATTTTATTTTAAAAGTATAGTCAGCCATGCTATCAGCAGATAAAAGGCCTCTAGATATCTCTTGGAAGTTCTGAGTAACTATAATCTTAGCTGACATTTGACAGATTCTCTGTCAGATTTCAATGTTTTATATTTCCCCTCTGAGGTTACTTTTAAAGTGTGGCTATGAAAACTCCGCATTGTATAGAAAGCTTATTTATAACTGGCATAGTGCCACAACAACATATGGAGTTGCTGAATATATTGCAGTATTCCACAAAATATGAAGTATTTATTAGAAGAATTACACATATGATTTAGCAGTGCTCTGCTTTTTGCAATGTAGTAAGTACAAGAGTCCATTTTAGTTCTATATATAAAACTATAAAGTATTAATTATCTGAATTAATTACTGTATATATTACATTTTTTTGTAAGCTTGAATATGATCTGTACTGAGATTTCTGTATGTATAATACATTTGAATCATTATAGAAAAATGTATTAGAATATATGTGTACATATATATAAATAAAATAACAAGATAAAATCAAATACACTTAAATTCCATGTATCCATTTATGTACCTGATATAAATTATCGACCTCCTCCCTATGCTGTATAACCATGAAGACATTCAAATCAATTAGATAACTTCCTATTTAGTTTGAAAGTTTCCCAGGCATGTTTAGAAATTCTTACTCTAAGGCAATGGATATCTTTTCTCTATTTGGCAGTCCATTATGATAAAGATTTTGATGGATAAGACTGCCTAACTTGTCAGAGAGGCTTCAGCTCATACTCATCTGAATGTTGAGAGAGTAGATGTTAAACTCAGTATACAGATCTGCTGCAGAGAAGTTCCCCAACAGTCATGCATCACAGCATTATCCATCTTGATGTTCTTGTAGAAGGCAAGCCATTGAATGGATTGATATGTTAGACAGGACTCGTTGACTACAGACAAATAACTGTATTTTCTTTAAATGGCAGGGTTTTCGTGTGGGTGGGCTGCAGGGGTGGGGGTGTCCTCTGTAAGACAAGGCCAGGGTTGTCCTGGTTGGTTCCACCCAACTCCAACAGTTCAACTGCAGGGCACAGCTGAGCCCATGAGTCAAGCTGGTGGTGCGTCTGGGAAAGTGTATTTCAGAAAGACAAAAAAAAACCAAACCAAACCAACCAACCAAACAAACAAAAAAAAACACTGAGTAGCAGTTGAGAAAAAGGAATGAGGAAGAAAGATGTGAGGAAAAAAAATCAAGCAGACATCAAGGTCAGAGAAGAAGGCGGGGGAGGAGGTGTCGCAGGTGCCAGAGCGGAGATTCCCCTACAGCCCATGGTGGAGACCATGGGAGGGCAGGCCATGGTGGGGCAGGCACCTACAGCCTATGTGAGTGTCCCCATGCTGGAGAAAGAGAAAAGAGTGAGACAGTGACAGAGAGGAACTGTTATGGACTGACCACAAACACTAATTCCCCATTCTCCCTGTGCTGCTCTGTAGGGAGGGGTTAAGGCAGCTGGAAATGAGGAAGTGAGTCTGAGCTCAAGAAAAGTTCAGGGAAGGTGTTGGTTTGATCTTTTGTCTCTGTTTCTCACTATCCTCATCTATTTTAATTGGCAAAGAATTAAATTAATTTTCCATAAATCATGTCTGTTTTTCCTGTGACAGTAATTGGAAAGTGATTTTCCTGTCTTTTTCTTGCCTTATGACCTTCTCTATCTTATTTACTCCCCTGTTGAGGAGCCAGAGTGACAGAGTAACTGGATGGGCATTTGGCCATTAAATGAGGTTAACCTTCCATAATCAGTAGAACAGAAATCTACATTTATTTCAGTCTTCCTTCATTTAGAAAGAAGACAATGACACACTTAAAAAGTATTGAGATTTGTTTCACCTTATTTTAATGTTGGTTAGACAGACTGCTTCCTAAAAGCATTTTTTTTTTTTTTTTTAATTTTGACTGTAAAAGCTGAAGATTAATACTTTTGATTTTAGTCTGATTTTAGTTGCAGAGTGTTCTGTGTAAAGTATGAAGCATTTTTGCCTCACAAAAAATGAGTTTCTGAATAGCTCCCATGTTCTACTTCTGTATCAGTACAATGTCATGTTATTTGCAACAAGGCTGCATGGCTACATGCAGTACATGGCTACATGGCTACATGGCTGTTTGACAAGTGAGCAAAATTAGCCAAAGCTGACACCTCTAGGCTGTCACTGGTTTCAGCTGAGTATCTAGTTCTAGGTTCCAGTACCACATGTCCTGTGCCCTGTGCTGGAGGTTCAGTTTGTGCTTAAGCCGGCTCTGAGCTGGTGCAGCTGTGTGGCCTTGGATCATAGTGCTCTGGAGAAAAAAATGTGGAAAAAAGCTGTGAGAAAGGGTTTTACTTCTCTTAGCTGAGGACCTGTGTTAAAATCCAGTCACTGTCCTTGCCTGTCCTTGCCTGTGCCTGTGCAAGGACAGATATGTAGCATATATACCAAAGCCTGGACGCTACTTTCCTGTGTTTTCCCTGGTCCTGATCCTGACCTTAACCCACTGACTTGATTTCCTGGCTTGATCCTCAAAATTTTCCTTGTTGCCATGGTTACCTGTCCTCTTACCTGGACTTACCTGAACCTGCTCAGCTTCTCCAGCTCACAGTGCTACTGCTTGGTGAGGGCACTGTCCTGACTGCCTGGAGCCACCCTGCTCAGCTCCACACTCATCTACACTAGAAAGCAGCCCATTCTCCTGGGACCTGGGATGGAGATAAAGAGAAACCAATGTTACTGTTCTACAGTGTTTTGATGTGTATGCTGTTGTCTGTATGAGTGTTTTGGAATGTACTTTGGAATGTATAAAGTAACATCATCTATGTTTTATAAACCACGGTCAGGGACAAATCCCTGGCTCAGAGGTCTGGTAATATATGAAGTTGGAGTACATAATACTTAGGGGTAGCCTGTTCTATAGCATAGTTTTATTATTATTATTATTAAAGCTAGTTAGAGCAGATGGGAAATAAGAATACAAAGTTGTGCTCACTAGTTCTCTTTTATTTAGCAGTAGAGACATACTTTTTGCCCTGAGTCAAGGTAGTCCAAACCCCAAATGAATGGAGGTTCCCAACATTTTCTACTTGTTTTCAAAACCCTTAAGGGAGAAAACCTATACCCAATTCTGTCTATCTGGATTACCCTCCAAAGACATAAAAAATAGTAATGTCCTCTTGTGAAGATTATAATTACCATTGTAGGTGTACTGGCTGTATAAAGAATACTAACTATTGTGAGAGCCCCACTGTTTTCATTCTCTCTGACAAATTCATTTCCTCTCCTCTCATAAATCAAATATCCTGCCTTAGCAAACTCGGTTTAGAAGCCAGAGTTTCACTATCATTAAATCAGTGTTTTATCAACAGCAGTTCTAACAGAAAGAGGAATAGACCTCAGCATGCTACGGAAGTTTTTATTTTGGATATCAAATTATGTAAATGGTCAGACTGAAGTAAATATTAATGCATCTTGTATTGTAACATATTTAATTACAATAAGCTAAAATTATGGAATCTTATTAATATGGAATGAATAATAATGATTTGGAGAATAAAAAATAACTAATTAATCAACACTAAAACACTAAAATGTTATTATAATATTGGTGGAAGAAGAAAATTAAATAACTATTCAGGCTTATGCTTTCAATAATAGAAAAATATTTCTTGATTTTTTTTTTTTTTTTCCCCAACCCAAAAAACCAGAGTTTAGTTCAGTCTTGAAATATACAGTCTAAAATGGCTAGTTATCACTTTTATTTCTTTGTTTCTGTTTCATAGTCATTTTTAAAATAAGTTTTCTGTCACATACATTTCTGTAAGAAAATACTATTTCTAGATGAAATAGGATACTTTTATTCCATAAAATATAAAAGGAGTGTAAGAATTCCAGAGACCAGGATTAATTTATTTGACATATACCATGCATTTTACTCACTTTTTATGTCAAAATCTTGGAGAATCCTGCATCTATATATATATATACATATATATATATATTTAAAAAAAAAATAAT
>CM021697.1:152384020-152399923 GCA_011074415.1 Stictonetta naevosa
TTTTTTTTTTTTTTTTTTTTTTTTTTTTTTCCAGGCATCTTCTGGAATATACAGAGATTTTTGTACATGGGATATACACAATATATAGGATGAAAAGGAATTATTTATTGGTTAATGTTTATTTTAGATAGCTAGGACTAATATACTATTAGGATAAGCCTGAAAATTAGTATAAGTACCAGTGTGGGCATTGCACATGTCTTTGTTCATTTGTTGATTGGGCCATTGTCAGTCAGACGCATGCATCAGTTGAACTGTTAATTTTTCAGACTCTATTTTTTAAATTTGGGTTGTATACCTCTTCACATCTGTGTTTTTTCTTCTGAGTCTATAAGCTGCTATATAGTACTGTCTCAACAATTCCACTTTTATTTTCACTATTATTATTTTACATGACCTTATGTTACATATTTGCTCAGTGCTCAGGATCTCTTTTCAATAAGCACAAGTTCACACTACACAACAAAGGAATTTCTGCCAATAGTATTGTTTGCCTGAAAATGGCAATTTCTCAGAGTTGAAACTTTTACAACTTTCTATCAGCTTTAACAAAACTTTTAACAATTCCTGAGATGGAAATTCTGTTCAAATAAGAGAAAACAAGCAAACAAACAACAACAAAAAAACACTTTTGTAGTAAATACTGTATTAGTATAGGTACCACATTTTGAAAGTTACAGAAAGAGATTGATTTTTTAATTTTTTTTTTTTTTTTTTTTTTTTTAATTCAAAACCAAGACATGTCTTTAGGTCCTCCATATCACATTTGAGCAACAGTCACAACATTTCTAGGTTTGGGGTGTCTTTCTGTATTGTTTTTTTTTTTTGTTTTTGCTATTTCTATGTCCCCTCAACATTTATTTTCTTTCTGTCTCAAAAAATGGAAGAAAATAGGACAGAGAGGGAGAGTACAAGTCCTGAGGTTTGCTCTGTAATTAGCAGAGGATGAAAAGCTATTCTATATACAGAGCACTTAAATTAGATGCCTGATCTGAGTAGCTCTTTGGAGGAATCTATCATTCTGCATTGCCTGAATGAGCATCAAAGCAGACTAGCCTTCTAATTTAGATACATTTATATGGGTCTCATCTGCCCTACTTTAGGCATCCAAAATGCATGCAAGTCTTAATTAGTCACTCTGGTCTCACTTTGTAATAACCTCCAAGGACAATTCACTGTGTAGGACAGATGAGTTGGTCTCTAGAGATGCCAGTATCTTTTTGCAAGTTATAGAAGTAGTTTTGGGTTATCAAACCATTATGACCTTGATTCCATTGTTCATATATAGGCATTTATCCAACTAAGAAGCTCTAGGGCATCCGAGACATCTATGCAGAGCTAGAAAAAAAATGGTATAGGATATCCACTCCCTTATGGACCATGAAACAGATGCCAGGCAGAATAATAACCTGATAAGTATAACATTGCACTAAGCAAGCACTAGTGTCTTGTGTTCAGAATCTTGCCACTAGGATTGAATGCTAAACAAGATTATGACTATTTAATTTAGGTTTTCATATGTAAATGTCTGCTTTGCTCTGAGGAGGTGTTGGTTCTTTTGGAATGTCAGAAAGAAAGGCAATTACAATCAAGGCTGGTGATAAAATTTATTGTACAAAGGACAGAAATTTTAGAAATGGTGATAGCAATCTTCTGTCCCTCCTGATGTGAGGAACCCCAGCTGTTGCAACAATGTCTGAGATCCTCCTCATTGACCATGACATGAGCCATTGATCATGGCTCCTCCTCGTGATCATGGACTGCATGAAGTTACTGTCCACACTGAGGTTCACCAGCACACAATACAGGTTCATTCACCAGATTCTTGCTCACAATACAGACCCATCAGTCACTAATAGCATTCATGTCTGGAATGTGGACTTAGGTCTGAAGACTCCATTGGGTAACACAGTCTAATATCCTTAATCTCATTAATAAAATTATGTTTCCTGAACAGGTGCACATAATATTTCCAGTGGACAAGATAATGCAATATGCATATACTTATGGCTAAGCATACATTGAAAAAAAAAAGTACTTTAACAACACATTAATTATACTAACATTTAGATAAACCTTGATTAAGAAGCAGTCACACTGTATCTCTGATATGATGTCATACACACAAGTGGTCATGGATAGTGTCTACATGTGAATTGTGAGTATAAATTTCCACTACATGCACTTCTGACACTTTGATTCACTTGCTTAATGAGATATGGCAAATTCCCTTTGAGTCCCAAATTACATTTCCCAGCCTCCAACTCCTTTACGGAGGCATGGATATCCCATCTGTGTCCTTAGATAACCTAAACAACTTAAAATAACACTAAAGGCAAATTCTAGGCAGCAGACCACTCTCAGAGCCTGTGTAGCCTAGAAAGCAATTCAGCACACCCTATGGGTTAAGTTCAGTTGCCTAGCTGTAGGGCAGCAGACCTGTTCTTGCTGCACTAGTATATCTGAGAAATATTCATCTTAGTGATGCAGGACCTACAAGATACCTGTGATATCCTGAAGAGCTGGAAACTTGGAAGGATACCTTGGATATCTAACACAGTATTAACCCCCAAGTAAACCCCTTGTTTAGACAAATGAATCAATCTTTGTGTCCATTTGAGAATCATCAGAATAACTCTTTAGCCTCAATTAATACATGCTCATTCATTGTACTGGGAACTTAAGACACCTAAATTACAGGTAAACACCTGTATTGGCACAGTTAATCCTAGGTGAGAGTAGAGTTCTTTCCTTAAAATGGAATAAGATGAATCCTGTACAAAAACAGATATATATTTGTTAAACAATGTGACTATCTCCTGTGTAACACATACGTTACACAGTGAGACTATCTAAAGTTGTTCTATTTTATATAGGAAATTCTATAATCATAATATTAGGAACCTGAACTTTATGAAGTTATGTTCCAAACAAATGGTCTCTGAATCAGCTGATTTATTATTTCAGGGGAGAAGGGGTTTAAGGGTGGGGACAGATATCCAAATTTTTATTATTCTTGATACAGAAAAACAGATCTTGAAAACTGCACAATAATGTCTCATCCATTTCTAATCATAACACTTAGTAGTGCTTTTATAGCCAAAGTATTGCCATTGACTTGCATCACTTCCTTGTTACAGAGCTGATTGAACTGGCAAACTTCCTTCCACCCCATACTTTCTCCTCTGCTTTTCCTCTCTAGGTTACCATCCTTCAGACAGACTGCAGAAAAGAGCAACTAAAACTTCCATGTAGAAGTTAGTCATCTTAGCTTAAAACTACCACTGGAATTAGATTCATACAAAAGACACCAGAATTTGTGCAACATAAACCATGCACAGAATGCAGCTCCTCTCAGCTGACTCTGATGTGAGAATGGTATTCTGTGGCAGCATGTAGAGTGGAAAAGTGGGAGTTGTACTTTTTCATGTTTTCATGGTTTTGGTGGGGATAGAGTAAAGTGTCTTTGTGGAGGCTCATAGGATGCTGTTCGGGATTCACAAAGAAAATGGTGATAACACTCCAACAGTTCTAGTTCTTGCAGAGAAGTGCTTACACAGACTCAAGATCTTTTCTTCTTCTCACACTGCCCTGCCAGTAAGGAGACTGGGGGATGCAGAAGTTGGGAAGGGACACAGCCAGGACAGCTGACCAAAGGGATATTGCATGCAATATGATGTCACGCTCAGCAATAAAAGCTGGGGTGAAAGAAGTGTGGGGGGGGGTGGGGGTTTGGGAGTCATGGCATTTGTCTTCCCAAGAAACTGTTATGCATGATGGAGCCCAGATTTCCTGGAAATGGCTGAACATCTGCCTGCTGATGGGAAGTAATGAATGAATTCATTGTTTGGCTTTGCTTGCACACACAGCTTTACTTTACCTGTTGAACTGTCTTTATCTCAACCCATGAGTTCTTGTAGTTTTGTTTTTCCAGTCCTCTCCCCCATCCCATTTGGGGAAAGTGAGAGAATGACTGTGTGGTGCTTAGTTGCCTGCTGGGGTTAAACCACAACAACATACATATTTCTTATCCACATCTTGTCAGAATTTGACTTTACATTTTCATAGTACATTTATGTACTTTGTTGGTTTCAAATCACGTCAGGTTGCTGGTGTCCTTACTGTTCATTAAAAGTGTCTGCTTGTTTCATTTCTTTTTCCCCAATGCTCTGACAAGTTTGATTGACAAAACTATGAAGTATACTTACTGTATTTTTATAGATTTTCACCAGCATCAAAAGCACAAATTAAAAATAACATGAACACTGGCTTTGTCTATGCAGAACAAAATAGAAACTTTGGGTCTCCCTGTAGGCTGAAGCTCTGTGAAGAGTACAATTCACAGGCCTATAGAGCGAGAGAAAGAAGGTAAAAGAAAGCTTTAACTCAGTGTGACTAATTTTTTGAACTGTAATGGGAATGTCTGTTTTTCCCTCCTACATTTTGATTTGATTAATTCCTTTTTTATTATTATTGTTTTAAGCAATAGCAATTCAAAGTGAATTTTTTAAACACTCCTAGAAGCAAAGTCTGGTAGCTAGCCTCCTGTTTTCCCACACAGAACACTTCAGTCACTATCCTGCAGCACTATGTTCCTTCTGACTTGTTCCCCTCATAGAAGGGGTGTGACAATTTTCTCTCTTTCAGTATACTGGACTTTTAAAATAGTGCAAACAAGGATTTTTCACTAAGATTATGATATAGATTATCAATTGAGATTGATTGCAGTATGGCTGCATATATGAGATGAAAAATCCCTGTTATTCACCCCTGACAACTAAGCTTATTCATATGCAGTACATAGAACTATTTACCTCAATTGTATTTATTTAAATAAAAAAGCTAACTGTGATTTACTTTCATATGAAAATATATTGTAAAGCCAGCTTTTAAAGTCTATCTGAATTCTTACTGTGTGATATTTAAATGTGTTAAATTATTTTTAAAGTACCGTCTAATTCTCATCTTTAGTACGTGAACTAGAGTTAGGCAGTCTCATACTTGAAGTCATGTTTTAAGACAGGTGTATTATAGAAGAAAATCTGCTTCATATAAACAAACAAAAAAAGCAAACAACAACAACAACAACAAAGCAAATAACAACAATAAAAACCCACAGAGATCAAGAGAACAAAACCTGCAGTTATTTAGAACTTTCTGTTTATACCCTAAAATAATTCCAAAGATCATACAGGGTGTATTTTCATAACTATAGAGATACATCTGGATATATTATCTATATATGTATTATGCTCCATCACATTTCAGCACTATCCTACATCTTTGCTAAGACAATGGTCAATCTAGATAATATGGACCCAAATAAAACAAAATAATTGTGTGCTGAAACTGCTAAATATCCAGCTGTCTGTTTTCTTTAGACCTGTTATAATAAATCCAGTACTTAAGCTACATAAGGTACATAAAATAATGCTACAAAAATACTTATCATCATTTTTCTTCCCTTATTGTCTAAATCTGTCTTTTCAATATAATTTTACATTAGTTTTAGATTTATTTGTATTTCTAACTGTTATTCTACCAGTATTTTATTTTATTAAGTCAGTTGAAAAAAATTTTGTTCATTTCTGAACTGCTGTGCATAATGGATATCATATATGCTATATATCTTTTGATAGCTATGGCACATTTTTTAAAAGAAGGCATTTGATTACTCACCAGAGACCTAAATCTTTTTCATTGCTGAACATTCAGGAGAGACATCTGCATGTTTTTAAATTGATTTAGACTTTCCAACATACTTGACAGTGTTACCTGTTTCATCCCACTCATCTGATGTGATGTATCATGGAACTTTAAAAGTTTAATGCTTTTGATAAAGGACTAAGATGAATGTGTCCATCTTTATGGTAGTTTTTAGCAGAGAAACTCATTGTTGGGCAGTTATATTATATATGAAAGAATTTCAGGCAAGCTGTACACTAAGTATTCTCACACATTACAAAGGAAATGGGTCACAACCAGAATACTTTTGAAAGGAGACAATGAGAAATAAGAAAACAGTTTCCCTCTTTGTGTACAAATTACTTGTGTTTAAAATATTACTTATTCTTCCTGCTATGAACACCATACAGCTATTTTATTTCCTTTTGTTTTTATACTCCATTCATCTTAAACTTCAAGATAAGTAGATAATTTTAGAATCGTTTTCTATTTTATCCAAGTAGTCAGAGCAAATCTTCCATTAGAAAATGTGTATTTTTGCTGACTTGAAATACAGACAAATATATCTATATAACAAAAGTATCAAACCATAAGAGTTAACAAATGAGACTTCAGTAACAAATCCCAGCAAAACACAAAAGTCAGCCACAAAAATTATCTGAGTGCTGGAAAAGGCTGAAAGGCTGACAGTCCTGGGGTTGTCTAGCCTGGAGAAGAGAAGGCTTCAGGAGGATCTTATTGCAGCCTTTCATTACTTAAAGGGGGCATATGAGAAAGAAGAAGAGCAACTTTTTATAAGGACATGTTGTGATAAAACAAGGATTTATGGTTTAAAACTGAAAGAGGATAGGTTTAGATTAGATATAAGAAAAAAAAATACTTCACTTTGAGGGCAGTGAGACACTGGAACAGGTTGCTCCATGAAGCTGTGTATGTCCCATCTCTGGAAGTGGTGAGGGAAGCAATGTTAAAAAATGATGAACACTGATGTGATATCAGTATGTTGAAATAAAGAATGACTTGCAGAACACTTACTTTGTTATAAGTCTTTTCTGGAAAGTGTTCATTCTGCCATTTCTAATAAAGACATCAGTAAACTAAATATTTCACAGATATTTTCAGTATGATTAAGGAGAGAGTGTTCATAGGATCTCAGTAAAGTAATCACTACAAATAGGGTTGCAGCAAAGAAATAATTCAGTGTTGTCCCATGTGATTATTATGTCAATGGCAGTAGCAAATAACTGCTGTTGAGCTTATGGCAGATTTTAGCCATGGAAAATTTTAACATATGTGATAACATGCCATTTAGAAGTACTGCCCAGATGTTATCCCTGGGGAAATCTTCATCTAGCTGTAGTGGTTTAAGGAAATGTTGAGAAATGCAGGTTATGAACTGAGCAATCCCCATCTGTGTTATATGCATGTGTGTCTGAACCTATTATGGTTCTTCCATTTATGTTTGATAGAGCTGTGTTTGCTATAGTTCTGATGAAGTTATTAAAAATTCTCAGCATTCTGCAGTGATACTGCTAATTGAGAAAAACACCTTCACATGTATTTTATTTCATTTCAGCATATCACAGTAACCATTACAGTAGATCTAGAATTCATGTCTCTAGCACATAACCACAATTTACCCAACTTCAGTTTACTGTCATTTGATATGCACAAATCCATACCTTTATGATCATGGGTAAACATTGCCCACAGGAACTGAGATTATGTGTAAACATTAAATGCTCCCGCTTATCAACATGAATCATGCCAATGAGAAGGTTGTCATTTATAAATTTTGTAAGACATTTAAAGCACTACAGGCAACAGTCAGCTCTTGCTTTGTTATAAATACGGATACTGTTTAAAGGTGCTTGTTTTGTCAAGGATGTGGGATAAGGTTAAGAGTACATTTTAAATACTCCTTTGAACAAAGTTTAAACATAATTCACAGACCAGAACATTCCCCTAAGAATAAATAAATAAATAAATAAATAAAGGTTTTTCTTTCTTCTTAAGTGGAGAAACATGGAAATATAACAGGTATTTTTCAGTTACCATGCTTTCATAAGAAAGCCATTCCTTTCTAGTGGTGTGGGATACTGAGCTCACAGTCTGAGGAAACAAAATCCCTGGTACAGCTTTTCAATGGTACTACGAAAAGCTTAGGTATATAAAGGAATTTCTGGCTAAAATCTCACTTTTTGTTTTCAGTTACTTAGAAGAAAGAAAGTTATCTGAAATCCCCAGTGTTGTGAAAAGTGAGTAGTCAGAGTAAATCTCATACTTTACCATCTATACTATATTCACTAAAGATACATTTGTGAATTTGGAGAAAAAAACAAATTTATTTTCCAGTCTGCTATGAAGTAGACTGCATTTAAGATATAATCCAAATGTTAGGGCTTATCATGATGAGCAGACATATCTGAACTACTCTAAAGAAAAATGTCAGACGCAGAGAGAGAAAAAAATGCCCCAGTGGAAAGACACAACAGAATCATAGAATCATTAAGGCTGGAAAAGACTTCCAGGACCATCTGGTCCAACTGTCCCCCTACCACACATATTACTATGCCCCTAAGTACCACATCTAGCCTTTCCTTAAACACCCCCAGGGATGGTGACTCCACCCCACCCCTGGGCAACCCATTCCAATGCCTAGCCGGAAATAAGAAATAGGAAAAGAACAAAGAACTTCTGAAGGGTAAACCAGCTCCAGTCTCTTCTGGGGATCCAGAAAAGTAGAAAGTAGAAGACTAAAAAGTTAATATATAACATGATATGTCAGATACCCAGAGTTAAGAACTTTTTTTTTTTTTTTTTTTTTTTTTTTTAGCAAAGGAAAGAGCTCTTGGCTTAGTCAGCTAGCTGGATGTTTGGAACATTTGCTGATCTGGGGAGAAATTAGTGCACTGCTTCTGGCCTGGGAAACATTGTGACCAGTAAGGAAATGAAACTATTTTTGTGCCACTGCAATATTTACAGCACTGTTTGTCTTCCACATTTTAATTTCTTTTTCACCGTGATCAAAACGATCAATTTTCCAACAGTAGCTGCAAAAGTTAGAAATATGGTTGCCCATAGCTGAATGTTGGTTAGTCCATAGCTAGAGGAAGATAGTGGCATCCATTTTCTTTCACTTTTAAAGTAAAAATATTAACATTGTGTTACTGTCATTGAGTGAATTAACTCAGCATTTATATATTATTCAGAGGCATAGCAGAGAAAACATTGTATGTTATGTACAGTATTTATTTAATTGCCTAATCATGAAATCAAAATCAAATGTTAGTATTAGGTTCTGTCAAATACAAAGATACTTTGCACTGTCACTGGGAGCAATCTTTTTTTGTTTGTTTTTTTTTGTTTTGTTTTGTTTTGTTTCCTAATGAATAATTCTCCCGCATAATTTAAACTTTCTGTATCAATTTCAGTGAACATAGCTTACATAAAACATAAAGATTTCTGCCAAATCTCAGCATTTACTGCAATTTTCTGAAAGAAACATTATATTCCTGTTTAATAGTTATTTTTCTTAACAATGCATTAAATACATTTAAAATACATCTTATTTCATATTCTAAAAGAAATGAAGGTTGAATTAAAGCATTTTTATTTCACTGGAAAGAGAATTTCAAATGACAAAAAGAAAAAAAATATTTTATTCTTATTTGTAACAAATAGATTTTACATTAGACTTTTTAAATTAAATGTTCATTTCAACTTGTACACATATCTAATCTCCAATATTTTTCTATCTTCTTGTTACAGTTAAAACACTTCAGATTGTTCAGATTTGAAAAATAATCTTGAAATTAATTATTGCTTTTCAAAGAAAAAAAGTTATTCTCAAATTTAATCTTTTCATTTTTTTTAAATATTATTATTTTAAATACATCTTTTGTTCTGATTATCACCAACACTTCTTCCATGTCTATCACACCAAATGCTGATATATTATCTAATCTTTAACTGATTGTTAGTCAGAAGTTCAATGTCCACAAAATGAAAAGGTAACATTAAAATTAGCAAAGGTGCTGAAGGTCTTTGTAACAGCCAAGTGAGTGCAATCTGTAAATGCTGTGCAACAGAAGAAAATGTAATTGTTTAAAACACACCACTGGGCCTCATATTGGGTGCCCTCATCAAGGTGTTGACAACTCAGGGGCTCTGTGAAGACACAGCTGGTTCCAGCCAGCTCCTATAGCCGCACCACAGGGCATGGCTGGATCCAGCAATGAAGATCACAACACCTCTGAGAAAACCAGCTTAAGAAAGGGAAAAATACTGTCTGGGACAGTGAAAAAGTATAAGGAACAGCCCTGTAGACACAAAGGTCAGTGAAAAAGAAATAGATGTTCCGTTTTGGCACCTAGGCAGAGGGCAATCTGATTTCCCTTCAGCCTGTGAAAGGACCCATGACAACTGTGATTTTTTCCTGAAGGACTGCAGCCCATGGGGAGCATTCATGCTGCAGCAGGACATGAGAGAGAGAGCATGAGAGTATGAAACTGCCACATACTGATCATACCCCACCACACCTTCCCTGCATTGCTCAGGAAATGGGTGAGGAGGAATGAAGGAGCGATATTGAATCTGGGAGAGCGGGGACAAAAGTTGTTGTTTTAATATTTGTCTTTGTTTGTGACTACCCAAATCTATTTTAATTGGCAATGAATTAAATTATTTTTCACAAATATGAGTCTGTTTTTCCCACTGTCATAGCCAGTACACAATCTTCCTGCCTTTATCTGAACCCGTTACCTTTCTCATATGAATTTCTTTTCTCTCACTCAGAAGAGAGAGGCAGTGAGTGATGACAAGTCTAACCAATCACACACTTAACCCAGTTTCTAAATTCTGTGTTCTTTATGTATTTGCTTACATTTATCTTACCTTAAATGTAAAGGTAGCCTTTAGTACCATTACTTTGCATTGCAAAGCAAATGAATGTCAGATGAACTGAAATTGCAATGTGTAAGCTACATGGTAAAAAATACTATAGCTAAGGAATAGTTTAAGGCTACTAAAACATCTTCTCAAAATAGTCCAGTTACTAGGAGTTAAATCCTTCTGTAAATACTAACCTTAGAAAATAATATTTTTAATACATACATTCAGCACCATATAACATCCAAACTGTGTCATGAAGAACTTAGCCCTGCTGTTATTTTTGAGTAACATATTCTAAAATCAAGGAAGTTTCATCTCCCATAATGCGAAGGCTATTTCATTAACAGGCATCAATATGAGTGTACTATTTTGGCTGGGATAGGGTTTATTTTCTTCCTAGTAGTTGGTATGTTTTGTATTTAGCATGAAAATAATGCTGGTAACACACTGACGTTTTAGTTGTTGCTGAGCAGTGCTTACACTGCCCTGGCAGCTGAGAAGGCTGCAGGTGCACAAGAAGCTGGGAAGGTACAGAGCCAGGACAGCTGACCCAAAGTAGTCAGAGTGATATCCCACAGAATATGACATCATGCTGAACAATAATGGGGGGAGTTGGCCGGGAGGAGCTGCCTATGCTCTAGGGCTGGCTAGGCATTGGTCGACTGGTGTTGCACAATTGTATTGTACATCACTTGTTTTGTTAATTGTTTTTGTTGTTAATATTTTTGTTTGCCCTCCCCTCCCCCTCCCCCCTTTTTTTTTTTTTTTTTTTTTTTTATAAAATTGTCCTTATCTCAACCCATTAGTTCTTGCACTTTTCAGTTTTCTCCCCTGTCCCACTGAGGGTGGGTAAATGGCTGTGTGGTGTTCAGCTCCCTGCTGGGTGAGACCACAACAGTAAGGCACATGTGTAACTAAATGCTATAGCAGGACCTTGAGTATATTGATACCCTTGTCAAAACAGTAAAATAAGAATGTAGTTATTTCTCAGACCACAAGGCTAACAAAATACAGAAAATAAATAAACCTTTCAGGCCTATGATGCCTAATAGTTTATCTGGAATCCAGATATATTCCAGTAACTTTCCCATTCAAGTGTTACATGTTCATGATACTATATCAAGGTATATTTCGGAGCAGAGAGACAGGAAGAGGCTCTGCTACTGCATTTCTTAGGGTTTTGTCCACCATTTTTCTTTGCCTGTCAAGGTAAAACATTGCATTAACTTTTACAAGCTTCCAACCACCAGTAGTTTAGCGATATTTTATTTAAATTCAAGGTATATACAATATGTACTATACACTAAAAAATGGTGAAATTACATGAGTGGTAAAAGAATGAGAAATCAGTCTAGTAACAAAACTGAGTTCTGTGTTATTTACCAGTTAGAATAGTAACATAAGGTTGGAAAGGACCTCCAAGATCATCTAGTCCAACTGTCCTCCTATCACCAATACTACCCACTTAGCTCCTAAATCATATCTCTTAGCACCTCATCCAGGCACCACTTCTTGAACACCTCGAGGCATGAACACCCTGAGCAGGACGTTCCAGTGTGTAACCACTCTTTGAGAGAAAAGGTTTTTCCTGATATCCAATCTAAATCTCCCCAGGTGCAACTTGTGGCCATTTCCTTGAGTCCTATCATCAGTAATCTGAGAGAAGAGGCCGACTCCCTCCATATCACAATCTCCCTTCAGGAAGTTGTAGAGTGCAATGAGATTTCCCCTGAGCCTTCTCTTCTCCAAACTAAACAAAAAAATATTTATCCTGTCATAAAATAAGATGAGTACAATGGTTGTGAATATTTTGAGATGGTTACAGGCTACCTGGTTTAATGGGGAACAGGAACTATTTTCAGTGGCTGAAAAGAAATGTCACTTGATAATGAATTTTCCCAGATGAGATTTCCCACTGAAATACTTTAATGTATTTGTTCTATTTAGACCTAGCAGAAAATTAGCATAAGTTTATTTATATGACTACTTACATCTTGGTAAATCCATGCCAGAAGAATAAGGATACCGAACAATTAATACTTTGGACAGATAAAATATATAGCATCCTGTAGCACTATCTTCTCTGCATAATATCTCTGTGCCCTGACATGAATAACACATCACCGCTACACGTCTTTTTTACTGGATGATAATTTTTAAATTTATGTTTAAAAAAAATATTCAGAGAAAAAAATGCAGCGAAGAATTTTCAGTCAGCTAAGGCAACCAGAAGAACAAGCAAAATTTTAAGCTTTGATTGGGAAACTACAAGACTAGTGAAATAATGTGACATGCTGGGGTTGCACTGTGAGAAGGCAAGTTTCTGATAGCTGACAAACCAACAATTACGTCTATTGAGAAAGCAAATCCTCAAACACAAAAACACAATCTTTTAGAGGTTTGGTAGGTCATCAAGTCTGTGTTTCATTTATTTATTTATTTACTTACTTATTTTCAATAAGATGCAAACACTAAGTAAATTCTTTCTACTCTGTTGGATATTTGGGAAATGCCCTACAAAAGTCTCATCTCAGAAAAGTCCACATAAGCCTTTGCTTCTTCTGCTTCATCTCTTGCAATATTGTCTACTACTAGCAAGCTTGCTAGAAGAATCTTAATTTGAACAGGTAAAAACAACTGTCATAAAAGCTAACAGAACAGGAAAAAATCTCTCATTCTGCTACTATTAACTTGGAAAAATGAATGCTTCCACAAAATGATTGAAGAGCACTTTCCCATAAAGCATGATATTATTATATTTAATTTCACTATTTCTTAGTAATTTACATTATTTGAAAAACTTTGCTTTAATGATTGTCAGAAAAATAAATAAATAAATAAATAAATCATGGTCTTTCTTTCAAGTGTCTTGTAGTTTATATAGTAGATATTATTAATATGCAAAATAATAATAATAAAGAATAATGAAATTCTTGATATATTTTATCCCTCAAAATGAAGGAATCACAAAGTTATCAGTAATTGAACTGATGATTTAGAATGGAAAGTTTTACATAACTTCAAATGTTAGTGTTTCTATAACTGTATGGATAGGAAAAGCACTTTGAAGCCTTTCTTTGGTATGGTACCTCAAATGCCATTTCCTAAGATTCACATGAAGAATTTTTAAGCTCCTGTTGACCTCAGGCAAATGTTAAATTTTAGTTAACATATAGTTTTGCTATTGTTGTTGCATTATCTTAAATTACCTAACCAATATGAACAAAACTATATAGCAGTTTGTTAGCAAGTAAGAATTTTAAACATTGAAGAGAACAGATTATCACAGTATTAATACAGTAAATACACCCATGTTTACTGCAAGAGTTAAATACTTCTTTTTGCTGTTGCTTTGTAACTATCATGAAAGTTCCCAAGATGTCATGGGACTATGTGTTGCCTGCTCACAATTCTTGATGGATTTTTCACATTTTTATACAGTGCAACTAAAATTACTTTGAGAATAATAATATATATATGACAGTGCTTTTTATAAATAGCTTAAACTTTGTATTTGTGCTCTTCTGGGGCAGTACAGCCCAAGGCTTTGAAAGCTTAGATTTTAGAAAAATGTCACAGAAAAGTTGAATTATGTAGTTCTATTTGTTTGTTTATTTGTTTCTTTGTTTCCCTCAATTGGAAGAGTTAGGATGGTCTCATTCTAAAGACTGCAGGAATAAAGTTTGGCAAAGTAGACTTACCAGAAATTTTTACCCCATGGTACATGCTTAAAATAGTTGACAACTGAATTTATTACACCAGATAGATTAATTGTCCTTGATCCTGCTTTTATTTTAAATACATGAATTACTTAAAGAATTTGCCTTTAATCTACTGAGAGGAATGTTCCTAACAGTATATTCCACTAACAATGGATAAAAATAAATAAATAAATAGAAAGGGGAAAAAAAAATCTGTTCTCTTTGGGCTCAATTAACTCTACAGTCGGCACAGAGCAAAGACAGTACTTTACACTGACAATAGACCTTACTAAATGAACTGCACTCTAGGGTCACAAGTCATCTCCTGTCCAATTCTTATTCTATAAAGAAGACCTTTCAACTCTTCATACAGCTGCTTATGAGTTGCTGTCATGTGTTCACTTTGTGATAGTGACCAGAAATCAAAGGCAGAGAACACAGGTCTCTCACATTCTTCTTTATCTTCTTCTTGCACACATGCTAGTAGGCTATGATTGAAAGAAACCTGCAGTTTCTCTTCCAGAACAGTATTTACAGTTGGATAAAATATTATCAGGTGACTTCCATACATGGTCAAATTGATGCATAACATTATCCTATTACTATATATTTTTTTGATGTTGTGTTATAAGAAATTGCAAATAGCTTTTCTCAAATTATTTCATTTATATCAATCATTGTTTTGTTAACATGTTATTTCCCTCCACAAACATTTTATTCTCACACTAAAAATCTACTTAACATTTTCTTATGTAAACATTGTTCTAATCTGTATCCACTGCAGGATATTTTTTTTTTTTTCCCTTTATGATTTTTTTCTCCCAGGGGAAAAAGAACAGAATCATGGATTTAGAATGATAACAAAAAGATTCTTTTTTTTTTTCTTTTTTTTTTTTTTTTTTTCTTTTAATTTCTGTTCCTTTCCTACTGAGAATTAACTGAGATTCTATTTTCCTTTTTGAACACTGGTGAACACTGAATTGTGTCAAAACTCTTCACAGCGTTTCCAATATTTTATCCTGAATGGTTATACATAATTTGAAAACCCGTATTGTGTGAAAACAATTAAGCTTGTTTTCTCCTAAGATTTTTTTTTTTTCTATTAGTTAACAAAAAACTTCATCTATACTTTTTAAACAGATATGCAATATTATATTCTAATTTATTTTCCCATCTAACTTGTTAGATATATTATTTTGAAAGTACATGTAGTTTTAATTCTAATAGTCAGGGATGGCATAGTAGTGGGTAGAGGCTGAAGAAAAGAATGAGTGACACTTATTGCGACTTTTCTTTTTTTCTTCTCTCTCCCAATTTTACCACCTGATAATGATTGCAAAGATATCTGGTTGACATTAAGTTTTTTTTTCATATTTTTATTTTAATCTAAATGCAAACAAACAAACTGAAAGCTGTACGGTGTTTAATAATAAAGACCAAGATATTAATTCTGAAAAGTATTTTCCCTGTACTGTGCCAAAATAGCAAACTATTAAACAGGTCTGTTCTTGAAAAGACTTTTGTAGTTTATTCTCCAAAGCAAACATGATGGGAATTTGGATGTTGAAGATGTCAAAAAGAGAAGAGAAGAGAAGAGAAGAGAAGAGAAGAGAAGAGAAGAGAA
>CM021697.1:152399933-152414168 GCA_011074415.1 Stictonetta naevosa
AAAAGAAAAGAAAAGAAAAGAAAAAAGAATGAGAAAAAGAAAAGAAAAGGGAAAGGTGTAGAAGAAAAATTTTGTTTTGGAAACATTAGAAAAGTCCTTAATAGGTGTTTTATTAAATGCTTAGACATAAAACTACTAGAGAGTGTCCAAAAGAGATTTATGAAGATGGTGATAGGTCTAGAGGGCAAGACGCAGGAGGTGCGCCTGAAGTCACTTGGTTTGTTCAGCCTAGAGAAGTGAAGAAGACTGAGAGGCAATCTCATAGTGGCCAACAGCTTCATCACGAGGCAGAGCAGAATAGGAGGTTCTGAATTCTTCTCTCTGGTGACAGGTGGGAGGACCTTAGGGAACACATGAAGTTGTGTCAGTGGAAGTGTGGTGGTTTTACCCTACTGTGGAACTAAACTCCACCACAACTGCTCTCTCACTCTCTCTCCTCAAAAGAAGAGGGGGAGAAGAAAGCATGACGGAAAGAAAAAAAAAGGTCCCATGGGTTGAAATAAGGACAATTTAATTAAATGGAAAAGCAGGAGGGAAAAAAATAATAATAATCAAAACAACACAAACAAACAAACAAGCAAAGAAGCACAGAAGGAAAACAAAAACTTGTTCTCTCCTTTCCATCAATGAGTTATGTTTGGCCACATCATCTTCATAATGAAAGCCTCCTCCATCCTTCCTCTTTCCCACCTTTTTTTTGCTGTCAATGCCATCATATGGTATGGAATATTCCTTTGGATATTTCAGTATGGTTAAAAAGCTTAGAGCATTATACAGTATAAAACTCTATTACTTTAACTGAAGTACTTATACAGTTGATTTGGTGTTCTAAACTCACAATTTTTTCTCTGTAAGACACAATGATTCTTCATTAAAAAAATAAATCTGAAATGTTTTAAAACTATATCTATTTACCATTTAATAATCAAGCATGCTTCACAGTTTCAATAATAATTCAAAATGGAAAATGGTTAGCATTTGGTTAATCCCCATTCCACTAAAAAATTGGTGTTGCCACTCTGTTCTTCAGATTTTCCTGTGACATAAATATTGCACTGCAAATCCAGGAAACTGAGGTACTGCTGAATGAAAAGGAAACATACCTAAAAAGGATTTTGCATGCTCCTTGATTCAGAGATGAAAGCTTTTAAGAGGTACATAGTTAGAAAAATCCCTAACACTTCACTAAAAAACACATGGAAAAATTCTATTGCAACTGTGTGATTTTTCTGGATTGTTTTACCATGCTAAAATCAAGAAGTAATGTTTATAAACATTATGTAAGCTTCCTCAGTGTGGTGGTTTTACCCAGCTGGGGAGCTGAACTCCTCCACAACCCCTCTCTTACTCCCCCTCCTCAAAGGGAAAGGGGGAGAAAATGCAATTAAAAGGGATCAAGAGTTGAGATAAGGACAGGAAAATCACTGGGCAATTATTGCGACAGGCAAAACAGACTCAGCATAGGGAGATTAATAAAATTTATTACCTATTATGTACAAGCTAGAGCTGTGAGAGACTAAAAACAAACTAATAACACCTTCCCCCATCCACGTTCTTCCACCTCCTCCCTCCGAGCAACACAGGGGAACGAGGGAACGGGGGCTGCGGTCAGTCCCTAACACTTCATCTCCACCACTTCCTCACAATCACTCTGCCCCTTCTCCAGTCTGGGATTCCTTCCATGGGATGCCGTCCTTCCTGAACTGATCCTGCGTGGGCTTCCCACAGGCAGCAGCTCTCCAAGAACTGCTCCCACATGGCTCCGTACCACGGGGTCCATCCCCCAGGAGCAAACTGCTCCAGCACGGGTCCCCCACAGGCGGCAGCTCCCGTCAGGCCCCCTGCTCCTGCGTGGGCTGCTCTCCACAGGCTGCAGTTCCAGCCCGGGGCCTGCTCCTCCATGGGCCGTAGCCTCATCCAGGCCACATCCACCTGCTCCACCGGGGGCTCCTCCATGGGCTGCAGCGTGGAGATCTGCTTCATGTGGGACCCATGGGCTGCAGGGGGACAGCCTGCTCCACCAGGGGCCTCTCCACAGGCCACAGGGGAATTGCTGCTGTGTGCCTGGAGCACCTCCTGCCCTTCTTCTGCACTGACCTTGGGGTGTGCAGGGCTTGTTCTCACTCCTCTCTGCCAGCTGCTGTTATGCAGCAGTTACTTCTCCTTTTCTTCAATCTGCTCTCCCAGAGGCACAACCAATGTCACTCAGTGGCTTGGCTCTAGCCAGTGGTGGATCCCTTTTGGAGCCAGCTGAAACTGGCCCTTAGCATGGGGCAGCTTCTGGGCTCTTGTCACAGAGGCCGTCCCTGCAGCCCCTTGCTACCAAACCCATGCCATGTAAACCCAAGACATTCAGTTAGACAAGAAACTAAGAATGCGAATCAAATTAACGTGTTGTATGTAATACAGTGTATGGGTGATTAACATGAAAAGATTAACTTTTAAATCTTTCCATTCTAACAGAAGGAGGAAACAAACAAAAAGCGAAAAGTTAATGTGTTATTTTTATCAAGGCCTGCTTCCTAGCTAAAAATTCTTATAGTTTCAATGTACTGTTTACACAATCAGGGAACACTGTAGTTCTGGAGGAAAAGTTATACTACCACTGAAGTCAAAATTCTGGGCTTCTTACAAAGCTGGGCTAGAAAAGACAAAAGTCCTATGTAATGTCAGGCTGCTTTGCACAATGGTATTTTGAACATGATTAAATATTTGGATTCTGACAGAAGTTAAAAGTTGTGTCTTTTTAGAAAAAGAAAAAAAAAATTAAAGAGCAGCAGCAGATATTAGAAATTCTGAGAGACTGAATGTGATATCTTCAGCATTAACCTAATAAATACTTGATGAAGCAAAAGAAAAATATTAGCAAGTAATCTGGCTAAGACAATATGCAAAAATAAAACCAACCACCACCACCACCACCACCACCACCAACAAAAAAACACTTTAGTACTGCATACTTTCAGGTATCTTTGCAGTTTTACTAATGCCTTGCATGAATTGAATTATGACTAATTTGGATTTGAAGCCACTTGGGATCCTTGATGTATGTCAAAGATGTAACTTCTGTAACTCTTCTGTAACTCTCACTGTAACTCTTCTGAGGTTGATTTTCATTTACACTGAAGTAAGTTGAAATATGAATGAGCCCCTTTATATACAGATCGAAAGGATCAAAGACAAGCTTTTCTGATCAGAAACTAAGTCATTATAAGAAATGTGCCAAGAGTCTGGCATTCTAAGTGAAACCTTGAAAATCATAAGAGAGACGCTGTCAATTATTTTAGAAGACACCTGATTAATGCCCTTAAAGATTCTTAAGACATGAGACTTAGCTCTTAACCCAAATTTCTTTTTTCATCTTAAAAAAAAAAAAAAGTAGGATGGCTTACCAACTATTATTTTATTTGTTCTTATGCTATTTTACTTTTAATTCGAGATTTCTGAGGCCAAAAGAAGAGTATAAACAGAAGAACTTAATTATATGTCCCAGTGAGATGAAAATATCTACAGAAGGAAGAGCATGAAAGTCTTTTGGTCTCCTTCTTCTAGACATTAATTCTGTTCTTCTCTTCATTATTATTTTTATCATTAGGATAGAATGTATTAAGAGAAAAGGCTTCCTAATTAAAACTTGTTTTGGCTACTTTTATAAAGGGAAATTACATGTGCCCATGAATGCATATGGGCACTGGGAGAACATGGCAATGAGAAGTATGTGTTGATTATAGTAAGGTAGTCTCCAGCCCTGGCTGCATTTATTCAGTCTAACTCTGGTGATGGTCCCTAGCAAATTCCAGTCTCTGAGGAGTGTCCAGACTCTTGTGAGAGACTGGCACATGCCAAAATCATGCTTGGGAAATTTCTAATAATGCTAGTAGAGAAGATAGTGTTAGAATGTCCACCTCTAACTTTTTGTGCATCCCCCAGTCTCCTCACTGGCAGGGCAGTGTGAGAAGCAGGAAAAACGCAAGTCTGTGTAAGCACTGCTCAGCAACAACTAAGACATTGGTTTGTTATCAACATTATTTTCCTTGTAAGTCCAAAACATAGCATCTCACAAGCCTCTATGAAGAAAAATATCTTTATCCCCATCAAAACCTGATCAGATCCCATGCATATTTCTGTCACATAAACTTAGAAGTTGTTTGGCTGCACAGTGAGCCAGTTAGTGGGAAGAATGCAAAAGACCTTACTGCAAACTGTTCTGTAGCTTGTTGATTAATCAGCCAGACAAGTTCCCTCAGGCTGAGGTAGATCTGACAAATCCTCCACCTGGAACAAATTCATTAACCATTGGAAGTTTCTGGAAAATAAAGTTCTTTTTGCTGTGTAGTAGCCATTATCAGCAGAAAACCAGGCATTCCCAATTGTGAATGGGCAAGTTGGATATGCCTCTGAATCAGCTATCTGGTCTGATAAAACTCTTTGTTTAACGTTAACTCTTGGGTAGTTGTTGGTTCTGTAGCTCCTATTTATCATCTAAAGACACTGAATTATTCTATGCCAGTTTTCTATGCAATCTAAGGAAAAGGGTGAATTATCTAACTTAGATGTCCTGAAGCATCTTATGGAGACATATAGCTTTCTCTTGGCTCATTCTTTACTTTAAAAGTTTGGATTACTGAAATGCATGCCTTTTTATGTTACAAAAAGGATAAGTTATGAGCAAAAAGTAGAGATGCTGAAGTTCATCTTATACTTTACTTTCTGGAAAATTAGAGAATTCCATCAGGAAATATGTTTTATAGTGTACAATACACATGGGAGATTCATCCTGCTTCAGAAATATCACTGCATTTTTCTTCTGCCCCCCGCTCCTTGCCCTAAGCCCTTTAGATTGCTTTTTTTATTTCATGCTTATTACATTTCAAACAGCAGATGAATAGGCAATGCCCTTTAAAGCTTTTTTTTTTTTTTTAATCCTTACATTAACATATTTGTACACACAATACAACACTGTATTTTTTACTAATTATAAACTTTATATTGACATTATAGCTTTCCCTCTCCCCCTAAAAATAAATAAATAAAAAAAAATTCTAAACTATAAAACTGTTTATTTTTCATAGCACAACTGTCATCAGACTAATTTTTATGAGAAAAGATCAGTAGTTTTTAATAGGCTCTAAAGAACGCATGTTAACTGCTTTGTGAAAAACATGTAGTCATTATATGCTGCAAAGGGACATAACACAATCATTGTTCTAGCAAATAACACTAACTAAAATTGAACTAAAGAGTGTCATTGTTATTAAAAGCAGCAAAACATAGAATCAAATTCAGACAAAACACCGTCCCAAGAGACAAACATTTCATGCTTCAGAAAGGAGCGCTTGTAGCCTAAGAGATTTCAACCATTGCCAAATAATTTTATGTTCATGTTTAAAAGCAAATGCCTTGAGAATGGCAACGATTACTGATTCAAACTGATTTTCATACTGAGTATTGCAGTCTGATGTATAATTCTGAGAGCTGGGCTGCCTTTCTAATCTATTCTGGAAAAATACTGGAAAAGCCGTAGTCTATTTTTTCTATGCAAAAAATGGCCCAACACTGCAGTCCTTCCTTTAGTTATTATTTATTACTTTATTTCTATTCAAAAAATTAGGATGATGGCCGAATCAACTCCTATAGATGTTGCTGAGATCAAACAATATTTCAAGTATTTAAATTAGTGTTTTTCTTTAGCAGTGGGTCAGAAATTAAATCTTCATATACAAGTAAGATGGATTATGCTGTTCAGAACAGACCTGCTTTAAAAAATATCAATTTCTATATGTAGTATCAGTAACAGTTCTTGGTCATATTTATGCTTCAGCATATGTGTAGAAACAATAATGACTTTTTCAGCTAAAAATATATCAAAAAACATCTCTACAGGAACTGTCTTTTTATATCTGTTTGAAATAAATGGCAATAACTGACAAAATTAGAGGGTAAATTATCTGGATTTTATTTCAAGAATTTTTATCACATTTTCTTACTTCATGGTGAACGTCTTTAGGATAGTACAGGTACCAGAGATATCCAACATTAGAAAATACAGGAGTACTTCCCCTTCATACACAGGGGCTACAATTTTGTTTTGGCTGTTATTTAATGACAGGGTTCTGCCACTTCATGCCATTATGCTAAATGTCATTCTGTTCTCTGAATTGCTGGCTGCTGTTTCTTAACACCATCACACTTGTGTGTTGTGAGGCAGCAGGGTGACTGGCTGGCAATACAAGCTGCCCCTGCCATCATGCATGGAATCTTGTCAGAAAAGGAAGCCCCCTGTGATGGGTATGCTCTAGACCTGTACTTGCAATAAGCCTTGCTCAGTAGTCTGAGCAAAATCTTGCTCAGCTCAGTCTGAGTCACAGTAGGCCTCTATGTGACCTTTCCTTGGCCACAACCACAAACAAAGGAGGGGGCTACCTTAAAGCAAGTACCCACTGAAATCCTTCATGGGGAAATGATGGATCACACTGGAGTCCAAGAACAGCATGATAAGGAATCTGAGTTTCAGTACCTGTCAATCACTTTATCTTACAGCAGTCAGAGAAAAAATGTGGAGTAGCTTTTTCCCCAACTAAACTATGGATCATTATAAAACAATATATTAATGGATGTGACTAGTTATAATTTTCTGAGAGTCAATTGGTATGTGGTTAACAGAGATCTGACTGCTAATCTCCTTAAATTTCTAAAGTACAGCAGCAGTCAATCACTAAAGAATTTTAAAGAAAAATAAGCAGACAGAGAGAATAGAAGGTACTGATAACTAAACAATTAGTTAAAAGTTAGGAAACAAAAGGTTAGAGTAATTTTTGTTTTTCACGAGGAGCTGCTAGGATCACTAAAAGGAAAAAAAAAAAAAAAAAGCATCAAAGCATCATTACAATACCATAAAAAATCCCTACGATTCCTCAATACCATTGTTAAACTAAGTACTTTGAGATTCTTTAGCCTAACACAAAGAAATTATAGACCTTAGATATGATAGAAGTCTATTAGGTCATGCATGAATGGCAGAGAGGGTGCAATATTCCCAGTTAAATAAACATGTAAGATTAAACAGAGATAGACGTTTCAAAACAAACAAATGTGTAGAACTCCATGCCACAAGTTTTTAAGCATTTAAAAAACCAAAGAGAATCAATCCAATCACTTCAACTGTAATACATGTTTTAAAAACAAGCCACCAGCTTGTTAAAGCTTCACACAGATTTCATAGAATCACAGGATAGTTCAGGTAGGAAGGGAACTCTTGAAAAATCTTCTGGTTCAACCCCACTGCCAAAGCAGGATTACCTAGAGCTGTTTGCCCAGCCATGTCCAAATGGCTTTTGAATGAGATGATGACAATTGTCTTGCTGTTTGCTGGGAAAGAGTTAATTTTCTTCATAGAGGCTTGTGTTGTGCTGTTTTGGCTTTGCAATGAATATAAATTTGATAATACACTGATGCTCTAGTTGTTGATAAACAGTTCAAGGTCTTTCCTGCTTCTCACACTGTCCTGCCAGTGAAGAGACTGGGGGATGCACAAGAAGTTGTGAGGGGACACAACCTCACAACCTTGATCTGCTGACCTCAGCTGACCAAAGATGCCGTAAGATTCCATGCCATAAGATGTCATGCTCAGCCATAAAAGCTGGGGGGAAAGAAGGAGGAGGAGGGGAATGTTCCGATTTATGGCTTATGTCCTCCCAAGAAAACACTAAGCACGATGGAGCCCTGTTGTGGTTTAACCTGGCTGGCAGCTAAACACCACCCAGCCGTTCGCTCACCCTCCCCCCTCCCTCTCTGGGATGGGGGAGAGAAACGAGAAAAACTGAAGCCTGTGGGTTGAGATAGAGACAGTTTATTAGGGACAGAAATACAAAATAATAATAATAATAATAATAAGTACAAAACAAGTGATGCACAATGCAATTGCTCACCACCCGCTGACCGATGCCCAGCCCAACCCCAAGCAGCCGGCGCCCCACCCCAGCTAGCCACCCCTATATATTGTTGAGCATGACGTCAGATGGTATGGAATACCCCTTTGGCCTGTTTGGGTCAGCTGTCCCGGGTCTGTCCCCTCCCAGCTCCTGCTGCACCCCCAGCCTGCCCGCTGGCAGGACAGAGCGAGAAGCTGAAAAGTCCTTGGCTTGGTGTAAGCACTGCTCTGCAGCAATTAAAACATCAGCATGTTATCAGCACTCTTCTCATCCTAATCCAAAACATAGCACCCTACCAGCTACTGGGAGGAAAAGTAACTCTATCCTAACTGAAACCAGGACAAGCCCTATTCCTGGAAATGGCTAAATATTTGCCTGATGATGAGAAGTAACGAGTCAAATCCTTATTTTGCTTTGCTCGTGTGCACAGATTTCTCTTTAACAATTAAGCTGACTTTATCTCAGCCCACAATTTTTCTTACTTTTGCTCTTCTGATTCTCTCCTTTACCATGCTGGGTGGGGGATGTGCAAGCTGCTGTGTGGTACTGAGCTGTCTACCAGGGTTAACAACAACAAGGTAATTAAAACTTGAGCCCACTGTAACTCCTCTTGAGAGCCCTTAAACTGTTTCAAGTGGGTAAATTCATTAAAAATAAATAAATAAATATATAAATAAACAATTGTGGTAAGTTCACTTTGAATTCCTAGTGAAGTCCATACAAATGCTATGAGGCCAATATGTAGCACTAAGTGACAAAGGCCACAGAATGAGCTGCAGAACTTAGAACACAGCCCCAGCTCTTAGAACAGGACAGCCCTCAGTGATCTGAGTAAGAACCATCTGTGACATGTGGTTTTATGAGGAGGGATCACTTCTCTACTTTTATAGCACAGACTTAGCCAGAGAGAGGGGTAGTTTCTGTATAATGGACATGGCATAGAAACATGGACATCACTGGACTGTTGGTATTCTTACTCCCAATAACCCACCCTCACAGTTTGCACTCACATTTTTGTTTTGCTGACTTAAAGTCAATCTTGTTGTTGGCCCCATGTTTTCCTTGTAAAACATGTATGACTTTGATACAACTACTCAGCACAATATTGTAATGTATATTTTTTTTCATTAGTAAATGAATCTGAAAAAAATAAAAATCAGAAGCCTCATTTTATATCCCACTGTGGCACTGAAATAAGGTGAGTTTGGCTGTTATCAAAGTTCTTCTAAGCATCAAGATGAGAGTTTACTTTTTATAGCTATCCTTTTCCGTTGTATTAGCTTCTCTTACTATGACCTTTGATGAATCTTATTATTCTGTTTCTTTTTACTAGGCCAGTGGTAACATAGAGTGATAGGAAATACTTGCTCTATTGGGTGATATGATAATTATCTTATTTTTTAAATGTATTTTTAGCTTAGTTTCTATTGTTTGTGGTATTCTCCAGTAATTTTATATTTCTAAAGGTCCCCAGAAATATTGGACTTAAGTAGAAATCCAGCACTCTGCTTAGACTAGAGGATTACTTTTGATACAAGCCAAGCAATTGCTTATTACATGTTCTTCATGTCTTTGCTATCATGGAATTTTGAAAAAATATGCATAACTTCATAACTTCCTTAGCTACTTCATCTATTCTACTGACATATATAAGCCTTTTTATCTCTGCTTCATTACATGGATGGATTTTTCCTTTCAATTTCCCTTTTTATCCTGTGTATGTGATAGTAGCTTATGATACCGTTATGATTTTAGTTATTATGAAACAAATTTGAATTACATTGAGTAACAGCAATTAAAGCATGACATACCCACAATAAATCTCAACAGATTACAACGTCTACAGTTTTATCTAGTTGGAATGGTGACAATACTTTTGCTACAGCGGTTTATTTTGCATGCTGTGCTAAGTGTATATTACTTCTAAACTGTTCTGTTTTGTCTGAATAGAGAAAACCCTGACTGCAAAACTAGTGACAGTAATGCCTTTTGGGAGAGAAAGACTCAAATGTTTACTGTAATCTTAGTAGTAGTTCTTCCTATTTTGAACATGCCGGGTAGTGGTGAATGTTGTTTAGTAGGGCATAATCTGAAATGTGTTTTCTTTCAGACTAATACCCACATTGCTAATCTTGCTGAGGGAAAAGAATCATCCTTGATTTTTATTTTTGTATTTATCTATTTATTTTCAGACAATATTTCAAGAGAATGTGGGGATACACTTCCCAGCTTTTCTCTGGTTCCTACTTTAACTCTCTCATTCTGGGTCATGTTCTGGACAACTTTTTGTGTTCAAAGGAATTAGGTTATATACAATTTGAGAGTACAGAACAATCATTTTCTGGCTACTACACACAGAATATTGCTTACATTAGCAAGCTACTAAATTGTTCACCAGACAGTTGGGTAGGGAAAGATGAGCTTTGTCCCTTTTGGACTGGGATAGTTGTCAATACTGCTGAGTTGCTGTCTTCTGGTTATCTCTCGTTTTGGGTACAATCTTGATGTCAAAGAATCAAGATTCCCATCTCACAAATTACACTTTTGTCCATGTTTTTAGTTTTCATATCTTTCATAGTTTTAAATCACTTTTACTTTTTCATGTCATAGCAACAATTTTCTCAGTAAAACTGACTCAAGGTCGCACAGACGCTTTCAACTAAACTAGACCTTGAATCTTAGACAACTGAACAGGGTTGAGTGTGGGACTACTTCAGACTGAACTGAGTTGGTTCTTCAGCTGAATAGCAATCCTCACTATCAAAACTATTGCTATGATTCAGTTGCCCAAAATTTGGTGTCTAAAGTCCTGTAAGATGTCCTAGCATATTCACAGGATTTCAGCTATCAGTAAATATGAATGCATTTCTCCTGTATATTTTATGACATATCTGACTGCCCTTTGTGGATTATTTGAATGCTAATGGCTTCTCAAATATCTCTGGACTTTACACAGAGCTTGGACACTTCATTCATATTTAGACACCCACGCTTAGACTCTTATATTGAAGTGTCTAGAATTTGCCACTTAATCCCACCATTATTTTTTCTTGTGCTCTCCTACCCACTAGATGAATTCTATTCTCAGTCACAGCCTTAATGAATAAAACATTATCTTAAATAATATACTGAGAGTTTTTCTTGTGCAATATGTATAATGCATGACTGTCAGAAATGTAGGTTCTTTGCTTTTTCTGTCAACAACACAGAGTTTAGATAAAAATTTTGTCTCTGCAGTGCAAAAATTCCATGGTGTTGAATTAATGAAAAATGGGGCGTCTCTTAACTCCTTCTTCAGTTCTACAATCAGTTGTCAATAGAGATTTCTATGCACCTTGCTACAGCAGCAACTGTGATGCAATGTCTCATTTAAAATAGATTCATGAGTGCAGGTTAAAGGTCATTAAGTATCACTTTTTAAAATACACTGTAGTTTCCTCAATTATTTAGGTTTATATTAGTGACAGTTTTGCTACTACCTATGATTGCAAGCTCTGTGGAGTAATGATGTTTTGTTGTTCTTCTTTTTTAATAAGTCCTAATTCTGCACAAGTTGCTGTAACACAAATTCTACAAACTTCAGATCAACCTATATGAAATGGCATTTAAATTAACTCTATACTTTTTCTAACACAGATTTAGACAAATATATTTACTACAGAAAGAAAACATGTCTGGGAATATTTATACTTTAGATGAGAGAATTATTTGCAATTGCAGTTGCAAAATTTGTGATTTTCTGTTGCAAGCAATTGCAATTGGTTCAGAGATTAAGCACAAACTCCATCAGCAGCTCTCCAAATCTATACAATAATACAAGTTCTGAAGATCAATAAGTAGCTCCTAAGGACAACATCAACAGTATGACTCCATATAAAATCTTTAACTATCAAATATAAAATAGGTAAAGAAGTAAAGAACTGTTACTTTACTTTTTTTTTTCTTTTTTTTTTTTTTTAGAACTGTAGTAAGAACATTTTTCACATTAAGCATGAATGAATGCTATGTCAGCTAGTCACAAAATAATCATGTCAGTCTCATGTGGTTTTTAGGTCTGCTTACTTGAATTCTGCAGCAGTCATTAAATTCTGAAATATTTTTTTTTCCAAAAACCTGCAAAAACTTTCATTTGAATGTTATAAAAATGTTTGAATGTTATAGCATATCCCCTTAATATATTTGATTTCTTTAAGTATGAAACACTGTGGCACTTTCTACAGATTGACTAGAAGAGTACTGAAGCTGAAGCATAACAGTACAACAAACATTTTCAGTCTACAAAAACACCCTGTCCCTGTTACTCCTCATGTCAAGTGCATGAGCTGCAAAAACCTTTTGTCTGCTTAGTCCTGGAATAGGAAGTGACAACTGCAGCATTTTACAGCTCATCGTCAGAAGCAAAGCCAGTAAGGAAGGAAACACAGAAGGAAAGAAAAAAAAAAAAAAAAAAAAAAAAAAAAACCCTCATAATGTGTGTATTTCATTGAAGAGAAATAAGAAAGAACAAAAAGATATCCCTATAGTGACAGCAAAGACACGAACATAACAAAAGAAGAAAATACAAATAAGCAAAGGCAAAACATAAAATGAGCCATAAAAGAAAATGGCTTTACTGTATGATACATTTAGAAAAATATATATGCACTAAGAAAAATAAATGCTCTTGGGAGCTAGGAAAAAGTTTGGGAAAATCACAGTTAATATAAATTTAGATTGAGAGAGAGAGGGAGACAGATTGTAAGATAATTCAGTCTTTAGTTGAAGAAAAATAAGTAAATCAAAAAAATAAGTAAAGGCAGCATTTGCACACATTCCATAATTCTGGATATCAGTTCATATGGAGGGGAAGGGTGGGGAAGCGTAGAGGGAAGGGGAGGGGAAGGGTTAGAGGGAAAGGAGAGAAAAGGCATGGGATAGGCAAGATATTTAAAACTATTTCCCTGAAGGAAGCTTCTGAAAAACATATTTCTGATCCTAAAGCAATAACAGCAATGTTGTCCTCTGTTGTCCTCCAGCCACCCCAAAAAGCATTTTCACAATTTGCCCTTCATGGCTATTTTATACAAAGAGTTGCATATTACATTAGAATTCAGAACTGTTTCTGGAAAACTGGTTCATTTGCCATGTTATGCCTATCAGTAACAACCTTTATGGACCTGGGATCTCTAGCCTTTTAGATAAATGTAAGGATTTCAAGCTGCTCTGAAAATGTAGAAAATATAGTGATTAAAGGGATATGGTAATAGATAACATGAGGAAATGTGTTTCTGCCTATTAAGTTAGTAAAGATACAAAATTATCTTTAAAAGCATTCTTGTCATCTTATCTTTCTGGGAGCTTGTGCTTACGAATTTCACCCTAAGCGGATCTGTTGCAAAATAGTATGTATCTTCAGATGCATCAAAAGAAAAGAAACATCAGGGAGCCTGGTGACTGCTTATTAAAAAGGATTATGAAAATTATTTCATGTGATTTGCTGAGAATGTTAATATTCGGATCTATGCAAAAGGAAAATATAATGGAAGCTAGATGCAAGAGCAAGCTTATATTCTGTACTGAACATAGAATGCTATTATTATTATTATTATTTCCATATTAATGCCCTAACTAATGAGAACCAACATTTAATTTGTAAACATCCCCCCCCCCCCCCAACAAGTCAATACACATTTCAGCAAAATCCAGAGCGTAATATCTAAGATGGTCTTCTGGAAGAGGGTATATGTATTTGAGTTTCTGGGTGGATTGAGAAGCATTTGAATCATGTTTACCAAATTTGCTTGCATTAGAACATATTTTATCTCAAAAATATATATTTTATGCTAATAGAAAATGTGGGAGTAAATCCTTATATAAGAACATATATATATATATTTTTTAAAAAAAAGTTTTTACTAATAGCAAATTAATGAGTATATCTTTATCATTTCTGTTATTTAAAAACTTTGAAATGATGGAATAGAAGAACATTTTGAATTTGTGTTTTTTAATAATAAATCTGCTTCTAGCAAGCAAATAGTCTAGCTAGTAGAAGTCCTGCAATTTATGGAAGTGAGATTCTTGTACTTATGCATTATAATGAAATCATTATTCTTATTTCTGACACACAGAATTAATTATCAGGATACATGTACACTGGCACCAATTAGAAGAGAAAATTTACAAAAAAAAAAAAAAAAGTAAAATTATATGTTCTATACTATATCCTGTTGAGAGAGGGAGAGAGAGAGAGAGAGAGAGGCAAGCAAGAAAGCAATAACTAATGGCTTGAGAAAGACTTTTCCTTAAAGCTCATTTTGGTAAA
>CM021697.1:152414568-152439063 GCA_011074415.1 Stictonetta naevosa
TAAATTCTGTCTTTTATACGGCAGAAAATATGTTTCATCACTATTTCCCAAACCTAAAAATAAATAAAATAAATAAAATTATTTTGAAGAATAACATTGCTATTTTTTCCATGCACTCAAGAAATGAAAGTCAACTTGATGCAAGTTAAAAGAAATATGTTGTTCTTGTAGTACTGTTCTGACCCTTTCTGTTTAGAAGCAATGTTTATGTCAAGCCTGAGACTATAGGCAAAAGATGATGAAAATTAAATTATCATTTGTTACACAGGAAAGATACCATATAAATCCACAATATTCTGCCTAAGGCAGCATTTTTCAGTCAGAGACTACTATAGACCTGAAACTCTGCAGTTATCTTTCCCTTCTGATAAACAATAGCTTCCACTTCTGTCTGGTGAATGTTCTGAATCCAGACACTTCTATCACTTTCAGAAATACGCATGTGTAAGTGCTGAAAATCAGGCTGAAAACTGACAGTGCAGCATATCATCCTCATATAATTCTATCAAGAGCACTAGATCAAATACCCAGAACTTTCAAAACCTTGTTTGTATAGAAATATATTGATGTGAAATTGGTTTCTACTATTATTTAATCTCTTAATTACAATAATGCCAAAGGACTTTGCACAAAGGTAGTCTTCAAAAAGGAGAAAGAAGAATACAGGCATTCCTGACCATCTGTTTAAAGGCAAAGTAGATATGACAATCCTGTCCACGTTAACAAAATGAGGAAATAAGAAAAAATGCCTGGACCCTATCCTGTACATACAGAGTTAGCTACAGTATAGACTGTAGCTACCAGAATGGGTTAGAAGCATTACAGTCAAGTTAGTGAGTGTTCAGGTCAATACTAATATAAAATGGATATTAATTCTGGAATAGGTGCATATACGACCAATCTTTTCTGTGAAGCATAGAGCGGTGTAAGTATGTTGAGTGGGGTTCATCTAATCACATGTAGGTATCTGTAGCATAGGCACAGGCAACGACGTCTGCATCCCTCATACAAGTTTCATTTTTGAGGTGGAAATTGGCATTTTTGACCATTCAGCTTATTCTATACCATGCTCATTCCACAACATTCAGCTCAGTCTAATTTGAACATCTAAAACAGGTCAGGTGGATAGTGCTCTATTTTCATTGATTGTAAAGAACTCCTACATCTGCTAGCTCAAAAATAGACATATAAACATAGGTAAAATGAAATCCACTCAACTTGCTGTTTCACAGAAACTTTGGAATTCATTTTGCCTCTGTTAGATGTCTGTTTTTGAAACATAGATATGATATTTATCTTTATTTTAGCAAATTTCAGACAAGTTTCAAGGAAGTTTCCAAAATATCTATTTATTTTTACATTGTTTTTGCATCTCCATTAGTTTAAAAATTATCAAACTGAAAAAAAAAAAAAAGCCAAAAAAAAAAAGCATATGGAAATGTTCAACAGAAACTGCATAGAATCACAAAAAATCTTATTTAAAAATTTACATTTGTTACCTGGCACTATTTCAGTTTGAGACATATTTTTCCCTGGAGCAGATATTGTTCAATCTGACAATCAGTCGACTTTCAAAAAATATTAAATAGAATTCCTCTCATGTACCTGTACACTAAGTATATGTGCAATACCTTGATATAGTCTTACGGTTATGAGGCAGATAATCAGTGGTAAAGATAAAAAGAAAGGCTGATTCTTTCCCCTTTATCTGCATATGAATCTAATTCCACCAGTTCCAACAGAATTGCCACTGATACATTTGCTTTAGAGAGGAATCAGCTCTGAAGTATTTGCTTAAAAAATTCACAGCAGTTGTAACCAGGAAAACCTCCCTTCAATTATGGTATTGAACCAAATTATATCAGGTTTCAATTTTATATAATCTATCACAAATTTATAATGATGACAGTACTGGTCCTAAAAGTGATCCATAAGCAAATATGATGATTTCTAAGGACTATATGGGGACTGAAAAGATACAAGATGTATTTCTTAGCTTCTAGCTCTGTAATGTAGGGTAATGTAGGGAAAGCTATTTAGTTAATGGTTCACAGTTCCCAGCTAAATAAATGATTTTGTCTCCCTTTCTCTCCACTTTTCTATGTGGTTTTCTTTTAAATGGTTTTGTACTATTGTAATCGTTCAGTGAGATTTCTTGACCTGTGGTTTTAATAAAAGAATGTGATATTCTAATTTAAACATGCTTTAGTTGTATTATCATAAAAAAATGGCTTTATAAACTCCATAGCTTCATATAAATTGGAGAAGTCACATAGATTTAAATATTCCAGTGTAGTTAGGATAGCAAACATGTTAGAGAAAACATTATATTATATTGATGTGGTATAACCCAGTAAGCAGTTAAGCACCACACTGATGTTCACTTACTCACTCCCCCCACAGGGGGATGGGGGTGAGAATTGGAAAGGTAGTATGAGAACTTGTGGGCTGAGATAAAGACAGTTCACTAGGCAAAGTAAAAGCTACAACTGCAAGCAAAGCAGAACAAGGAATTAATTCACTACTTCCCATCAGCCGGCAGATGTTCAGCCACTTCCAGGAAAGCAGAGTTCCATCATGAATAACAGTTTCTTGGGAAGACAAATGCCATGACTCCTAAGGTCCCCTCTCCTCCTCCTTCTTCCCTTCCATCATATATTTCTGAGCATGACATCTTATTGCATGGAATATCCCTTTGGTCAGCTGTCCAGGTTGTGTCCTCTCATAACTTCTTGTGCATCCCCCAATCTCCTCACTGGCAGGGCAGCGTGTGAAGCAGAAAAGACCTTGAGTCTGTGTAAGTACTACTCAACAACAACTAAAACGTCAGTTTATTACCATCTTTATTTTCCTTGCAAATCCAAAACATAGCACAATACAAGCCTCCGTGAAGAAAATTATCTCTATTCCAGACCCAAAGTGAAGTTTCTCTTTTATAACCCCAGCAAATGTTCAAGATTTTTCTCTTGAAAGATGTTTGCTTTATGGTAGGGCCTCCATTTGCAGAGAATATTCACATATAAAGAATACACAAGTTCTAATTTCCTAAAGTATGGATAATATCAAAAAGAGACAAGTGTTTTTTTGATTTGTTTTGTTTTCCCTAAAGAGTTCATTTCCTTTGTATGAGCACATAAACCAAAATCCTTTTCTATGTTGTTTCTGATCTTATGTTTCAGGTACCTTACTAAATTAAGCTAACCCATAGTAACTATCTGTGTTCATATTCCTAGTTGAAGTCTATATTCTTCATAAATTAATTTACCTCAATCCAGTCTCACTGTGTCAAAGTCACGTAATCTCACAGTTATTGCTGGCTTGTTTTATTTATTTAAACCATGGGTAAGTCTTTAAGATGATCTGGCTCTCTTGTAATTAATTTATGAAATCCATCCCTTATTTTCCTGTAGCTATTTTTCAGGTTCCTCTGATTTATACTTTAGCATTCTTTGGCCTTTACATTCCAATTTCCCTTCTGCACCTACCTATTACTCTTTTAACTAAAGAGGCTTTTGGAAACAGCATGCTTTGAACTGAAAGCAATAGCACAGAGTGTAGTCTGTTGCTGTGTTTACTGCCTGACAGTATTTCTTTTGTCTTCTTCCTCTGGTCTCTAACAATCACCGGTGTTCTGATGACAAGCACTAACTTGTTAAACCATGATAACCTGATTGCATATCTATGTCCTCAGGTCTTACGCACCCTTTGTTCCAGGATCTATTTCTACATAACTTCTTTTCTCCTGGTCTCTCTTCAGTTTATTATGCAGCTTACTGATTAATGCTGTAACCTATGTGTTTGCTTCTAGACAAACCCCAGAGTCACGTAGCTGAGTTTCTGCTTAAACTGTCTTAACATGTGTTTAACTTAGCAATCTCCTCTCACCTGCTAACATAAAAAAAGATTACTGGTATCTTAATATTATTTTAAGTGAAGAAAGGTGGTTAGAACTCTTCCTGACTAATAAATAATTAATATTTTTATTTTTAATATTTGTATTATATATATGTATGTGTGCATGTGTAAGTACATTTATATGAATTAAATTAAATATTTTGTTTTCCTGGTTTGGTGCAATTCTTCCTGGACAGCCTTGTTGTTTTAGCTTAGTCGAGTGGTAGACTCATATATCAGATTATATATATGATCTTTCAGCTTTTAACTAAAAATAATCCTTTTTCTTTGTTTTCTTACCTTTAAAAATTGCATTCTATTTATTTAAAAATATTCAGATAGCATAATTAATTTTTTTTTTTTTTTTTTTTTTTTACTGATATACAACAATAAGAAGCAAATTATCTTGATTTGCAACGGTTATTTGGAAAAATCTTTCTTCAAGCATATAAGAGATAGAGGAAAGTTCACAGGTGACATCATGAGACAGATGGGAAAAGAAGAACACACCAGATTGCCAAATGAAATGGGTTAGGAAGGATTATGTCAGCTGTTAGTTCATTTGAGGAAATATATAAAAAAATAATACTCAAATGTTTCTGAGAAAAAAAAAAAATCAGTCTGTGGAATGTGCCACCCACAGTGGTAAGCATGTATTATGTGTCTCCCCTCACAGAGGATGACTAGGCTGACTTCTCACCCCTAGCTATGTTCCTAGTCCTTTCACTGAAACTGTGGAGCATCATGGCTTAATCATTGGAAGTCCATAGATCACAGCTGAGACTTCAGCTTTTACACACATGCTGATGTAGAAGGAAAGAACACTGAACAACAGTAAAAAAAGCTACACCATGACAGAATACGAAAAACACTATATGGTATGCAATAAACTGATTGGAACTCTTGCCATATGGGCTGTTTCAAAAACTGCAAAAGCCTCAGCTTGAAAAGGGAATATTTTTAAATGTGAAAAGCAATTGAAATTAGTCTCCTAAAATACTAGGTCACATATTCAACATGGCATTAAGCATCATTCATGTGGAATTTTCAGAGTTACCATTAGGAGAGCAAATCAAGGAAAATTTGCTGTCATACTCCAATTTCTAGCCCACAGCTTCCATGGGAAGACTCCTACTACAAGATACAAGACAGGAGAAAGAATATATTCACTAGTGCCTAGTTCTCAAACAGAAACAAGAGCTCTGAATTCCCAAGAAGGTGCTTCAGCTTCTGAATCTCAAATTCACATTTCGTAGTAATCTTGCCAGCATTCAGGATATTGTCTGCTTTGTACTAATTTAGATTACTGTATTCAGTGTATGGTTATATCTGGGTACTGAAACCAGCACTGCCAATTCCAGTTTGAGTAACACCTTTTAGATGTTGCTGAGCATCACCATGCCCTCTGTTGAATCCCTTACTGAATTGTTTTTCAAAACAAGACATGAGAATAGAAACACATAAGGGATTAAGTAGCTAATGGAGGACTAGGGTATGCAAATCACATATGGCCAATCTGTGCTTAAGTAATGCCTATCCTTGACGTATGTAAAATACATTAAGATTGTCTCTGGCCAGAAGGTTTTCTCTGTTTTCTGTATATTAGAGTTAATCTGTACATGTTTAGATCTTATCTAAACAGACACTCAGGATCTCCTCCATATAGAGCTGTATTTGGGGGACAAATTCTGTCATCATAACCAACAACTATCAGCAAGAGCATGCTTGTTATACTTCAGCATTGCTTGTTTCACAACAGCAACACATCTGAAAATAGTAGCCTTACCATCTCTTTTTCCTCCTCACCTATGATCTGATGCTTAAAAAAAATTACTAGGAAACAGATTTTTTTTTTTTTTTTTTTTTTTTATTGCTATAGAGAGTCTTTACTTACTAGGCTTATTGCTGTATATATAACATATATGTATATATATATGTTTATATAAAACACACACAACTACTATTGTTATTCAAGGATGAAAAATAAGAATAATTATATATTTTCCCTTTTCAAACTATTTTGAAGGGACTACAACATTTTAAATGAGAGGTTATTATTACCACTGCTATACTAAGTTATTACAGGTGTTATTATTAAGACTTTCACATGTATGTAGTTTTCTTCATATGCATTATTTTGGACCAAAGACTTTTTCATAGGTTCCAACCTCATAACTACAGAGAATAAAGCATCATCATTATAAATGATTTTATGGTATTTAGGGTTGTTTTTGCTAATGAGAACTATTGTTACATTTTTTAAAGCTCAAATGGATTTCAGGACACCTACCCTTCCTACATATAACTTATAAACAAAACCACCAACAAACACAGTAAGTTACTATAAGGTTAGTTTGCCAAATCTAGTCATACTTTGTATTCCCAACTGAGGCAGATTCCAGTGTATAATGTCATATTAAATGAATAGCTATTACTTTCATTGTATTTGATACCTCATTCTGCGTAAGATAAAAATTAAACCTTGACAATTCTAATGCATTTTCAGTGAAGGTGAACTACATAGTTGTGGAACTACACAACACTGGGGAACACTAGGGTGATCTCAGGATGCTTGTAGCTAAAACCCAGAACAATGTCTCCTGTGGTCTGCCTGTGGAATAATTTAGGTGACAATTGTTCTTCCATAAATAGAATGATTTATGACAGTCATAAATCTTTGCTCTACATCTCTTTCCAATGTTAATACAGAGGGCTTTGTACCCCCTGCTACCCATATGTGTCCTGATGCTTCAACCCAACATATACAACGTGCCGACTCAGTATCACAGCAGGAAGGCAACAATCAGCCGAGCCTTTCATTTTTTGAAAGCATTATGTCCTAAAAAATGAAAAAAGAAAAAAAAAAAAAAAAAGAGAAAAGAAAAAAAAGAGAAATAGTTATGTCTTAAAACCATATAGGTACTACAAAGAGTCCAGAGCAATTTCAGAACCAAATCAGTGAGGATGCAGCCCATCTGCTTTACAGGGAGCTAGCCTTAACACTGGGAGAAAGCTTTTATTTATCAATACGCACATAGCCCCAGTGATACAGCCGTCATGAGCTTTCCCTTGATGTAGTTAACATTGAAAGTTCCTGGTAAAGATTCTTTCCTACGATGTAGCTACTTTTTTTTTTTTTTTTTCTGCTTTCAGCAGAAAGATCTGAAAATGACTAAAGCAGTCATTATTTTTATTGTTGTAAGTACATTTAATTCATCTCACTCTGATAGGAAGACTTATCTTTCTGCAATAAAAAAAAGATAGCTACATTGCTAAATTCAGCCTTTATGCCTGCAGTAGCTGCATCTCAGTTATAGATGCTTGCACTTAACTATAGAACAACTGTTCCTCAATTCAGGTGTCTCAGTGCTTGAGTAAAGACATTGAAGACTTATAGAGCGGAAAAGAAAAAGGCTTGTTCTATGTGACTTAAAGTTGTTAACCAGTGAAAGGCTTAAATGAAAATAATGAGAAATCAGGAAAACACGAAAAAAGCTACTTCTTTAGAAAGTCAAGATTTCCTTCACCATTACTTCCTCCTACTTACAGCTCTGTATTTATTTCTCAAGTCTTTGAAAATATGCTGAGAGTTAAAAAACAAAAATCAACAACAAAAATCAACAACAACAAAAAAAACAACCAACCAAACAAAAAAAAAAACACCAAAAACACCACCACCAACAACAACAACAAAGAGGAACTTGACATCTGGAAGAAAAGAGAGAAAAAGAGAAAAGGGGAGCGAGGAAGGCAGAAAGGGAGGAAAGAATGGAGAGAGGGAGGGACGGGGGAGGGAGGAAGAAGGGAGAGAGGGAGGGAAGAAGGAAGGAAGGATGGAAGGAAGGAAGGATGGAAGCAAGGAAGGAAGGAAGGAAGGAAGCAAGGAAGGAAGGAAGCAAGGAAGGAAGGAAGGAAGCAAGGAAGGAAGGAAGGAAGCAAGGAAGGAAGGAAGGAAGGAAAACTGTGGCTAAATACATAACATTCAGTCCTTCTCATTAAAAAAGAAAACCAACCAAACAAAAACCTACATTCTCATTTTTAGCTCACACTGTGTTCTACCTCTTTAAATAATGAAAGTATCTTTCCTTCTAAAGACATCACAGATAGTTAGCAGTTATACAGTAGTGAACATACATCACCTGCTTTAAAAGTCCAGAAATATGCTTTAACTTGCCTCGCATCCCACATAAGATTCCAGTTATATTTAGGTTTCAGAGCTTATGTTTTGGATCTCTGGGAATACTTCACTCCTGCTGAAGGTTCACATCTTAACAGATCACACTGAAAGAACATAAAAAGTAGTTAGGGCTGCAGTCTTGAAAGGTAATATCTGTTCGTACTGAATATACATACAATAAATTTTAGAAGCTCAGTTAATAAACTTTTGCATTAGCTCTCTCTGTCAAGCTGTCCAGCTCAACCTTAGAAATGACTATTAATATTACCTCCAGAGGTAATTTTTTTAATTCTATTCTATTCTATTCAGAGGCTTTTTTAATTCTATTTAGTCTGCCTGTCCTTTTTTTTTTTTTTTTTTTCCACTGTTTCTCTGTTGCCAATTTATTCATAACAGAATCTAAAAATGCAAGGTTATCCACATGCAAAGTCCTTTGTGGATTCATCCTTCAGTTCTGATTACAAGCAGAAGTATGATTTTTAGTCCCATGACACTGTAATGTAAATCCAATGAATCTCACTGAGGATGTGGAGGTCTTGTTCTTCTCTCAAATGTCCTTCATTGAATCACAGAATTGTAGAATGGCTTCAGGTTGGAAGGGACCTTAGAGATCATCTAGTTTCAACCCTCCTGCTATGGTCAGAGATGGACACACTACATCAGGTTGCCCAGGGCCTCATCTAACTTGGCCTCAAACACCTTCAGGGATGAGGCCTCCACAACTTCTCTGGGCAACCTGTGCCAATGCCTCACAGCCCTTTGAGTGGAGAATTTCCTCCTAACCTCTAATCTAAATCTCCCCTCTTTGAGTTTAAAACCATTTCCCCTGGTCCCATCATTATCTGTCTGAGTAAACATCCATGACAAAAAGTCCTGCTGGGACAATAATATACTTTCTGGTATCTTTCACAAAATTTGATAAGAGAGAAGACATTTAAAGGTAAAAATCTATTTCACATAACTGGGCATAGAAGGGAGGATGTGTTTTATAAAATCAGTTACAAGGTTTTCAGAATTATTTACCTGAAGTGATTGACAAATGTGATGAAGTGTATATGCATGGAGACACTTCTTCAGCCTTGTGGTGGTTTTACTCAGGTGGGCAGCTGAGCTCCACCACAACCGCTCTCCATGACAACCGCTTTCTCACTCCCCCTCCTCAAAGGGAAAGGGAGAGAAAATGCAATGAAAAGGGCTCAAGGGTTGTGATAAGGATAGGGAGATCACTTAACAATTACCATCACAGGCAAAACGGACTCGGTGTAGGGTGATTAGGGAAATTTATTGCCTATTACTAGCACGCCAGAGAAGTGAGAAACAAAGGAAAGGAACTAAAAACACTTTTTTCCCATCCACCTTCTTCTACCTCCTCCCCCGCAAGCTAACTTCTCCAGCACGGGTCCCCCACGGGCAGCAGCTCCCCCCAGACCCCCTGCTCCTGCGTGGGCTCCTCTCCACGGGCTGCAGCTCTGGCCCGGGGCCTGCTCCTGCGGGGGCTCTCCATGGGCCGCAGCCTCCTCCAGGCCACATCCACCGGCTCCACCGGGGGCTCCTCCACGGGCTGCAGCATGGAGATCTGCTCCATGTGGGACCCATGGGCTGCAGGGGGACAGCCTGCTCCACCAGAGGCCTCTCTACAGACTGCAGGGGAACTGCTGCTCAGTGCCTGCAGCACCTCCTGCCCTTCTTCTGCACTGACCCTGGTGTCTGCAGGGCTGTTTCTCACTTCTCACTTTCCCAGCTGCTGTCACGCAGCAGGTTTTTCCCTTTTCTTAAATCTGCTCTCACAGAGGCACAAACAACATTATTTACTGGCTCAGCTCTGGATAGCAGAGGGTCCCTTTGGAGCCTGGTGAAACTGGCTCATATCAAACATGGGGCAGCTTCTGGATTCTACTCAAGGAAACCACTCCTGCAGTCCCCTGCTACCAAATGAGTGTAAACCCAGTACACTCTTGACAATTGAATTTTGATTGACTGGTCTTGCTGTAGCAGTGTGTATGTCAACTAGGAATAAAATGATTGCTAGCATTAGAAAATCTGCTAATAAGACAGGTTTAATGTCCAATAACCTGTATGTTATAGGTGCAAATTTAGAATGTTTTAAAATATAAAATGGGCTTAAAGGGTTTTTGGTACGTCTTTATGGACATTCTCTGTTTACCAGTGCAGCTTAGCATCAGTAAAGGGGTACAATCAGCAATTGAATATTTCTACTGTTTTCTGTGAATGTTCAATAACATAATATTAACATTTTGTGACACTGCATTCATATGTTGTTTTATTCTGTAAAACATCTTTAGGCGTTTTTATATATCGAAGAATATATTTTAAAGGTTCATGATATGTATAAATCAAATAAGTTCATGGATTTAAAGCAGTTCCCTTTGGCTATGACACACAGAAGCATTTGAAACAATTGTCTTGATTAAAGCTAATGTAAAAGGTGGGTTCACAAACACAGTCTGCTGTTGGATAGCTGTTTCAAAGTTTACCTTGGTTTACTACATTTTTAAACCTTCTCTGTGTCTTGCTGACTACCTCAGTACTCCCATTTTTAACTGCAGGGAAACAAATTTCTGTCTCTCCATACTTCCACATAAGCAACTATCATACCCTTATAAATATTCTAAGTACAAAATCTCTCTCTCTCTCTCTCTTTATCTCTCTGTCTATATTTTTTCCCCATGTTAAAGTAACACTGGATTCCAGTACATAGAGAAAATCATTTCCAACTCAGGAGTAAGATAGAATTGTGAGATAAGATTCAGCTGAGATTGGTACTTGGAGAACCAATCACTAGGATCCTGAAATCCAGGTTCATTTTACTTGGCAAAGCTAACAGCACTGAAATCAACCATTAATTCACAAAGACATTTAAGGATTAAAACATGAAAGATTAGATAAAAATGCTTTGTTTTGTTTTGTTTTCCCCTCATATACTGCTAAATTAACTTGAGCCCAGAATTGTTTTTGTAATGATGCAAGTGCTAAAGGGTTTCACTAATTATGTCCAGTCTTGAGATCTACAGTTCTTGCCAGACTTCCCTGTCCTCATCACTATTGTCTGTCCTCATAGACACAGTGCAGACAGTCATGCAATCATACTACTATTGCACAGGACCAGCTTCATAAGCGAGGTGATGGCTCAGGCAAATCAGGGGTTTTATTCCTACATTTTTCTCAAAACTTTCAGAATTATGGGTACACAGCTGGGCTCCAGAAGACATAAATGTTGTTAAATATCAAAATTTAAAAATACAGTCTCAGAATTTAAAAATACAGCCTCAGCAGCTTATAAATTTTATCTCTCTAACAGTTCAAAAGATTTTCTCTTTATTATATAAAAACACATTGTTCAGCAGATGCATACTTTAATCCAATTTTAATGAGATATGACTATCTTTCCAAGGCCATGTTCAGGAATTCTTCATTTTCTATTGATTTCAAACGCTCCCAGCTACTCATATGGGCTACAACCTAGGTCATGGATTTACATTCTGCAACTCTTCAGCTCACCACCCTGATGTATTTTCTGGTTCTTTTTAACTATTTAACTCTCTCAATCTGCTTTGAAGTTATGATTTCTGAATAGCTTTTGACTTTTAATGTCAAATGTGGTGTAGTTTAGTGTTTCTCATATCTCTCACCTGTCCTACAGCAGAAAGTAGCATCAAAAACCTTCACCATTCCTTGTGCAGCTCTCCTATGGAAGCAGGAAGAAACAGTTTTTGTTACCCATATATTATTGGATTGATGCTCAAACTCAGTCTGCTAGAAAACAACATCATGACCCTTTCTATTTCTTTGCAGCTCTAATCTTTTGGGGAAAACTTGTTGAATGTGCAGGTATGTTTCTGCTGGCCACGGGTACAACAAATCCAAAGGTAAGACATCATGCACCTCTGACATCAACAGTGTCCTCACTGCTTTTTATCTTCTCTTTAAGGTAAAGTGAAAGAGGGTAAGGGTAAAAGGGTAAGGGAAGAAGGATTTAAAAAGTAAGGAATCAAACCTCTTTTCTCAAAAATAACAAGGCCTTGACTTAAACCTTGAATAAGAATGAAATGTACTGTTGTAGAACAGTGCACTTCCTTGCAATTGATATACTCTGTGAAGAACAGCTATGAAAGCACTCAAAAGACAGTGCAGAAATATATTTGTTAAAAACAAATCAGTATAAATCTGGACTACCTGTATAGGCAGTCACATCATGTTTGGAATTATAGATGTACTATGAAGACTGACTTTTAAATAGAAATAGGATTCTCATTACTTTGGAGAAGAAATTAAAAAAAAAAAAAAAAAAAAAAGTCAAATGACTTTCTTCCTGTCATGTGTCTATTGGATATCCTAATGTCCTGATTTCAGTTAAGACAGAGTTATTTTTCCTCCTAGTAGCTGGTAGGGTGCTATGTTTTGGATTAGCATGAGAAGAGTGCTGATAACATGCTGATGTTTTAATTGCTGCAGAGCAATGCTTACATTACCAAGGACTTTTCAGCTCCTTGCTCTGTCCTGCCAGCAGGCAGGCTGGGGATGCAGCAGGAGCTGGGAGGGGACAGACCCAGGACAGCTGACCCAAACTGTCCAAAGGGGTATTCCATACCATCTGAAGTCATGCTAAACAGTATATAGGGGTTGCTAGCTGGGGTGGGGGGGGCAGCTGCTCAGGGTTGGGCTGGACATCGGTCAATGGGTGGTGAGCAATTGCATTGTGCATCACTTGTTTTGTACACACTATTATTATTTTCTATCTTAATAAACTGTCTTTACCTCAACCCACAGGCCTCACTTTCCCATTTCTCTCCCCCATCCCAGAGAGGGAGGGGGGAGGGTGAGCGAACGGCTGTGTGGTGTTTAGCTGCCGGCCGGGTTAAACCACAACACCTAATTTACAAATATTGTACTCTGCATGTGCTTTGGTTGGGTTTCAATAAAAGTAGGGGGAAAAAGGTATGTTCCACCTTAGCATAGGCATGTTTTTATAAAGAAATACAAGTACATGGTTTGTATTCTGAAAATGGTTTGCTTAAATAATTCAAGGAAATATTTAGGAGCCTATTTTCATCTCCAATCTTGTCTCTTAATTCCCATTTCTACTGATCAGAGCAATATGCATACATGAAAAGAATAAAACTTCATGTTAATCCTCATTGCTGACCCTTTTATGGTTAAAATAAATTGTAATCTTGTCATTCTAGACTGTAATACTCAGTGAGAAGATCAGTTAGAAACCTATCTGCCATCACTGAAGAATTAATGTTGTAACTTTCATTTGTATTCACAAATGCAAGATACATCTTAAATATGAGACCAAAATAAAATTTACTTAATTTCACTTTGATCACAAAGATACATATACTTTCCTGAAGCAAACACTTGTCATACATTCAGATTCTCCATCCCTTCCCCTAGAGAACATATCACATTTATGCTGTCTCTGCCCCCTGAGGGAATAATAATTTTTAATAAGACTATTACAAAATAACAGTTAAATTTATATGTGAAAGGTTCTGTTATGAGAGCAATTATTAAGAGCAACTGTGATTACAGATATCAAAGCTAACAACCCTGAAAACAATTATTTCGTCTGGACAAGTTTGTCAGAAGATTACTAAATTGCAAAGGAAAACATTGTATGTTGGCTGTTTGCTGATGAGAGGGAGAACAATCAGAGACAATGAATACGGTAGTGGACACTATAGAAACAATTGTAATTAGGAAGAAATCAAACAAGTATTTTGAGAAAATAAAATGTACTTGCATTTTTAATTGTTTCTTGCCACATCAAAATTCTCTTTTCATTCCAGAAAATATTTTTGTGTTGGATATCATACTTGTGAGATCAAAAGGTAACTATATAGAGGAATTTTCTGTGTTCAGAGCTGGATGTTCTAAATTCATTTCATTATGCCCTCCATAAAAGAGAGGGCATAACAAAATGTTCCTGGTAAAGTTTTGCTTTTAACAGAAGTGGATGAACATATTTTTATATATTAGACTATTGGCACTTAACATTAGAGGGTTAAATGTAGCAATCTCAGTCTGGAATAGAACAGTTGGCAATAAAGTAGAACATAAACTGTGCTTGCCTGTCAAACACATCTAGCAATGCAAGTCAATGGAGACTAAGAGTCTGTTGAATCTGTTGGGAAGGGGGGGGGGGGGGGGGAAGGGATTTTGATTTAAATCTGTGGATTTAAAAAAATATGTAATTAATCACATCTCTGTAAAATGTATAATCAGGACTACTAAGAGAGCATTCACTCAACAAGTCATTTATTAGGTATGGTCAGACCTACTGGATAACATTTAGATGGGCAAGATTTTAACTGAGACACTTCCAAAGGCATTGACCTTTCTCCACTGAGGAAACATAGTCTTACATGTGAATATACAGTCTACTAAATGCTTATAATTTAGGCTTATGAGAAGACTTTGGTTTGTATGCCACAAAATGTCCCTAGTATCTCCAGAGTATTTTCAAAAAGAAGTGAAACACTATCTAAATCAAAGTTCTCTGTCACCAGGGTACTTCTGCAAATCATGATAGAAGCTTTTTTTTTTTTTTTTTTTTTTTTTTTGAAATATACAGGTAACTACCACCAAGATAGATATGCTAAGAAATACAGCAAAACATAACCCGCTTTTGTTGAAATAGCCTTAATTCTATAGAATGGATGTTCAAATACCTCTGAAAGAAATCAGTTGCTCTTTGTCAATTAGATGTGCACTTCTAATTCCAAAACAACACAGGATGTTTGGTGACATAAGCTCACGCTGCTCCCTTGACAATATTTTTTCCAGACATCTACTTCTGCTAGTCATTTTGAAAACTATTTCTGAAAGACAGTAAGACACACTGCTATTCTGCCAGTTCTCATTCTTTTGATAATCCCTGTGAGCAAAATGATTTCCACCATAGAAAAAAGAAAAAGACTATTCATTTTTATTTCACCTTAACTAGTGAGAGTGATTATTTCACACTTTTTTTTTTTTTTTCTGATAAAAACAAAACAAAACATGTTCATAGAAATGTTAATATATTCCTTGTGATAGAAAATTTTACGGCTTCTCATAAAGTACCTTGTTTACCAAATATTAATCAAATCATAGTTTTCTTAGATGATATGGATTTCTCAGGGAGGTATGGAAGTTTACCGATGGTGACTTAAACAATTGTAGAAAATTATTTGCAGAAAATCATCTTTTCAAAAGAGATGTGTACAGTGTGAAATGCTTCCATATATACAGAATCTTAGTATTCCAGAGCCTATAAAAATGAAGGTATTTTTTATGTATGTTTATGTTTTCTATATATTCTTACCATGTAATGACTGATTAACATAATGCTTGCAATTGCTGCATGTTTTCCTTCTCATGAAACGTATATTTTTCCCCAAATTTGGAAATGTATTATGGACTTTTAATTAGAATTTCTCAAGTTCTTAAAGAATGTCTGTAAATTCTTTAATTCTTTCATCAATACATACACTTATACAATAGTAAACCTATTTAATGATAGCAGTTTCCTAACGTATTTTTAGCCCTCAAATAAGATTTTCACATCCACATTCATACATTTTTAATGAGAAAACATTTATGAAAACATTAAGAAGAACTGGCCCTAAAATAGAGCCCTGGGGGACCCCACTGGTTACTGGCTGCCAGACTGATATAACACCATTTACCATAACCCTTTGAGCTCTGCCCGTCAGCCAATTGTTCACCCATCATATGATGTTTTTATATAGGTATATGCTGGACATTTTGTCTGGTATGATCCTATGAGAATCGGTTTGAAAGCTTTACTAAAATTCAAAAACATTACATCAACTGGCTTCCCTTGATCAACTAAGTGGGTGATCGTATCATAAAAGAAAATCAAATTTGTTAAGCAGGACCTACCTCTTGTGAACCCGTGTTGGCTGAGACTGCATTGTCCCCCAGCTGCATTCCAATAACTCCTAGGATAATCTTCTCCATAATTTTACCAGGCACTGATGTGAGACTGACAGGCCTGTAGTTACCAGGGTCTTTTTTCTTGTCCTTCTTGAAAGTTGGCATTTGCCATCTTCTAGTCAATTGGGACCTCTCCAGATTCCCTGTTGAAAAATAAATGGGTCCTGAAGCCCATCATAGATGTTGAAGACAGAGGCAAAGAAGGCATTAAACTTCTCTGCTTTGCCTATATCCTTGTTTGTGAGGTGACCATCCCCATCAAGTAGTGGCCTTTTTTTTTTTTTTTTCCTCCTGGTTCTCCTTCTTCTGTTCAATTATTTAAAAACAAACAAACAAACAAACAAACAAAAAACCTTTTTATTGTCTCTGTGGTGGTTTTACTGTGCTAGGCAGCTGAACTCCACCACAACTGCTCTCTCACTCTCTCAGATGAGGAGGGGAAGAAGTAAAAGAAAGAACAACTCACAGGTTAAGATAAGGATAACTTAATTAAAGGAAAAAAATAATAATTATTAAGGAAATATTATTATTAATTAAACAATTTAACTAAAGGGAAAAAAGGGAAAGGGGAAGAGGGAGGGAGAAAGGGAAAAAACAAAACAAAACAAGTAAAGGCTATGTGGAAGTGCAGAGGAAAGAAATTACTCTCTACTTCCCACAAATGAGCCATGCTTAACCACGTCCTTGCAGCAGGGCTTCAACGCACATAGCCGGTGGTTGGGAAGATGACAGACATTTTCGCAGTGAGAGCCCATGCCTCCTCTCTTCTTCCTTTGTCCACCTTTTATTGCTGAGTGTGACATCATATGGTATGGAATATCCCTTTTGTTGGTATAGGTCAGCTGCCCTGGTGATGTTTCTTTCTCACTTTTTTTCCCGCCCCCTAGGAGGGTTAGAGAGAGTCCTGATGCTGTGCCAGCACTGCTCAGCAGCAGACACAACACTGGTGTGATACCACTGCTGCTCTAGCTACAGGTGCAGAGCAGAGCACTGTATGGGCTGCTGCAGGGAAAGTTAACATCCCAGCCAGACCCAGTACAGTCTCCCACAGATCTGGCCAGCTTCAACTCTAATTGGGCATTGGCCTCACAAATTTTCTCCCTATAAAGGTGAATAGCATCCCTGTAGTCCTTCCATGTTGCCTGACCATACTTCCAGCAGCCATGCACTTTCATTTTATGCTTAAGTTCCAGAATAAGATCCCTGGTCAGCCAAGATGACTTTCTGCCCCACCTGCTTGACAACCAATATTTTGGAATTGCCTGATCTTGTTCTTTTAGGAGGCAGTGCTTAAAGACTGACCAGCACTGATGGACACCAACACCTTCAAAAGCAGTTTTCCAGGGGATCTCACTAACTAGCCCATATCCAGGGCTGAAGTTTTGGTGGCAGTTTTCCTTCTGTCACCATAAATTCTAAACTCAACTTGGTCACTCTGACCAAGACAGCCACCAACTGCCACATCCCCCACAAAACTCTCTCTGTTCTCAAGCAACAGATCTAGGAGGGCACCTTTTCTAGTTGGCTCCCTTAGTACCTGTGCCAAGGTGCTTTAAGAACCTCCTGTGTGATATTCCCAGTTAATGTCTGGCAAATTGAAATCCCCCATAAGGACAAGGGCAGTGACCTTGAGGTGTCTCTTAATTCCTCAAAGAATAATTCATCAGTGTCATCATCCTGGCTGGGTGGTCTGTAATGGACTCCCACAACGACATCCCCTTTGTTTGTCCTCTAATCCTTGGCACAAAAATTATTGAAACTCATTTGCTTTCAAGCAAATTCAGTTATTTTTGTTCAATCAATATTAATTGCTTCTATTAATAATATATTTGGGCTAAAAAAAATGTCACTGTCTGTGCTGTGTAAATTCTGTATGTTCTTACAAAAGCTTTTAAATTCTATGGAAATTTTTTGTCTTTTCCAAAACACTGGATATTATCTCATCTTGTTTTGCATAACAAAGTATATTCCATTTGTTTTGTCCTTCTGTTTTTCTGTGTGACTCCAACTCTGATTCAGAAGACACCTTTCTGCTTCTCTTTTTCTTTAATAATTTGGAATCATCGTTATTGCTACAATACTGGCGCATCACAGACACTACATATGTTTCAGTCCAGACTTCATGACTCCTTTGCTTGGCAAATTCAATTTTAAGGGGCTAATTCTGGGTCTTCCATATGACTTTCTGTGTTTTGTTCCATTATAATCTGATATGCCATTTAAGCTCCCAGATTCAATGAGATAGATTCTTATCTGTTTTATTCTTACTCTTATGAATGTGACAAACAATGTTTCATTTCTGTATCATTGTTTAGAAAATACCAATCAGAAACATTTAAGTTCTGTAGCATTCAGATTTTTACAATGTATCTTGTGCCTGAGTTAACTTAAAATTTTAAAGGAAAAAACAACAACCTACAAATAAATATAAGTCTATAATAAGCTACTGCAAAAATAACATTAACTGCTTTCCTTCTTCCTGGTGCCACTACTTGAAAATGCAGAATAAAAGAAGTCTGAACTTCAGCCAACTGTCCCTTCCATATTTAAAAGTTTCAGCTAAGTTGAATTACTACCCCCTCCTGCCAAAATTATTATACAACAGAATAATCTTTGAACAGTAATCCCTCATTGTCAAAAGAAAAACATCCAAAAAAAACAAAGAGGGAGTACCTTGTTGTCTGGGATTTAACTGATCAATTTATGGAGGTTTAACTGAACTCATGTAAATAGCATTTCCATGTGTCTCCTTGTAAAACTGTTTCACACTTACAATTCCCCCGTTTTACAAGAACAACTTCACATATTGTCTGAATTTGCACTCTTCCTTTCAGGTTAGCATAATTAAGATGTGGTAATAAAATTAATCCAGCAATGTCTAAAATATTTTTTAGTTTAAGCCCATAGATTGCTATGATGACCTCATATTACTAGAAAACCAAGAGAGCAGTTCAAGCTGCAGCAGCACTGCTGAAGCAGCCTCATTTTTTTCTTTTGATACTTTTTAAGAAGCAAAATATTCTAGTAGAAAGCAGTGAAAATGAAATCATGTGGTACTGGATGTTATTCCCTAGAGGCCCAAAAGATATTAATGCTCACAGCTATGCCCCAACTAAAATAATTTTGACACAGTTCCATAGATTTCAGTCCTAGCACCATTTGACTTTGGACCTCTGCATGTGGTGGTTTTACTCGGGTGGGCAGCCGAGCTCCGCCACAACCGCTCTCTCACTCCCCTTCCTCAAAGAGGAACAGGGAGAAAATACGATGAAAGGGGCTCAAGGGTTGAGATAAGGATGAGGAGATTGTGCAGTAATTATTATGCTGGGCAAAACAGACTCAGCATAGGAAGATATTAAGTATTATTGCCTATTACTAACAAGCTAGAGAAGTAAGAAACAAAGGAAAGAAACCAAAAGCACCTCCCTCCCCATCCACCCTCTTCCACCTCCTCCCCCTGAGCGGCGCAGGGCAATGGGGGAATGGGGGTTATGGTCAGTCTGTAGCACTTCTTCTCTGCCACTCCTCAGTCACTCTCGTGCCCTGTGCTGTGGGGTCCTTCCAATGGGATGCAGTCCTTGGTGAACTGATCTGGCGTGGGCTTCCCACAGGCAGCAGCTCTTCAAGAACTGCACCAGATATGGGTCCGTACCACGGGGTCCATCCCTCAGAAGCAAACTTCTCCAACCTGGGTCCCCCATGAGCAGCAGCTCCTGCCAGGTCACCTGCTCCTGCATGGGCAATTATTATACAACAGAATAATCTTTGAACAGCTCCTCCACGGGCTACAGGTCCAGCCCGGAATCTGCTCCGGCAGGGGTCTTCCACAGGCCACAGCCTCCATTGGTGCAGGTCCACCTGCTCCACCATAGTCTCCTCCACGGGCTTCAGTGTGGAACTCTGCTCCACCGTGGTACTCCATGGGCTGCAGGGGGACATCCTGCTTCACCATGGTCCTCACCACAGGCCGCAGGGGACTTCTGCTCCGGCGCCTGGAGCACCTCTCCCCCTCCTTCTTCACTGACCTTGGCGCCTGCAAGGCTGTTCCTCACTCCTCTCACTCTCCCAGCTGCTGTGTGGCGCAGCAATTTTTTTTTTCCCTGTCTTAAATATGCTCTCACAGAGGTGCGAAACAACATCACTTATTGGCTCAGTTCTGGTCAGCAGTGGGGCCCTTACCAAACATGGGACAGCTTCTAGATCCTTCTCACAGAAGCCACCCCTATAGCACCCTGCTACCAAAACCTTGCCATGTAAACGTAAACCCACTATACTGCTTTCAAAGTTTAGGGAGTATTGTGAATTAGCATAGATAAGAATTCCCCCACTGCTCTCCTTTTTCTTTACATCCAGAACATTGTTATACATGCATATGTTTAAAGAGAAATTAAAATGTCAACTATATCTGAATAAAAAATAGAATGAAAAGTTTGTGGTCAGAAGTATTTACAGGAAACATATCAGACAGTAATTTTAGGTTTGCACTAGTCAGGATAACATGAAAACAAAAGTGGCATGTGGCATTTTAGTGATCCTGAATATACCCATCATCGCCCTTCAGAAGCATTTTCTTATTTCTCTAGCAAGTAAATCATAGTGGTTCCTCAAGAGGAATAGTTACATTTTTTAAAGTTGTAAATATCTTCCTTCTGTAAGGTTTCAAAATTTGACTTGAATGTTAACAATTTTTTCAACACATAAAATGTTGATTTCTTTCTCTTTTTAAAAAAACAGTATCTGTTGAAGACTATTTATTATCTAGTTTCAGACCCCTGACATAGATTTGAAAAAGACTGTGGGAGGCTGAAATTTGAAACCCAGATTTGAAAGAACAAAGCCCTTTGGATTGCATCTACACATTCGTTTGTTTTCCATAAATTCTGTTGGGTATCAATTAGGTGATAAAATAGCAAATAGTAAATATAACCATTTAGCTACTACATTAATGAACAGTCTGCTGAGGAACTCTGTATTAATGAACATCTGACTAATTTTCATAGAATCATAGAAGTGATAGAATATCACCAGTTGGAAGGGACCACAAGGATCATCGTCTCCAACTCCTGGCTCTGCACAGGACCACCCAAAAAATTAGACCATGTGTCTGAGAGCATTGTCCAAACACTTCTTGAACTCCAGCAGGCTCAGTGCCATGACCTCTCTGGCAGCCTGTTCCAGTGCTCAACAGCCTTCTCAATGAAGAACCTTTTCCTAACATCCAGACTGAACCTCCCTTGATGCATAATTGTGATACATCAATAGGACCCTTGGGTCCTACTGCTGTTCACCAGAGAAAAGAGATCTGTGTCTCCCACCCCACTCTCCTTTTTGAGGAATCTGTAATCCACGATGATGTCGTCCCTCATTCTTTTCTTCTGTAGTGAATTATATGATTCAATGATGAGGAAAAGCTACATACAGGAAGTAGCTTAGCATATGCTTTAGCTATTAGAAGTATAAAAGCATGCCAGCGTAAATTGTTTAGTTGCTGTTTTGTTTCTACTGCAGTTAGTCTACTCATATGTCAGTAACAGAAATCAGGTCAACCTTGGATGTTATGAAATTTCAAATATGTCTGGGTTTTACAATGCCAAGCAAGTGACTTACTTTCAGGTATAATTGACATAGAAAAAGAAAAATACAACAAAGAAAGGAAAAAAAATATCCAAGACTGAATGAACACTAGTCAACATATTTGATGTTTAAAAAAGTTAAGTTTCAAATTAACATAATCTCTTAGGTGAGTGATTATTTCACAGTGCTTTCTGCTGGCCTTCTTGTGCAATTAAGCTGATGAGTAATGCACTGTATATCGGAAGATCATTATTTGCAATAAGAACACTCCCGGATATATTTCTGAAAATCATGGAGTGTGCTATACTGAAATATCATGAAATACCATCAAGTATGGTATTGTTGAGACCTCTTCAGGAGCCATAAATGCTGAGAAGGCCTTCAAAACTTTGTATATTGATATATGTTGCAGCAAAGGAGTCTATCTGTAGACTTGTTTTCCCAGCTTCCACTACTGATGGCTCTGCTACAGCTGACAAGATACTGCTGTGAGGAAGCTTGTAGTGGACCTGAAACACAGTTGCTGTTGGAAAACATAAGCAGATACTGAGAAGATGTATGAGATGAAAAAAGTCAACAAAGAAAAAAATAAAAATAAAAGCAGGACACAAACTGAACTGAAGAAAGTAAGAGTAAAAATGACTTTTATAATACCTTAAAATCTCTTTTAACATGCCACTGAGTAAAGAGAAGATGAATTGGCTAGTCATCTGTAAACTGCTGTAAACTGAATCCTAAGTTTTGGAAATCGTAGGATTTCTAAATAAACAAACACATAAAACTAAACAAAATAAATAAGAAAGCACACAAAACTAAACTAAACAAAACACACACACACACACACACAAAGAACAAAACTAGAACAATAAAGAAAAATTGTAAGAAACACTTTCTGTTTACCAATAATCTGAATATAATATTATTTGGTTGTAGGTCCTACCAGACCTATTTTCCACTGACTAATAAGAAACAATGATCTGCTGTGTCATTATATCATTATTTCATCCTACTAAGCTTTATCACACCTCTGAGCCTTGATATCTCATGCTAATAAAGTATGTGATTTCCATCATCCACAGCTTCTCTAGCAGATATCCTGGTTTTAGAGCACAAACCCCAGTAATTTAAAGCTGCAAGAGGAATCATGAGATGCAAAGAACAGTTCCCCTGCATTAAATAAACACCCTCTGGAATTCTTTCACATTTTTAATATTAACTGGAGAGAATGGAAGCGTTGTTTTTAAAAGACGTGGAAATACTGAAAAAAAAAAAAAAAAAAAAAAAAAGCACTAATGTTCCAACATAAATTAAATGGTTTGATAATCCCAATCAGCTAATCTGATACCAAATTCTGAGATTCTACACTCTTAGAAGGGATTTACAGCCTGAAAGGTTTCTTCTTTGACATCTTTCTCTGGCTTTGGACCTCAAATTAGGTTTACCTTTTTCATTATATACTACAGTCATGTGCCTGTTATAATCAGCAAATGATCACAGACTGAGGAAGCTCAGTCTGTTTTCTCTGATACGCAATCAAGTCTTAAATCTTGTAGAGCAAAACAAGTGTTATTTTGAAATATTTGAACTAAACGTCTTGCAAGACCTCACCAGAACTTGTAGTTTAACAGTAACTCAGGACAAACCAAATTGTTTTCATTTTTTCAGCAAATAAAAAGTTATATATGTTTTTCTAACATGGATTGTGTGGAATCTGCACTTCAGTCAAATAATTGATTCAATAGAAACCACTCTAGATTCCACTCTATAATATCCAAAGTGCCAATCATCACAGTGTGATTGATACCAGCCCGTTTTATGTGTTTTGTGTATTACCCCATCACACACACATCACTGCATACGTGGGAAGAACATCCCATTTTTAGAGTCCCAAGCAGTGAAGTCAATGGGTAGTCTCTGAGATCTATATTTGGTTACAGCTATATTGCAGAAAGTTTTGTCTTATTAAAATAAACAAATAAATGCAGTCTCCTTAGTGGTAAGTAGTATGCATGAACATGAATGTGAACATGAACATGAACATAACTAATTTGTGCAAATGTTTTCATAATGCTGTAATGATATAGTAAAGCATAATGCAGCAAAATAAATGCTTTCATTATCTTGTATACTAGAAGGCCAGAGGATATTTGCTAGTATCACTTCAAAAATATTTTTTTGTACTGGGAATAAAAGTCCATCTGTCTTCAGATATGTATATATAAGGGTGCCAGAAAAAATGACACATCATTTAAATCTTAAGAAGAGGTATGGAGAATTGCTGTATTACTTTTGACTTACTTTCTGACTATTGATGAATTATATTCCTCAATAATGTATTTGTAACTTAATTGCATGCACTTAATTTTAAAAAATTAAAATAAAATACTAAAGAGAGTAAAGAAAGGGAAAGAAGATCATAATAACAATGGCAATGTGAATAACAACAACATTAAAAATAGATGTTTCTCAGATTATTTACAAAAAGCACTTTTTTTTTTCTTTCTGAAAGAGATGTTTTGAAAAACATAGTCATTTAAATAAAGAGATTCTGAAGCTGAATAGGATCACCATGATTAATATCTGTCTCTTTACATAATGCTGTCCAAGGAACTTCCTTGATTAAAGAATTTTGCAAAGAATTCCAGAACCTGAATACATAAATTTCATCATATTTCCTTCAGTGTCACTCTCCCTCAGGAGGGACACACAAATGTTCTAAGTCTGGCTTAGATGCTTAGGGCCTAACTATATCAGGGTATCAAAAAGACAGACGTTAGGCATTACATTGGAATCTATAATACTGACAATAGCAGTTATTAGTTGCAAATCCTGGAAATTCTTGAATTCCCTGAAAAAATTACTTTTTTTTTTTTTTTTTTTTTTTT
>CM021697.1:152439163-152485690 GCA_011074415.1 Stictonetta naevosa
TATAATTTAATGTGCCTGGGAGCACCTGCAGGGCAGCTAGAAAAGGCTAGTGAGAACACAGATCTCCTCCTTCACTAGCTCAGGAAATCAAAGTCTGGATTAGCTTCTAAATTTGATCAGAATCCAGAAATGAAGCATTAAATCTCCTTTCACCCTAATCACTAGCTGTAGGCTAATCACAATGTACCTGTCTGCTTCTGTAGAGGAGGGAAGCCTCCAGTGAGTCTCAAGTGACAAGGCATTCTAAAAGCATGCTAACACACACTGACAGAATCAGGCTCCATATGTAACGTAGCATTAGTTGACTTTTTCTTTTAAAAAATGCAGTGGCTGTCAACCTCAATTTTAAAGAATAACTTGGGGCTTGAAGGAATGACCAAGGTTATAGAAAATAAATGATCAATTTCCTCTTCAGTCTTTGGTGCTTTAAACCATTTTCCATCTCTTAAAAAACCTTCCACGCACTTTCATAAACAGCTCAAGGTGTGTGTGGTGCTGCTGGGACTAAAAGAATGATAGAGGTAGTTTGCACTCCTCCTTTATAATTACTGTTATCCTGTAGCTAAGAAAAGAATTGATGGTCTATTGTGAAGAATTTATTTTATTTTATTTTATTTTATTTTATTTTATTTTATTTTATTTATTTTCATGGTCATTCTTTTCAGTTTAGAATTCTGGTTTTCAGTCTAGAATTTATCTTAGATTATATTCAGCTGATACATAAGAACCTGTATCTGAGCCAGCCACATATATAGGCACATTCATGGATCCTAAAGCATACACTCGTACACTCATACACAATTTCCTAAACCTGAACATTTTCCTCCACATTTTCAAGAAGATATTGGAGGTAACTTTTTCAGATACCATCAAGTTAGGCAAGGTAAATCTCTACATTTTGTAAAATATGGATACAGGGAAAAATTTGTTCCCTCTTTTATCTGGTAAATATTGAGGTGATTTCTACACAACAGACCTGCAGTACTGGATATCGATGCTGAGACATTCATAAAACTGGCAGATAAACCTTTCTTGAGAGGAAAAGTAGTAGTAGGTGCTAAATTTTGATCTTTGATCTTTTATGCAGGATGATATCTCAACTTCCTAAACAGAGTATTAGACATCATTTTAAAGGGGGAATTTTATGAATTTCTTAAGTAGGAAGGCCGATACAGTTGGAGACCAGTATGTAGTCTGTGCAGCCTATGTCTTGGTCTCAATCTAAGAAGCTATCTCAGTGTCAAGTTGACATGGATTCTAAGGCAGCTCTTATCTTTTCATATGTTGTATAAAAAACCTGGCCAGCTAATACCCCTATTTCATCACCCCTATTTAAAATTACACGTTGATAGCAATTGGTTAACCTTTAAAATAATCAATATAAATTATGTTAATAACATTTCTCAAAGGGCACATCATAGAGCATTCTGGCAGTGTCAGATACACATGCAAGTATAACATTTCAGAACTGAAACCAGTATCCTTCAGATTTTAATTTTCATCAGAAACATATATCCAGTAAGTTTGATTTATTTTTAAAATAAAACTGTGTTAGTTTGCATTAATAAAAACATTATGACTTAAGTCCTGTGTCATCAGCTGCATTATCATCCTTGGTACCAGTATCAGGATAACCGGCCTGTAACTTTCCAGGTCATCACATTTGCTTGTTCTGTACAATTACTTGGTTCTTGGCTAAGAGTTTTAAAACTTTAGCTGAAACCTATTCAGATCTGATATTTTAAATAAATAAATAAATAAATGAATCTGCATTTAACAGTTGACATTTTATATTCTTCTGTCTAATGTCAGGATGGAGCATATGTTGTCATCATAATAAATGCATTTTCAAAGGTTTTTCTCCTAACAGACACTTTTATCCATGCTTGATTATTGCTGTCAGCAGTTCAACAGGAGTCACATTTATTTAATTTCTTTCTTTAGAAAGAGAAGGCAAGTGATTTAGGTAGCATAAGTACACATTTTGCACCAGCTGGAATTTTCCATAAATCCAATGGCTGAAGAGCAAAGTGGAAGAGGAAACAATAGCTAATGTAGTGCATTGTGTTTTAAAATAAAACTTTGAGGAAAAAGGTCACCTTTCCTTTACTCTCCTCAATATTGTAATGAATCCTAGTGGAAGCCAAAAAGTGTCCCCTCTATTTGAGATTAAATACCTCCCTCTTCTGGAACTTTCTGTGAAATGCATGGCAATTAAGCTTCTGGACCACTACATGAAGCACTGTTTAGTTCTGTGTACACATATCATACAGGAATGCTGGCTATTTTTTTCTTTTAAATCTAGTGTGTCATTTACTTGAAGAAGTAATCATATGTATTTTTTTCCTATTTATTTTCCTTTTATCTCCTGAGGACCTAATTTTCTTTGTTTCAGAGCAAGGCAAAAGGAACAGGTTTTTTATTTATTTATTTGTTTATTTATTTATTTATTTTGGATACTTCAGTTATTAGTGACATCTTATTAGTATACTGCAAAATTCTACCCAATTTGTCTTTTAAATTATTAAACACACTAAGACAAAATGAAAAGGCACTATCTCTTTATCAGACAGCTGCATGTGCTGTGTTAAATGCTTGGCCAATTTTTATGAATTATTAATAAACATGGTAATTTAGCTGGAAGAAAGTTCATTAACATCTAAAGGATTCATAATTGCAGTCTGGCAATTGGTATCCCCCTCTCTATGAAGCATGTACCAAATCGTATCAAATCAGGTACATTTTTCAAACATAGGTTCACATTTCTACTACAGCACTCATCAAGTATAACCTGGTTCTTAAATTTACCTGTAACTGTCACAGACAATAATACTGTGCTATTATAGATGTTGCTGCCAATCAAATCATCGCAGGTGTAATACCACGTTATGGGGAGCCACTTACTATGTTAATAGGAAGAGCTGCTAAAATGACAAGGAGTGCAGACTTTAACTACATTGACAATCATAGTTTATGGGAGTAATATCTTCTAGCAGTGAAGCTTCCAATATTTATGAAAAAAGTCGCTGTGAACAGTTCTCAAGTCTATCTGGTAGTTATTTTTGTATGAAATGCTGTAGAATCTGTCATGAATACAGGAAGTACAAATATATTTAAATCTAAATATTCCTATTTATTTTTATGTATGCAAACATGTATATACACATATACAAAATGCTCTAAATATTATCAATGTTTATATACACATGAAAATTACAAGTATTATGGAATAAATTATATTGGGGAAGCTGATGTATGCAAATATGCAGAGAGTACACACATACAAATTGTTTACTGAACCCATGTGCATACTGGTTTAGTCTCTTAAGGAAAATACAGTCTATGTAACACATAAGAGCTTATGTTGTTTTATTTCATTATTTTATTTAAGATAATGAATTCTTTAACAACAAAAAAATCATAAGTTTTATTTAAAATATTTGAATCTCCTTTTTCATTACTGACACATGGAATATATTGATGAATACAGTAAAAGCTTGGTATTCTTTCAAATAATTCTGCCTATATTTATATATTTTTTATTTACAAAAATAAGGGAAAACCTTCAATACATAGTTTTTTTCTTTTGTTTTTGTTGTTTTCTACTTATCACACTATAACACAAGAATACAATGACTTATCTGGGCATGTTGATTAGACCACCTAAAAAAAAAAAAATAATTAAAAAAAGTTATTTGAGTTGAAGAATTTCTGAACAATCTTTTTAATCATGGAAATATTCTTAGCTCTTCTAATGATCACCATTTTCTTTGGAATATCAGCATAGATTAAGAAAGACTAAATTTAGACATCACCTTTGATTTTATTTTTATTTTTTTGTGATTTTTAATTAACAGTGTTCTTAAATCTCCTCTTACCAAAGAGAGAATTTAAAATCAGCCTCTGAATTTTGGAGTTAATTTTGTACCTCATGAACACTGCAGAAATTCATCACTGATCCTTTGTAATTCATATAACTATATACATACACACATGCGTAATACACATTTATATAACATTAGTGAAGATTGCTGTAACCAGTGATCTACTGTACCTCCTATACCAAATCTACAGGTAGTCAGTTCATAGACTAAATAAATTTATAAAATTTAGGTTAAAGAAAATGAAAAGATGTGAAATAGCTTCAGAATCTATCAGAGAGGATACAAGTATTTTATACTGTTAATGATCAAATTACTAATATGTATATATACATATATATATATGTATATATATTACCCTTATGGACTAAGCACAGAAACACAGGATCACAAAATGATTTAGGTCAAAGGGACATTATGTGATGGTTCTACTCACCTGAGCATCTGAGCTCCACAACAACCTCTCTCTCACTCCAGCTCCTAAAAGGGAAGGGGAGGGGGGGCGGGGGGGGGGGGGGGGGGGAGAATGCAATGAAAAGGGCTCAAGAGTTGAGATAAGGACAGGGAGATTATTCAACAATTATAATCACAGGCAAAACAGACTAAGACTAGGGAGATTAGGGAAATTTATTGCCTATTACTAACAAATTAGAGAAGTGAGAAACAAAGGAAAGAAACTGAAAACATCTTTCCCCCATCCACCTCTTCCCCCAAGCAGCACAGGGGAATGGAGAATGGGGGCTGAGGTCAGTCCCTAATGCTTCATCTCCACCGCTCCCTTATGGTCCTTATGCCCCTGCTTCACGTAGGGTCCCTCCCATGGGATGCCATCCTTCCCGAACTGATCCTGTGGGGTCTTTCCACAGGCAGCAGCTCTTCAATAACTGCTCCCACGTGGCTCCATACCACGGGGTCCATCCAACAGGAGCAAACTGCTCAAGCACGTGTCCCCCACGGGCAGCAGCTCCCCTCAGATGCGTGGGCTCCTCTCCACGGGCTGCAGCTCTGGCCCGGGACCTGCTCCTGCGGGGGCTCTCCATGGGCCGCAGCCTCCTCCAGGCCACATCCACCTGCTCCACCGGGGGCTCCTCCACGGGCTGCAGCGTGGAGATCTGCTCCATGTAGGACCCATGGGCTGCAGGGGGACAGCCTGCTCCACCAGGGGCCTCTCCACAGGCCGCAGGGGAACAGCTGTTGCCTGCCTGGAGCACCTCCTGCCCTTCTTCTGCACTGACTTTGGGGTCTTCAGGGCTGGTTCTCACTCCTCACTCTCCCAGCTGCTTTTGAGCAGCATTTTTTTTTTTCCCTTTCTTAAATCTACTCCCCTAGGGGCCCGCCCAGCATTGCTCACTGGCTGGGCTCTGGCCAGCGGCCAGTCCCTTTGGAGCTGGCTGAAACTGGCCCTTATCTAACACAGTGCAGTTTCTAGATTATTCTCAAAAAGGCCACCTCTGCAGCCTGCCAGAACAAAAACCTTGCCACGTAAATGCACTACAATTCTAACCCGTTTGCTCAAGCAGTACCACCTAGAGTGGCTGGCTCAGGACAATGTCCAGATGGCTTTTGAAGATGTTCAAGGAAGGAGACTCCACAATGTTGAATTTCTTCCTACTACAGTTATTTCAACCTTCAATGTCATTCATTTTTTTTTCCGTATTTTATTCCAGTCCTACTTTTTTTTGACAAAATTTTTCTATGACTTTGTGTCAACAGCAATTTTTTTTTTTTTTTTTTTTTTATCAGCACATTTCGACTTTCTCTTCCAAGGATGCTGTTAATGGAAATGTTAAAACTTAGCCTTGAAGAGTATAATTCATCTTCATGCAGCAGAATCCAGATTCTTCATTGAGCTAAGAATCCTCAACTATGCAATGGGATAATCTCTGAAAAAGAGTGACTCTGTTTATACACAACAAATTTACTGAGGAACAACATATGAAAATCTATGAACATTTTCAAGGCAAAATATAAACAAATATTGGAAGTTGCACATTTTTTACAGATGATGAAAAAATAAGCCATGATTTCAAGATGAGAACATATGTAATATTGAGTTCTCAATAATAAAAGATATTAAAGCAACAGGAGAGATTTTTAAAAAAAAAAAAAAATCTTTCAGAGGGAGAATTTCTAGATCAGTTTGCCCAGGACTATGGCCAGATGGCTATAAAGAGGGAGACTCCACAACCTCCATGGGAAACCTGTGCCAGCTTCAAGTATGAAAGTGTTTCCTGATGATAAGATGAAACCTTTTGTGTCCACTGCATCATGCCCTGCCCTTGGACACCATTGAAAGGTGCATGGCTTGGTCTTCATTAAATTTTCCTTATAGTATATTAATAAGATCCCACCTGAGGCTTCTCTTCTCCAGACTGAACTGTTCCAGTTCTCTGAGCCTTTCTTCATAGGAGAGTTGCTCTTTTTCCTTAATCTTCTTCATGGCCCTCTACTAGACTCTTTCCACTATATGTACTCTTGTATGGGGGAGCTCAGAACTGGACAGATGCAGACTCACCAATGCTGAATAGAGGGGAAGGATTACCTCTCTTGGCTTGTTGGCAATACTTTACCTAATGCGACCAAGAATAATATTCTTATTTGCAAAGGCACATTGGTAACTTATGTCCTATTTGGTGTCTACCAGGACCCACGGGTCTTTTTCTGCAAAGCTGCTTTCCAGATGGGTGACCACTAGTTTTTTTGGTCCCTGTGGTTGTTCCTCCCGAGGTGCAGGACTTTGCACTTTTCCCTGTTAAACTTCATGAGACTCTTAACAACATACCTCTTCAGCCTGCCAAGTTCTCTCTGGATGGTTGCACAGCCCTCTTTCATATCCACAGCTCCCCCTCCCCCCACAGTTATGTGTCACCTCCAGACTTGCTGAGGGTACATGCTTCCCCATCATCTGGATCGTTAAGATGTTGAACAGGACTGAACCCAGTGTTTCTCCCTGGGGTACTCTGATAGTTACTGGTTTCCAACTAAACTTTGTCTCACTGATCAACATCCTCTGGGCCTGTACTTAGCCAGTTTTCAATACTTTATAAGATTGACAGTAGCATTGGCAGTAACATTTGTGTTAACAGCAGCAGCAACAACGTTTTTCTTAACTCAAAACACTAACATTCCCCTTTGGGATTTTAAAATGTGATATTTTCAAGGGAAATACAGGTATCAGTTCTTGGAGCTTCCTGGATTTTGTGGAATGACTGGATTTACACAAGAAGAAATACAAAACTGGTCATTTCGGAAAGTCAATTCATCATAAAACGTGGTTTCACTTGGATTACTGGTATTCCCTGTAGAGTAATAGCAAACAAACAAAAAATTAACCATGAATAACTTCCAAGTAAGTCATCAGCTTCATGTATGCCCATCAAGAACTGCTTATAAAAATCAGGAGCAAATGAGCTGGGAGAAACTTCCTGGTCCCTGAGAGTTACAGTCATAACCTCCTTAAGGGCAAATGAGAACAAATGTTTTGCATATGAAGAATCAGGGATTACAGTTGGCCTAATTGAAGTCTTCAAGATCTAACTAAATATTTTATTATAAAGTTATTATCGAACAAGTATTAATAAAATTGTGAGTTTCTTAGGCTTATGTTAACACAGATGTCCTCCCTACTAATATTCTTACAGTGATATGCAAAGAAAACCAGCCCCTCCTCTCTGGTGTTCAGTGTTCCTGCCCATGTTCCTGGGCCCAATGGCAACAGTTCACCTCAGCCTGGAATGGCAAGTGTCCAGAAAAGGCTGGCACCCTGTGGTCCTCAAAAGAAGGAACAGGATCCATGCATTAAGTGAGGCACTCTTGGTCCATAGACCCAATTGGGGCTCTCAGATTTTGTTTCTACCCACTGTCCCCTGAAATAAGGATGGCATCATCACTGCTGCCCTGACATTTCCTCAGCAGAACTCCCATGAACATCACAGAAAGTACCAAAAAGAAGCTGCTGGTTTGGGTGCATGTCAAAACCTGAAGCCTTGTGCTTTGTCAGGACTTAATGAGAAAAAAAGACTTTTCCCTAGCTTCACTTGAAGTGGTGCTGATCCCTATGTTAGAATAGCTTATCCTAATATGAGAAAGTAAAAAAGCATTCTTATGCAGTGTAATTCATAATAACCCAATTTGTGCAAGACTTCATTTTTTTCCAAAGTGTGTCAATGTCATACAATTAATAAAATGAGAATGATACATTAACAATGAGAAACAAAACAAAACAAACAAAACAGCCATAACAAAAAAGCAGTGACTCTTGTCTAGGAATTTAAATTGTTTTTTCCTTGTCATGGATCAAAACAGTACTTTGGGGTTTGACTGTACTTTCACCCCGATGTTTCATTCCAGTTTAACAGGTAATACTTAAGCAGTCTGCGTGCGGCCTCTAGTGGAGAGACTTTTATACAAACCGTTATTTGAATGAGTAAATCATCACTCAGCAATAAGATCCACTTTTTTTTTTTTTTTTTTTTTCCCCACAAAAAATAGTAAAAGTCAATTTTCTACACATAATAAAGGTTGCTGTGCTGAAAGTAGAACAGAAATTGACCTATCTGTGGTGATAAGAATGTATATCATGAATAAATCAAATTCTGCTTACAAGAGTGAGTCTGGTGGAAGGTCATTGAAATCAATAGAATTAGAGGAGACAATAAGTTGTGTAGCACAGCAAAACTGAAATTTTTCAAACATTAATTTTGCTTGCAAGTAAGAAAACCATTAGAAGTCTCTTTAGGTTGATGGAAACACCTTGTCCAGCATCAGCACAGCAGGGAGAATAAGTACATTAACACAGTTTAGCATCATAAAGAAATAACATACTCACCTGTATTTCATAGAATCATAGAATCATAGAATGGTTTGTGGGCAGGGGCGTCTTCCAATAGAACAGGTTGCTCAAAGCCCCATCCATTCTGGCCTTCAACACATCCAGGGATGGGGCATCTACAGCTTCTTTGGGCAACCTATTCCAGTGCCTCACCACCTTCTGAGTGAAGAATTTATTACTTATATCTAATCTAAATCTTTTAGTTTAAAACCTTTAATCCTTGCCCTATCACTTACACTTCCTGACAGAGTACCTCACTTTGTCAGATATGATACGTCTTATTTGATGTACTAGTTCTTATGTTTTTTTTTTTCTTTCTTTTCTTATTTTTTCTCGTTTCTTTTCTTTTCTCTTAATTCTTTTTTTTTTCCTTTTTTTTTTTTATTTTTTCCTTTTATTTTTTCTTTCCAAACGAATTAAGGCTCAGATAGATACTCAAAATTAGTTTTACAGCACAGCTTAAGAGAAAGATATGAAGCAGATGGTTTAGGTTTAAGGTATCTTTTCAAAAATCACTGTTCGGTTTTATAACTTCAGAGTTCTTTGATTTCTCAGTTTATAAAATCCAAATTCCCTTGCTCCCTACATTTCTACTAGAAAGAATCACACATCTATAATGAAACTGTTATATATATATATATATATATATATATTTTCACTTGCTCTTGACCTAAAACCAGTAGATATTTTCTAGCTCAGTCATCTCATTCCCTCCTCCTCTGCTATCCTTTCCCCAGGAAAAAGAAAAAGGACCTAACAAAGCCTCACAGTTCCTCACTAGCTAAAGTACTTACTTGAACCCTGGGAGAACAGAAATGAGTTACCTGTGTTGTTCCATGCAGAATAGAGTTTTTAACCCAGAAGTTCCACTTCCACCCAGATACTCAGCATAGTGTCTGTACTGGTAATATAAATGGAGAAAGGAGAAAAATACAGAGAGCTTACATACTGTTAGCATGCTTTCTGGAATAGTTTGGCCTGTGCCAGCTAGTGCTTGTTAGCACAGTGTTCAAACATGATTCCCAGGATGCCACATGCCAGGAAAACGAGGATACCAGATTTTTGCAGAGTAAAAATGTTTTTAGGTCGGAAGATACTAGCAGTACTGTGCTGTTTGTCCTCACAGCCAGGGAATGTTCTCAGGTTTTATAGGGACAGAAATGTAGTTTCTGATACTATAAAGTGCCTTTTTAAGTCTCTCTTGCTAAAGTTTTTAGCCTTTGTAATCTGGACATCAATTATCCATCAGGCCATTGAATCTTATTATTTCCAAGACAAACAATGTTTAAATGTTGCAGGTACAGAACTTTGCATTAATTCAGAATATCCTGTATTCTGAAGAAATATCTATAATATCCTACTTAATGAGTTAGGCACAAGTATGAATTCAAAGATGTGATTCATCCCAAATAGATTATTGCCCTAGTTAGAGTCTCCTACATTCCAGACTTCCAATCTGATTAGTAAAACAGGTTAAATAATACTTTATTCAGTCCAGGAGTAGGTTTCTATCTTTCTCTGAATGGCTAGACTTAGGTTCTGTTTTTCCCTTTGTATTTTCTACTAACTATTTTATACAGTTCCTTATGAGAGCACAGGTTTAGTCTTCATAGGCTAAATGTTTGACACAGTATTACTTTTTAACTGTCTTCTTTGATTTTATTTTTTGCAGTGCCAACCTTTTCCATTTTCTTATCTAAGAAGATATCAATAAATAGAAATAAGACCCCAGTGGTTCCTGAATTTATGAAGTTGAAACATCTTTTAGTCATCAGCAATTGAAGACAGATATTTGTTGGTAAGTAAGTGCATACTTAAAGACTCTTCTTTGTTACAGATTCTTTTTTTATTATTCTTTTTCTGAAGTGATGTGAAAAGAAAAATAATGTAAAATAAACTAGCTCACTGCAATGGCTCAGCTCTGAGTGCTGTATAATAGCACTTCAAGAAATCTCTTGAGCTTCTAGACCAATAGGTTTCCTATTGCCATTATTTAACGAAGTTTGATTTTGTTCTATTAACTGTTTCAAAAGATCCTGTTTTGCTGTTATCTGCATAGGTGAGGTGGGTTTTTTGTTGTTTGTTTGTTTGTTGTTTTTTGTTTGTTTGTTTTTACAGAGTTGGATGGCAGCATATTTTCAGTCTTCTCTGTTAATCTTTGAACCAGTGTGTCTATTGTGATAAATAAAGCTCACAGGTATTTAGACTTTACATTTGCCCCATGTTTCTTAATTGGACTTTCTTTTTTTATCTACTATATTCTGCACAATAAATGTGTAATGTACTAGAGAATGGGTTATTGGTGTACTGAAACATGACTTTTCTAACCTCCATGAATAGTTATGTGTAGGACAAAAAAAGGACTTTAGAACAGTTATGACTGTCATTTGTAGGAGAACCTTACCTTTTATAACACAGTAAGTACTATTATCTGTAGGATAATCTGATTTTTCTTAATACAGTGTTGACATTGACAGTTTCATAAGGAAAATAAAATAAAATTGATAACAGAATGGCTTTGTTGAGGAGGCATGAATGATTCATTTTCCTTCAGAAATACAAAAACTGAGGGATGTTCTGTGCTACTGTAAATTATTCTGGACAGCTATATGCATCTAAAGAGTTTCCTTCTTCTTCCTTGAAACAGCTTTACTTAAAACCCACACGAGTCAGCTGGTGTGTGAATGTATTTTATATAGGTATTATACATACACTCCATATATATTCCCTTCATTTCCCAACTTTCGTTTTATGATACTGTTATTTGAGTCAATTCAAATGTTTTCACTGTAGGTCTGCATCATGTTTTGAAAGCAGAATATGCCCATGCTCCAAGCTAAGTAAGCCATGCTTCTGCTTTAGTATGATTCTAAGCTTGAACCATGAATCAAAATATTTATCATCTTCGACTTAATGTTGTACAAAGTATGTCTGAAAGCTTAAGCAGAGCTCACTTGTAACCTTCTGCAAAGGACTGTGTAGACATACTTTTGCATTTTTATGCTACAATACTGCTGTAATTACACTGTAATTATATTGCAGCTTTTATACATTTTAGTCATGTATTCATAGTTATCCTTTATTAATGTCACCAAAATCTCAATTGACTGCCTCAGTGATGTTAAAGTTTAAAGTTAAAGCATTTAAATTACTATGCTTTGTGATTTCCATCCAGAACAAAGGCCTAGGTTTTCTTTTCAGGGAAACTGGTCAATGTGAAATAAGAAACTGGTTTGCATATTGTTTCACCCCAAGAGGGAGTCATAATGCAGGATGGGACAACTAGTAAGTTTAGGAACTCAAGCACTCAGAGGTTCATTAACATAAAAATAGACATTGTGATTCTACCTGATGGTCAGATGATGAAGGTTTTTAATTGCCTAAATGAAATGGTAATAATACTGAAATTATTCTGATATTATACAATGTGATACAATATGAATATACGATATGATTTCTGTTTTTACTTTCAAATCCTATGGCAGCTGAATTAAATTTTGAAAATGACCCTTTTTTTCTTTGAAGGTTATGACAGATCTAACTCCAGTTATGTGCAAATATAATGAGTACAGTGTTACTTTTTATTGTCTTAATTTAAATGTAATTATGTGGAAACTGAATAATTATTTAATTTCAAAATGTCCATATGAATATATAACTTAATATTTTTAGATGCATTTATATATTACTGCCTCCTAAATTTTCTTCCTTCTAAGAGGATAAGAAATGTAGAGTATAAGACTTTCTGTAGAGCAATGCAAGTTGCAGGTGTTTTATCAGAAAAATTAGTATTGCTATAACTAGCAATCCCGATAACACTAATACAACAAACAAACAAACAAACAAACAAACAAAACTATTCTCAGCAGCTGTTACATACGAATTTTAAAACTTCAGTACATCTTTTTCTTGGATGCAGTTTCAATAGGTGTCTAGTTTTTGTTTTAAGCCTACATAATTCATGGGCAACAAGTCCAGGTCTTCAGGAGACATCTCCATTTAGAATGCTAAGGAGGTAAGGATTTTCTTCAACATTTTTGTTATAGGAAAATATGAAGTGTTACAGGATATTGAATTTATTTCTATTATATATATTTCCTTGTAGCCATTCAATTTTCTTCATCTTTTCCTTTGCTTACAAAGCAAATTGATGAAAATACTGTGTTCATTTCCTCCTCAGTGGATTTATTTCACATGTAATTAGGAAAATAAAATGTAGAGCATTATGTATTTTGAGGAAGGCATTTTTGATTGATGGAAGTATAAGTAGCAGTATTATTTTAAAGAAAAAAATGAAAAATTACTTATTGTTCTGAACACTGGGATATATTTTTCATTTTTAAAAAAAGTGACCATGAACTTACATATGTATTTTAAATTTATGGAATATGTAAGAGAAAAAAACAATGTATACCTACTGCATATATTGAATGTCTTCTGTACTGCTTTGGCTCAAACTAATGAAATAAACTACAGAGAAGTGTACATTTCAGTTCAGAATAGTGCTACAAAGCAATAGTATGGATGGTGCAAAGAAAACAGAGGGCTGAAAATTGATATTTTAATATTTCCAGGTTGTTTTTTGTTCTTTAATGGAGTCATAAAAGATTTTAAAACTTTACACTTCACCGGAAATATTAAATTATTGTGAGAATCAAGTCCAAAAGGAGAAAGTGGCTTTAAACTTTATGAGATACAGCTGTTGTATAGCATATAGAAAACATAGTGCAGCATCTCTTGTGACTAAAAAAATCAGGGGTTCCAAGTCCTTCATGAATGTTGTAAACAAAGACAACAGATGGAATCTCAGTGATGTGTTTCTCTTCAGGTCTGTATAGAAAGTAGTATAGCTTTCTGAAAAGAGATTTTCATGGAAATCCTGTACCTCATTCAAACCAATTAGAAAAGTAGCCCAACTTCTGGGATAAAGGTTGTTACCTCTTTTACTAGAAATGCAATGTTCAGACTGAGAAACTTTCCATTTGAAATTTTTCAGGGGGATGTGTATCAAGAAGAGCTGAGTTTGAACAAACTGCCTTTTTCTAGTGGAATACTGACTCATGAGAAAATATTTGGTAAATTCTACTTCTAAAAGAAATATGTAGAATGAATCATTTTTGAAATATCTATGGACTTTTTTTCTGTTAATTCATCTGTTGTATGTTTAACAGTTGTGGTGTTTGTATGCACATCTACACACCTGTGTATATTTTGAAGACTATCCCAGAGCTAAGCTTAATAGTATATATCAGTTGAGTGCTACATTTCATATAATTTGAATTCACAGGATGAAATAACAGGTCAAGTGTCATTTCTGAAATTCAAAGTGAACTATTTTAAAATGAAAAAGATAAAGTTTGATTGCCAAATTAAATGTTTCATAATTAATGAGTCAAACAAGTGGTGACTTAGATCAGTTCCTTAATACTGGTTCTCTACTGATATGAAATATTTATAAGACATTTTAAAGTACTGTTTCATGTAAAGTTTGCATTAAGAGAATGTTAAATTTACACAGTTCAGTGCTGAAGAAATGGACAGTTACAAGTTGTATATCTGCAAGTCTGTTCTTGTCTGCAAGTACACTATCAAACGATGTTTTTCAGTGGGGATAAGAAAAAAAAGAGACATTTGTTGTTGCAAGGTAAATCACTTTCACAAATGATTGCACAAAAGAAAAAAAAAAAAAAGCAAATATGCTAAATTACACTTACTGGAATTCCTTTAGTCAGTGCTCACATTTAAATACTTCTGCTCTAAATAAGGTAAATACCATCATTTATTTTGAAGTACATCAAGTTGGTTTTGTCCTGGTCTGCTTTCACCATCCCCTCCCCCCACACACAAGGAAAACAGTGAAAGAAATGTGTGTATATGAAAATCTTTCCAAATATCTTGAAGATTGTTCTGTGTTTAAAATAAACACAACATATGTTTTCATAGAATCATAGAATGTTTTGGATTGGAAGGGACTTCAAAGATCACCTAATTACAATCCCCCTGCGATACACAGGAAAAAATGCCACATTTGTTTTGGTTAATGGCTTCTTTGAAAATACAGTGCATACTTGTCATGAATGACAATAAACGAGCTAAATGTTCAGAAGCATTTGTAACAGTGATATTGACCTATGAAATGCTCCTGTTAAACCAAGGCAAACAATGTACTTGTTTTATTTATGACACTTAGTCTGCATGCTGTCTCCAATCTTCCTTGATATTTAAAGGTATAGCTGCAACAAGGGTGAGTGGGGGAAATGACTACCCTTCAATAATAGCAACAAAGAACCTCAGATACTATTCAGGAAACTGTGAGATGTCTATGTCCTGTTAGATTGACAGAATACTGTTTATAAAATTGTTTGTTTCCATTTCTCTAAAGTATTATGACTTCAAAGCACCCCCCGGTATCTTACAAGTCAGATGTGATCTGGTTTGTGTAGACTAATGTATGTGGGAAATTAAATTGCTAGATTTTGCCACTTAGTAGCAATAGAAGTTAGCTGCATATTTTGAGAAATGCATTTCTGATTGATGAAAGTGTGAGTTACAGCATCATATGGAACAACAAAAAAAAACTGAAAGTGATACACTATTCTCATCAGTGGGATGTATTTGCTGTCAAAACATGAGTGATTGCAACTTGCAGTTATTTTCAATTTATGGAAGCATTTAAGAGAATGAAAAACTAAGTGCACACTGTGAATCTTTTTGCTGCATCAGGTCAAACTCATGAAACAGCAATGGGGATTGCCAAATCTAGAGAGATGCAAAATAAACACATTTATATTCATTAAATGTGATCCTTTTTTGCATAAAGTAGATAAGATTAGATTGGGTCACTAAAAAACAAAACAAAACAAAACAAAAAATTGGGTAATATCCAAATTCTTTACAAATCTTTTTAAAACATACAAATAAAACTTACAGTTGATGTTGGTGGTGGTAGTAGTAGTAATAGTAGTAGTAACATTTTTTCCTTTCCAAGGATTTCTCAGTAAATGTTTTCTTTTGAAATAGTGTTATAGATAATCGTAAATCAGCTCCATTCACAGAACTTCTTCTTGATTTCTTGATACTTCAGTTTTATAACACTGATTACTTTTTTTTTTTTTTTTTTTTTTGAATACTTGTGACTTTATACCCATAGACTTTCAAGTTTCTATACTACTTTTCATAAGAACTGGGGGGCTGTTATGAGTGGACAGCGTACTAGCTACAGGAGTCAGATCAGGGGGTTAGATGGCTCTGTCCTGTGGTGCCAGCTACTGGAGAAAATGGTATCCTGGCATCAGCTACTGGAGTCTATGGGGTCTTCTACTCTCAGCTATGGGATGGGAGCTGTGTGTTTCCACAGGACCAGCTACTGCAGGGGGGACTGGTGTCAGTAAGGTAAGTGTGGGATTCTGCTCCAGTGGCTGGAACTGGGCTGCAGGTCACAGCAGGGCCAAGTTTCTGTATCTTCCCCAAACCTGGTGTGCATGGGATGTGCATGTGTATTCACTAGCAAACTCCAGGCTGGGCTTACCAGTGTGTTGCAGAAGCCTTGTTTTCGGGCTGGAGTATCAGGCAGGCAGGAATGTCTGTGCTGGTATACTCTGGGAGATTTGCAAATGTGGTGTGCATAAGGGCCAAGTGTGTGAGTGCATATGTGTGCAGCAATCTTGAGGCTAGACTAGCTGGAGAGCTGGCAATGCTTGAAGCACATAAGCAGGCCCAGGATCCAGGCAGGGGTGCCAGAGAGACAGAGGGGACATGTTGGTATTCAAGAGATCTGCAAATGTGTATATGTGAACCTAGAGTACTCTGTGTGTGCTTTCAATAGTGAACTTATATCTCTACCAGCTGCAGAGGATCAAGAGGACTCAGCTGTCTGTATCTAGGCTTTGTATGAGTCCTGTATAACTGCTGTTGAAGACAGCCCTTGACTGGGGCTGCCTGTGTGACCAGTTTTGTCAGCATCCTGTCTGTGCCTGCATGTGTCTGTGTGTCTCTGAGATATGTACTCAGCTTTGGTACTGTTTGGATCTGCAAAAAGGGAAAAAAGACAACCACATCCCACAGCCTGGGAACAGACCCCAGGTCTCCAGACACAGGGTTGGGCTGCAGCAGCCAGACAGAAATGGTCTTAGGCTGCAGCAACTGCAAGAGGCAGCTGCATCCTTCACCACACTGAACAAATGTAATCATAATGAGAAAGGATGGAGTACATCATTAACATATAGCACAAATAATTACACAGTTCCAAGGGGTACTGGAAACCATTCCTTTTTCAAGATGAAAGCTATTCATGGGACCGTGACATTGCTCAGCATGTCAGGAGAGAGACGGTAAATCTTAAAGATTCTCCTTGTATATATCATTAAAAATCTTCAGTAGCCACTGAGTACATGGATGCTTGCCTATTGTAGCTGCCTTTTTTTTTTTTTTTTTTTTTTTTCTTCCTCACAGATGCCAGTATGTCAAAACACTGAAAGGAAATGCTTTTGTCTAGGCTCGTAGAAAACCTGAGAAAGCTCCAATAATACTCCAACTTTTAAGACTTTGATTTCAAAAGACAAGTAACAGGTCTCAGTATTTGAACCTAATGTCAATTCCCAGCAGAAATGCATACAATTTGGTTAGAAAAATTGGCTTTGTGGTTACTGTTGTGGTTTAACCTGGCTGACAGGTAAGTACCACATAGCTGTTTACTCACCCTCCCCCCACAGTGGGATGGGGGACAGAATTGGAAAAAAAAGTAAAAACTTGTGGATTGAGATAAAGACAGAAGGATATTAGGACAGAAAGGAAAGAAAAATAATAATAGTAATGATAGTAATAATAATAATATTTCCAAAGAAGTGATGCACAATGCAATTGCTGACCAATGCCTATCCCATCCTCTAACAGCAGTCCCCCTCCCCGTCCCCCCTGAAGCCAGCCCCCCCATATTAATTGTTCAGCATGATGCCATATGGTATGGAATGTCCCTTTGGCCAGTTCAGGTCAGCTGTCCTGGGTTTGTCCCCTCCCAGCTGCTCGTGTAGCCGCAGCCCCCTCACTAGCAGGGCTGTATCAGAAGCTGAAAAGTCCTTGGCTTAGCATAATTACTGCTCTGCATCTGCATGTTATCAACATTATTGTCATCCTAAATCCAAAACTCAACACCATACCAGCTACTAGGTGGAAAATTACCTCTATCCTAGCTCAAAGCAGAACTTAACTGGGCAAAATGGAACTGGTCCAATGGAGGGAAAAAAATGCATCTACATTTAAGAGATGCATCAATTCAGTGTAAAGTTCTAGATTCATGTTCCACATAGATTTTTTTATTTATTTTTTATTATTATTATTATTTTTTTTTTCCAGATGGAATTATTCTATTTTATGTCAGCCATATTCAAAGGACCATAAAATTGTGTCATAGGCTCAGGGCATAACAAGTTATCTAGATGTGCCATGAAGCATAAAAATATTTTTTTGCTGTCTAGAGAAGAAAAAGTTATTTAAAATAAAACTGTGATCTTTTTAGTAGTGGTAGTTGAAAATTGCATTTTTTTCTTGAACAGAATTACCAGTTTTTGACTACACTTGATATATAAAGTGCTGTTGCATAGCTACTTGACAACTGTGAAAATGTTGATTACTAAATTTATCTGTTCTGCAGTAACTGGAATGAAAAATAAAATAAAAAATTATAAAATATGACATTTCAAAATATTATTATTTTCAAAATAACATCACTTTTTAGAAAGATTTCTAAATCCTGTATATAGTCTTTTCAATATATTTTTATATCTTTTTAAATAGATATGTTTTCTATCTTTCTAAATGCAGTATGAAGTTACTGTTCATAAATTTACAAACTAAATGTCTCTTCCATAAATTATTTTATAAATAGCTATAGCATGTGTGTAGCATTGTCATATGTGCTTTTGCACAAGGCAGTTAAATGAAGTTTATTTCATGACAATTTGACTGTTGTTACTTTATGAATTCTTTTCGCAGTGATTTTAGGGATGTTATTCAGCTGCCATTTAGACAGCCTATAATCCCTAAAAAATTCACAGAAGGCCGGCAGATATGATGCATGTTCTTCAAGCCACTCATGCATATTGATCTTTGGACTTGTTATCTTGAAGGTCTTTTCCAACCTAAACGATTCTATGATTTTGTACATGAAGCAGCAGTTGAGGCAGATATCATGAAGTATCTCAAATAATGCTAGAAATATATGCTAAAGCTGCTGAATTGAAAGACAGTTATCTGAATTTTAGTTGTTCAAGAGATCGTCTAAGTGGTTTTTTTTTGGTTGGTTGGTTGTTGTTTTGTTTCTGTTTGTCTTCTATTATTATTATTAATTATTATTATTACTACTGCTGCTTATTATTATTATTATTATTATTATTATATGTTTTAAATGGTTGGGAATTCCAAGATAATTAACTTCATCTAGTTACCATGGAAGAAAACACACACTGTGTGTTTTCTGCAGCTGATTATTTCCTTCCTAGTCAGATTAAGTCCATCTTTATACATGGTAACTCTTAGTAAATAACTAAAAAGAGTGAAATTCAGATCTAGATCAAAATACCTCACTTTAAACACTTCTCATATAGACGTTTCAGTGTGAATCATGTTTTAAGGCCCTTAGAATTCAGTGTAGACAGTGTCTTGTGAATAATTCAGGTGGCCAAATACAGATTTCTATCTTAGTATGATGGAATCTGCTCTAAAGGCAACTAAATATATGAACAGGGGTTGAAAGTTTCCCATTTCAGTTGTCAGAAAAATATATAAAGTTAATTCCATCATTGAGAACATAATAGAATTCCTTTTTTATATGATGAAAGTAAAATAATAATTTAGATATCAAGACTTTGGGAGGTGTTGTGGATTAACCCGGCTGGCAGCTAAACACCACACAGCCGTTCGCTCACCCTCCCCCCTCCCTCTCTGGGATGGGGGAGAGAAACGGGAAAGTGAAGCCTGTGAGTTGAGATAAAGACTGTTTATTAAGACAGGAAAATAATAATAATAATAATAATAATAATAGTGTGTATGAAACTAGTGATGCACGATGCAATTGCTCACCACCCACTGACCCCCAGCCTATCCCCAAGCTGCCGGCCCCTCCACCCCAGCTAGCCACCCCTATACATTGTTTAGCATGACGTCAGATGGTATGGAATACCCCTTTGGCCACTTTGGGTCAGCTGTCCTGGGTCTGTCCCCTCCCAGCTCCTGCTGCACCCCCAGCCTGCCCGCTGGCAGGACAGAGCGAGGAGCTGAAAAGTCCTTGGCTTAGTGTAAGCACTGCTCTGCAGCAATTAAAACATCAGCATGTTATCAGCACTCTTCTCATCCTAATCCAAAACATAGCACCCTACCAGCTACTAGGTGGAAAATTAACTCTGTCCTAACTGAAACCAGGACAGGGGGACTTACAGAAAAATATATATATATGAAGTACATTACCGCCATGTTCAAAAGTTGCAATAAGTAGCAATTAAAAAAGTTATTTTGTGGGTCACTGTATAAAATTTCACTGTCAACAGATAACACATTGAAAAGGGGCCTGTGCAAACACCAGATTTTTGGGAGTGCCTGGCTCAGCCTCTCCTCAGTGAAACAACAAACAAATAAACAAAAACACACACACAAGACAACAACAAAAAAAAGATGCTGGAAAAGATGCTCAGACAAGCGATGAAGACAATATTATTACTCAAAATTTGAATGAGGCATTTGATTTTAACAACTAATTTGAATAGGTGCTGTAATAAAATTTTTGAACATATTTAAATAATATTTATGTGAGAAAAAATTTACAGCCAATAACATACACAGGCTCAGGTGAAGATCTCAGTGAAGCAGCATTTTTATTCCCAATCAAAATGGTGGGGGTCCTGCAAGAAGGAGTGCACAGTGGAAGTATATTATATTCTCTATTACCCAATGTTTGATTCCTCCCATGTTTCCTCATTGGCCAAGTACTACAGGTTCACAACTTACCTGATGCTTGTTACTATGCCCTGTATGTACAGTTTTATTTGACCTACCTTTAATTTTTCGATTTTTTTTTTTTCTTTGGAACTGGAGAGGCCCATGATTTCATAGCTTCTTGTTCTTGTTGATTCTGTAGCTGTTTGTCTTGTGTTTCTTAGCCATACTTCTTATTTTGGGATAGTGGGACTTTCCACTATCCCCTTATCTGCTTGACATACACCCCGCTGTTACGCCTGCACAATCACTTTTGAATATGCAAGGTTAGTGGAATTTTCCACTGCAAAATCACAACTTTAATTCTTACATTTATGAATTTATTTAAATGTCCAACTTACTTGTGTTCTTGTGCTCTTTTTTTTTTTTTTTTTTCTTCTTCTTGGTCTGAACAAGAACATGTATTGGTGAGATAGAGATTAGAGAGAGGGCATAGTTGTTTCATTGTTGAAGAGGAAAGGATATGAAGATATACAAAGTGAAGCTGGATGTGAGAAAGTGATTCACTAAGAATATTACTCTGCATAGATACTAGTTAGATAATACATGAATGTAATAATAATATTAAGCAAGTCATTAAAAAAGAGCGGAAGTTGTAATGCTTAATATCAAAATTCCTTCACTGTATACTTGAGGCCAAGATCAGTCAAACAGGTATGCAGTTTATGTGTCCAAGTATCACATAAGACTGTGGTATTGTCTACATTGATAAATAATAATGATGATGATGATAATAATAACAACAACAAAATCAGAGGTAGTTTTGCAAGAGAATTTCTAAAAATTTAGTCTTTTCAAAAGTCCGTTCTTAAATATACAAAATATACTGACACCTAAAAGAAGTTGACACCTTAGAGTACCAACAAAAATAGCCCTTGTTGAGATGGAGATTTGCAAGACATAACTGGTGACTGAATTCAAGCTTGTGGATAAAATTAATTAGAGATGAGTAAGGAAAGACAAAACTTAAAGACAAAACAAGAAAAAAAATGGTAATACTGAGGAAAGAAATTAGAATGATCAAGACATGATCCTGGAATACTGAATAGAATATTCTATTCAGAAATTCAGAGTAAGCTGATGATTAAATGACGAATGATGAAAATTAAAGGGAAATGTAGTTATCCATTCAACTTCAGAAATAGGTCAAGTAAGATAAAGATGTCATAACAGTTCTGAAATTTGACTGAAAGGAGGTAAGACTTGATGCAATAGCTAAGGTAGGAGAAACAGTCAGATGGCACTCTAGGATGAAATCAGAAGAGAGAAACTATACAGAAAATGTGTATTATATGTTTATCTTGCAAGTCGAAATATCATGTGGCAGTATTTGCAATTTTAAATAAACTTTGAAAGTAACAAAAGAATATTGTTTTAAAAACAAAATTTTAAACAAATGTAGCCATTGCTCTTTGTTCAAGATGACAAAATCCTTTTGTTTTCAATATTACAACCCCACTCCCCTGGTCTTTTTCTCATATTAGTATTTGAAATCAATTTAGTTTACAGATCTTTTGCACATTGGGGCTTTCAAATTTGTGAGTTTCCCTAGCTGGTTATTAATTAAATAATAAATGCTGTTTATTAATTAACTAATTAGATGATTATTCTTTTATATGTGAGGGAGAAAAAACAAACAACCACAAGTTAGCATCAGTGTTCACAACATTCTGTAAAAATCATACTATTGTAGAATCATAGAATGGTTTGGGTTGGAAGGGACCTTAAATATTCTCTAATTCCAACTCTCCTGCCATGGGCAGGGACACTTTCCACTAGACCAGGTTGCTCAAAGCCCCATCCAAGCTGGTCTTGAACACTTCCAGGGACGGTGTATCCACAACTTCTCTGGCAATACAAGAATACTGGTCATACAGAAGTTTGCAATTAGTGGTACATGTATTTGAGATTATTAATCAAGATTTCAGGAAATTAGGTATCATAAAAGCATTTAAACATTTTAAATCATTTTCTGTTTTCTATGTTCTCTCTTGATCAGAATACCTTAGACTGATTAATAAAATGTATGCATTTCTAGGAAGTGTCTCTAAGGGCACAAAGAGGGAAAAAAAAAAAAAAAACAACCACTTTAGTTAAATATTTCTTAATTCACTAGATAATTAAAAGTCATTCATGACATAAGGCACTCTGAAATGCTGTAGAGCAAATGAGAACCTCAGTCTTAATAGCATATGCTAAATTGTGTCTAGAAATCTGTCTCAAATACACAAACACTGTTCTAATTAGGATGAATTTTATCTCACTCTACCAGATTCCCTCAGTAGGACTCCACAACCTAGATAGGAACAGCTACCACCTGGAAAAAAATAAAAAATAAAAAATAAATCCAATATATGAAGTCTTTAATCTTGTACAATTGAATTTGATTGGGTTACAGATTAGTAGCTATACTTTTTTTTTTTTTTTTTTTTTTTTGCTCCTTACACTCATTTGAACTCATTGATATTGTTTCATGGTGGGCTAATGAGTTAGCCTTTAATAAATAAAGATTTAATAATAGAAATGCTCACCAGAATAATGCAAAACTTTAGAAAAGATCATTTAAATATTTTGGTGGATATATTCAGTTCCTGAAATAAAAATAGACACTATAATACTTCTGTGATTGAGTAGTTAATTAATGGAAGCCAGAAACAATGCAATTGTAAATGAAACAAATTGCTATTTATAAAATCTTAGAGTCATAGAATCATAAGATGGTTTGAGTTGGAAGGGACTTTAAAGGGAATTTTAAAACCATTGCCCCTTGTCCCTGCCTTACTAGCCCTGGTTAAAAAAACAAACAAACAAACACAAAAACAAAAAACAAAAAACAAACAAAAAAAAAACAAAACAAAACAAAACAAAAAAAAACCTTTCTCCGTCTTTCTTATAAGCCCCCTTTAAGTATTGGAAGTCTGCAGTCTTCCTGGAGCCTTCCTTTCTCTAGGCTAAACAACCCCAGTCTCTCTTCAGAGGAGAGGTGCTCCAGCCATATAATCATTTTTGTGGCCTTCCTCTAGACTGACTCTGAAAGATCCATGTCTTTATTGAACTGGAGCCCCCAAAACTGGGTACACTACAGTGGGGTTTCACAAGAGCAGAGTAGAAGGAGAGAATCGTCCCTCACCCTACTGGCAACAGTACATTTTGTACAGTCCAGGATAAGATTGGTTTTCTGGGCTGCAACCATACATTGCCAGATCATATCCAATTTTTCATCCACAAGTATCTCCAATTCCTTCTCTGCAGGGCTGTTCTCAATCAGTTAATCTATATTACTGTTTAATAATATGGATGAATGAAGTTATGCTTGCTTGTTTTTGTTTTTGTTTTGCATGCTGTGCTTTCTATGCTTTTTTTTTTTTTTTTTTTTTTTTTTTTTTTTTTTTAGCACTTACATGAATAGTTTCATGTAGGGATTTCAGATTTGTCTTTGATACTCTCCTCTCAATAATATTCTGATTCAGATAATGTTATGCCTAAATGAACAGGACTACCTTGTGGATTTGGAAGTCAGAAAAAATACTTGAAGGGGAAAAAGAAGACAAAATAATATTGGTATCAGAAGCAGTTCACCACTTTAACCCCAAATATTTCACCAAACTATCCCAGGTGACCACAGTCAGTATTTTTTCTAGAAACTTGCTGAGTCATATGGGTTACTGCAGGGGTAGCAGACTCCATGCTTCCAGTATCCATTGTACTGGGATAGACAGACATTAGAATTTGCAAACATTGTACCAAAATCAAGAGTCTGATACCTCTGAAAATATCAGGTCTAATCAGGAATAGCTGCTTTACACTGTCTCTTTGGAGAGACAATAGCCAAGAAGAATACAACAAGAGTAGTCTGCAATTGTCTCCAAATGGATTCATATTGATAACTAAAAACATTCCCCATCCAAGTGAACAGTCCAGACATGTTGGATATTCTTGGGTTATGAAGGCTATTTATTTTTTTGCTCTGCTCCATTACATCCTTCGAATCTGTTTCTAAAAGGAATGGTTAGTAAAGAAAAATATGTCATATGTGCTTATTATCTGTAAATGGTATTGAGACCTAACACTTTGTAATAGTTTTATTTTTTATAGTGATAGAAACCCAGATTTGAAATATAAGCTATATGATTCTACTCTTGCACAGCTCTTGCACTACAAAAAAAAAAAAAAAAAAAGTGGGTTTTGTTTATTTTTTTTTCTATGTTCTTAATTAGGAATTGTAGGCTAGATACTAATTTAAGTACACTTATTTTAATCTGTGCACCCTCAATCATTGTTTCCCACTTGGAACTTGGGCTTCTTGAAATTTTTCTTTGCCTTCAGCACTGGAACCTGGGAATGAAAGGGAATGATGCACACCCTCATCACATCATATGATTAACATGCAGTAAAGCCAGTGTATGCTCAAGCTTCTATGGACAAAGATCCTGGGTCATATTGTTTGGTGTTCTCTAATCATCAGTCTAGCTTGTGAGAACTTAACAGCGAAGTAATCCATGAATATGACTGCTTTGACATCTACCTCTACAGTTTATGCTGATAAGGAATTCTTATTGCAACCTTTTCTGCTGTAGATGGATTTTTAAACAGCACAGCTGTAGATAACACTTACTCTGCATAAATACAATTCTAATATGAATCAAAGCAAATGTAATTGGTTACAAAAAAAAAATCATCCCCTTAATTTTAATTTTGTTAACGAAGTCAACTACATCAGAACAGTTTAGTTTTCATTCTGAATGATTTGAAAGATATCCCATTGATCTCTTATGCTTCCAACATAAAAGGAAAAAAAAAAAAAAAACACCCCATCATTCTCAAATAGCAACAGTGATTATAATAGATTCATTAAATTTCATTAGCTTTGACTGATCATTTCTTGCAGATAAGTTTCAGACAGCAACAACTGTATTTTCTTTCTTGCCCTGACCTGATTTTGTTGTATTTTTTTCCATTACTGTTTATGATGTACTGTGTTTGCACCCTGCTAAAATTTATCAAGACTAAAATAGTTTTCTCTTTTTTCCTTTGCAGAAGAGATACATACCTATTTTGTGTAAACCCGCAGGTTGTGGATAATATATGGAAACGAAATGTTCCTTGTCAGCCTTCACAGGGAGATGTTGACAACAGTTCAATCACTGTTGTACAATATTACTTGTTTTAATATTAAATTCAGTATCCATTGAAAAATTCCACTGAACTGCAAAGCCTCAAATAAAGTAAACAAGCTAACAAAGAAGGACTGGAAATATATCAGTATTTGTGATTTGTACATATATTTAAATTACTCAGACATTATCTCACATTTTTATGTATACAATAATAGATATTGTATAGTATTGTATTTTGAATTTATCTGTATATACACAGAGGCTTAAAAACATAAGTTCACCTGTAGATATTACATATATTATTCTTGATTTCTATCTATACCTGGTATTGTGGAATACAAAGAAACATGAAAAGAATCAGAAGCAGAAATAACTTTCAATGTAATGCCAATATTATTATGATTTCCAAGCAATACTGGGTTTCAAATACAGAAGTTATGGGGAGTTCTCAGAGTCTGACTAATAATTAAAGAGAAATTTTCCCTCTGAAAGTTTTTTTTTTTTTTTTTTAATCTTTCCTGTTGCTTTAATACCTTTTATTATTGAGAACTCAATATTACATATCTTCTCATCTTGAAATCATGGCTTATTTTTTCATCATCTGTAAATAATGTGCAACTTCCAATATTTGTATATATATTGCCTTGAAAATATTTATAGATTTGGATACGCTGTTCCTCAGTAAATTTGTTGTGTATAAACAGAGTCACTCTTTTTCAGAGATTATCCCATTGCATAGTTGAGGATTCTTAGCTCAATGAAGAATCTGGATTCTGCTGCATGAAGCTGAATTATACTCTTCAAGGCTAAGTTTTAACATTTCCATTAATGGCATCCTTGGAAAAGAAAATAGTAATGCGCCAATAAAAAAAAAAATGTTGGTGACAGAAAATCATTGAGTTTTTCAATAAAAAGGGAAATAAAAAATATGGGACAAAATATGAAAAAAAAAAAAAAAGAATGACATTGAATGTTGAAATAACTCAAGTAGGAAGAAATTTAACAACACAAAATTTAAGGGCAACACCTGTAATTCAAAAAGCTGTTTTAAAAAAGTACTTGGATATATTTCCCAACTAGAGGATCTTTGAAATACCTAAATGAAACAGCCATAGAAACAATATAAAAGAATGCAAAGCAAAAAAAGAAATGATTCCTATCTCTTTCTTTCAGAAATAGTAAATTCCTTTTCAGAGATAGGTAAACCATTCTTTGATTCTATGTGTTATTAATGTTGTGCAGGGTCACTTCAAATATGATACAGTGTGGTCATCCATGATCAAGATTAATTGAAAACAGAACTGGTGTAAAGAAGATCTATTTGTATGATCAGAGCTATCAAAAACCTGCCTTAATGAATCAGGGAGCTTGAGTCGTTTAACAATATTCAAATGCTAAGGAAATGACTGCTGTGGTTTTGTTCAGTGGAATTCACCGCTCACAAAAAAGGCTATTTGAACCATATTGTATAGTACTTTTTTATAATAAAAAGGTATGTGGAGGATCATTTACTTATTTATTTATTTAATCTATGCTAGCTGCCCATTTCTCCACATGCTCAGTGTCTGAGGACACTCGTTATACAGAAAGAAGCTACTGAATATATGCACAGAAACTGTATGTTAAAAGTAGGTGGTGTAGCTGATAACCTGTTACTGATATGTCATTCATTTGATGTAATCTCACCCTGAACACATCTCTTTGAGTCTGCAGAGATTGACAGTGAGGATTACACCTATGGTCTCCAAAGTCTTTACCACAACAAAGTACTCTAAACTGCACTATATAGGTTCATCTACCCTGCCTTTGTCCTCGGTGTAGAACTCTGGCAGCCTATATTACTGCCAGAATTAGTTTAATGCTCGAAATGCAAAAAAGTTTCAGATTTGGCTCCCTCCAGTCTATCAGTTTTATCCCACCAAGTGTCAGACTTTAAAATATTTCTAAATGACTTCATATCTCATCCCAGAGCATGTAATACATAATTTCAATTCCAGTCTGGTAGACTGCAACACAAATTCTACATTATTTTAGACTCAAGGAACAGAAAAGAACATGTAAACATAGTAATTCCATCTTTAGGTTCTTGGTGCACCACAGTGGAGACCAAAAGTCAGTAAACTCTAGAAGGGGATAGGTCTAACCAGTGTAGACATGAGCTGTGCTACTTGGCCTTTTTTATTTGGTAGTATAGAACTGTACAATATGGGCAGGAAAAAAAAAAATATACACACCAGCCTTACAATGAAATCAGTCTGCATTTTGTTAAATTTCTAAGTGTGCAAAACATTAGGGAAAATGTTGATACATGAAAAAATGTTAGGTCTCTCAGAAAGTCATACTAAGATATTACTTACAGATAACAGATAACTCTTCCTTTTGTAGATGTGACTAATGTTTTAGAGGAAAATTTTGATTTGTTTGAGTGGAGAACATCTCTGTGAACAATCTTTCTTATATGTTGGGTTTGAAAGAGAATCAAAATTGCGTAGGCTATAACATCAGAGGGAAGGGGAATAATTCTTTTTATATATTAACGAACATAGAGAGTTTGCAAGACTGGGATGCAAGGATGCAAGCCTGAGTAAGCCACAAATGGGCAGAAAATGCATAAATATGCTCTCTGTGTGAATTCAGAAACTTATTGGAGCAGAACAGAGCAAATGTAATTCAAAGCAAAAATTTGCATAATTCTATGTAAGATGTGAAGACTAGCAAAGAAAGCTACATCTAAAGCCGTATATATGAGCAAAAGATGTGCTTATGTTTGTGGAGGAAAGTCAGGAAGAGAGAGATCTAATTTAAGAGAGATCTATTTAAGAACTTGATAGACCTTTTATAAATTACCTCATAATGTATGTTGTATATATATATATAAAGGTGTTGTAAATATATATAAGTATAAAGATGATGGAAAACAATTTAAATGTTTCATTGGTAAATAAGGAAAACTAGAATTAATGAAAGTTGCTGCACAAGCGTGTATGTTAACGCATAACACAGCAGTCAAAGTCATGCTTTTATTTTTCTTCCCCTCTTCTGACTGTATTTTGTGAAGTTCTAAGCATTCTACTAGAATGCTTAGAATGCTTCCACTAGTAAATTCACTAGAATTTCCTTCTAAAATATGCTTTGGTCTGTGCAGAGATATTGAACAATCTAGATGTCCATCCCTCTTTTTTCTGAGCAGCACAGTGGAAAAAAAACTAAAAAGGAAAAACAAAACAAAACAAAACAAAACAAAACACACAAACAATTAAAAAAAAGCTGACGTTTAATTTCAGCATGTTTTAAAGAAATATATATATATACAGAAAAAAAAAAAGAATCAATTGTATTATTTCAAACAAGAAGTTATTTTTTGTTATTTTTAGTGGAAAGCACACAGATATTTATATTTATTTTCTTCACACGGTGTTTTGGTTTCAGATGGGATAGAGTGTATTTTCCTCCTAGTTGCTTGTAAAGTGCTGCATTTTGGATTTAGCATGAAAATAATCCTGATAACACGCTGATGTTTTAGTTGTTGCTGAGCAATGCTTATGCTAGGTCAAGGACTTTTCTGCTTCTCATACTCCCCTGCTAGTGAGGGGGCAGGCTGGGCTCAGCAGGTGGTGAGCAATTGCATTGTGTATTACTTGTTTTGTATATTCTTTTATCATTATTATTCTTTTTCCCTTCATTACCTATCCTATTAAACAATCTTTATCTCAAGCCATGGGTTTTACCTTTTTCCCGATTCTCTCCCCAGTCCCACTTGGGGAAAGCAAACAAACATTTGTGTGTTGTTGCTTAGTTGCCTGCTGAGTTAAACCACAACACTCCTCTCAATGTGAGGCACAAAGGATTGAGATAACGACAGCTCTGAGCAGAGTGTGTTAAAACAATTTTTTTATAAGTGTCATATTATTATAATAGTTGCTGGTCACAATGTTGATTTATTTGCTCTCAGAATTGTCATGCTTGTTCTCAAAATCATGTTGTGTAACACTTTATTTGCTGTCTATGTATGTGTGCCCTGTCATGCTGTCATCTCTGGAGGATGAATTTAGGTAATCATTTTTCTGTACTGTGTAATACTGGTTTATAGTATGAAAAAATTACTGGTCATAAAACTAATCTGGTTTCACTAATTTGTACTCAGCATTGCCATCATCTCCATACTTTGTGAACCATCTCTCAGAAACTATTAATGATTATACTCTTCACCTTTTCTCCTCAGAGATCCAATCTGCAAAGGAGACAAGGGGGGGGGGGGGGGGGGGGGGAACGACACGATACGGAGACACGACACTTACTCTTGCTCTTTCACCTTCCCTTTCTTCTTCCCTTTATTCTTTTCCTCTAAGGTAAATTATTGAGAATTTTAAATATCCTTGGAATATTTAAACCAGCATGTTCCTATTACTATATCTCCTGAATGTGTTTCAGGTTTTAAGTTTAAACAGCTGTTTAAGAAAATCACTCAGATATCTGCCCCAAGGCTGTATAGTTATGAGTGGCAGGGTATGTGGGATAGTATGAGCAGGTATCTAGGACAGTGATTACCTCCAATGTGGTGGAACTTCACCCCTGAACAAGTGCAAAACTGTGAAGAACTAGTAAAATATTTGGAAAAAAATTATTCTGTCTCCCTGGCAATTCCATAAATCACTGCATTGTGCTGGGGCCTGGCTCATGTCTTCTGAGCCCTGTTCAACACTCTTCAGCACCTTCTGCAGGGGAAGAGATCTCTGGATCTGATGACAACACAACAGGAACAGTGCCCACTCCAATCCCCCATGACAGGCAGTGTGGCTACTCCAATTCCTGCAACAAGCAATGGGGTTACTCCAGCCCCTGTGGCAGGCACTGCAGCTGAATCAGAGAACCAACCTGTGCCAGTATCCATCACCCCTATTTACAAGAAGAAATAATGGATGTGAAAGTCAGCTCATATAGTAAAGAAGGAATTAAAAACTTTAGTATAGTAAAGGAATCTTGAAAGTGATCATGAACTGACCAGAAGGCAAAGATTTCAGAATATTGCTAGAGAAGGAGGTGGTGCATGCTGAAGATGTCTCACTATATGGTATAAAATACCAGAAAATGAGAAGCAACATGCCCTGTTCGCTGTTGTATTGTGGGAAACCATCCAAAATGGAAAGCTACTATGCTAAGTCCTATATGACAAGTCACTGAAACTGCTGAAGCAGATGAATCAAGTCAATTTGCAGAAGTGAAGGCCATCCAGCTGGCTTTACATATTGCTGAATAAGAAAAGTGAACAGTGCTCTATCTCTCTACTGACACGTGGATGGTGGCAAACGCCCTGTGGGGGTGGTTACAGCAATGGATGCAGAGCAACTGGCAGCACAGACGCAAACCCATCTGGGCTGTCATACTGTGGGAAGATATTGCTGCCAAAGTAGAAAACCTGGATGTAAAAGTACATAAAATAATATAAATGCTCACATACCCATGTTAGGCCACTGAAGAACATCAAAACAACCAGCAGGTAGATGAGAATGCTAGAATTGAAGTGTCTCAGGTGGGTCTGGACTGGGAACATAAAGGTGGTTTACTTATAGCTCAGTGGGCCCATGATACCTCAGGCCATCAAGGAGAATGCAAAACATACAGGCCTCATGATCAAGGAGTGGACTTGACCATGGACATTATTGCACAGGTTATCCATGAATATGAAATGTGCTGCAGTCAAGCAAGCCGTCATGGTTTTGGCTAGGATTGAGCTCATTTTCTTCATAGAGACCTATATGATGCTGTGATTTGGATTTTTGATGAAAATAGTGATGACATACTGATGTTTTTAGTTGCATATGTATATATACCTTTTTAGTCATGTTTATATGATATTCGTTCAAAAAAATATTGAAGTCCTTATTAAAAATGTATACACTTAAGTTGCATTTCTTGATATTTCACACTTTTCTGATTATATCAAACATATACACATATAACACATAGCTCACACATACAGCCTGTGTACTGTGTCAGTTAATAACACTGAAAATTATTAACGTTGCCCAATATTTCTTCTGTATTGCACAATAGGTTGTCTAAAATTTTGCTGCAGACAGTTTAGCTGAACAATCCAACCCTTTCCAAAACTCATAGCTGTGCAAATTTGTGTGCTTGTGTGTGTTCTTGCAACATAAAACTGAAACAAAGAGCAAGAGAACTAGTGACTTAAATTGTTTTCTGGTAGTCATATAAGTGAGAGTAGAATTGCTGTTCAGACAAGTATTTTTTTCTCTCTCTCCCTGACTTCTACCAAGTTCATCCCTGCCAATAAAATTATTTCAGAAGTCCTTTTAACATTCTTATTATACTTTGAAAGAAAATCACCATTAATTTGTATGTGATTTGGATCTATGGCAAGTGATAGTATGCCAGGACTGGAATGTTGAGAGGAGGGAGGGGTGATTTCTTTATCACTACTGGGTAGGCTGTTACAGTATACCACAGCCTTTTTAATGTCTGAAAGTAGTTATTACTCCCTGCCTTTGCTTTTTTTGTTTGTTTGTTTATGGGTTTGGTTTTGTTTAGAATCATAGCATCATAGAATCATTTAGGTTGGAAAAGGCCTATAAGATCATCAAGTCCGATCATCTGCTAGCACTACAAGTCCACCACTAAATCATGCACCATATTTGCATGTCTCTTAAATACCTCCAGGGATGGTGTGGTACACCGGTGATGCATACAATAATAATTTTTTTTTTCTTTTTTTTTTCTTTTTTTCTTTTCTTTTTCTCTGTGTTACTCTTCTTTTTTCTAATAATTCTTACATTCAGCTTGACTGTTACTGATCATAAAGAGAAGAGCCAAATACAAGGCCTATTAGCTACCCTTGTGTAGTGGCTTGACCTTTGCCAGCTGCCAGACTGCTACCTAGCTGCTTTGTAACTCCCTCTCCTTAGCAGGACGAGGAGAAAATAAGATGAAAGAGCTAGTTGGCTCAGTTGAAGAGAGGGAGATCTTTTACCAATTACCATCACAGGTAAAACATATTCAATTTGCGGAAATTAATTTAATTTATTGCCAATTAAAGATGGAATAAGATGGTGAGAAACAAGAAAATATCTCCTTTTACCCAGGGTCAACTTCACTCCTTCTTTTACAATACTCCTGGGTAGCACAGGGGGAAGGGGAATGGGGGGTTACGATCAGTTCATAACAGTTCCTCTCTGCTGCTTTCTCCTCCTCACACTTTCCCCCTGCTCCAGTGTGGGGTCTGTCTTATGAGTTACAGTCTTTCAGGAGCTGCTCCACCATGGTCCTCTCCACAGGCTGCAGAAGAATCTCTGCTCCAGCACCTGGAGCACCTCCTCCCTCTCCTTCTTTGCTGATTTTAATGTCTGCAGGATTGTTCCTCCCTTTTTAACCTCACTACTCACTGCCATCCAGTGTTTTGTTCATTTTTTAAATATGTTTTCACAGAAGTGCCACCAGCTTGGCTGATGGGCTCCACTTTGGCCAGCGGTGGCTCTGTTGTAACCCAGCTCAAAGCTCCAGCATGGGGAAGCATCAGAATCTTCTCACAGTGGCCACCTCTGTAGCCCTCCCCACACCCTATCCACCATTACAGAACTCATCAGCTACACCTAATATAGCCCACTTAAAAACAAGAAAACAGCAGAAAATAAAAACATTTGCATTAGCTATGAATAGGTCTTTCACATATTTTTCCAAGTGTAGAGTAAAAAAGTAAAACAGTGCTTAAGAAAGCATGAGAGATTTTATTATTATTATTATTTATTTTTACTTTTGCAGCAGCAGAAGGCTGACAGGATGGATATCCACAGATCACTTAAGAGGAATATCTTTCAAGAAGCAGGTATAGTCTATTGGCTTAAAGGAGAATTGACCATCCAGACTGGAGGAAATGAATCCCAGCTAAATACCAACTATTTGTTATGTGAAGTTATTATATTGCATTTTGACCAATAATATTGGGAAAATTAAGCTCTTGTCATTGACCACAAGTCATAATTTCAACACTTACATGACACTGTATGTCAAAATGGTCTCAAGAATGTAGATGGTGTGGTATAGCGACTGGCTTACCTTTTCTTTAAAGCACAGCTGTGAGGAGGCCAGTCTTGTGACCAAAAGTATAGTTCTGAGGCTAATAGTGTAGCAGTTAGTGCTAATAGTGTAACAGTTCACACAAAGTTTATCTCCCTCCCTGGAGTAAAAGGATTAAATTTTACATCCATAAATACAGTTTCCATTTGCTAGGGTGGGGTTTCTCCTTCAGCACTCTAGCCAATGCCATGTCAGTACGCAAAGACACACATTCACAGAGACTAGTAAGAGTTTTTTATCTATAGACACTATATCTATAAACACTGGCTTTTATCTGGACTTTCTTTTCTAACCTTGGCTCTGGAAGAGCATGGAGACTGAAATTGGAAATGAGGATGTGAGGTACTTCTTTGCTTCGACAAAGCATCTGAAGAAAGGTACTGTATCTGAATGTATCTGAGAGATAATCAAAAAGCAGAAAGAAAACTGAGATGAAGACATTGAATATACACAAAATTCATAGATAGAAACGACACAGTAGGGAAAGAAAAAGCGGGTGGATGGAAAACTTCAGATTGTCATCTAAATTTCTGTTTCTTTTTAAGTTTTATGACAATATTCTTCAGCTGTAGATGACAGGTGTTTATTACATCTATAGGAAAGCACAGAACTCAATTATGTATAGAAGGCAACTCTCATGTTTCTCATCTCTTGAAAAATGTTCCATTAAAATAAACACTATAGATAGGGTTATTTCTTCTTCTAATAACATCAGTTGATGTCAAAATTTAAAGTTAAGTAAAGTAAACTTAAAGAATCAATTCTAAAATGAAAGAATAAAGTAGCTATCAACATTTAGGATTGTCTCCATTAAGGTATTATGTTTTTATTCAAAAACATGTTTTTTAAATCTCTTTTAGTGTCTCTAAAAAAAAAAAAAAAAAATATTACATGAAGTTTAAATGGAATAAAATTTCAATGAATTTAAGAGATTTAAAAAAATATTTTTTACTAAGTTAACATATTTCCATTTGGGAAATAACTGACAAAATTTATATTTGGAAAACAGGAGCTTTCATTAGGAATTTGCCAGATACTGCATGTGATTAAGAGGGTAAGAAAAAGGGATACTTTTTGTAAAAGTGATGTTTTTGTTTCCTTCTGATAATTTCCAGATACAAAGAGAGAAACATTCAATATGTTGACAGCAGATGGAACCAAATAATAGATGTCCCAAAGGAAAATAATTTTAAAATAACTAAAAGAACAATTACTTATTTTTGGTAAATTTATGCAAATACAGAAAGTACTACACTCATAAATACAGCAGAAGCAGTTCCAAAAAGCAGTAAAATGCCAACATTTTCAGTGCAACTATCTGTCATTCCAGGTTAGTGTTCACAGATGTACTATATATTATAGACCATTACTGAAATTGGACAGAAAATTATCTGATGTAATGCTGAAAAAATGTCAGACTTTGGCAAGAAAGGTAGGATATATGGAAAAGTTATGTCATAGTGAGAATAATAATGAAAAAAATAAGAACAATCAAATAAAGCAAGACAATAAATGCTATTCCAGTTTAGGGCAGTGAAACTATTTCATAGTGTTCACACTTCATCTTATCTCTATGATTCAAAATGATCAAGGATTGAGTGAAAGCTCATCAAAGTCAATTAAAAGATTCTCTGTTAATTTTGTGGGTTATCATCTATGTTTCCATAGCCTCAAGATCTGAAAACACCATGGATAGCCTGTAGTGGGAGGCAGAGCAGGAGATGTCAGAATCTTTGCTTGAAGTTTCCTTTATTAAGCCTTTGTTTGATATTGGGTTTATTTACTAATCTCAAAATCTCTTTATGGCTCTTCACAATTGATTTTAGTCTTGCAAAGGAAAACACAGGAGTACAGGGAACCACTTACAAACAACCTTTGAAGGATCAGGGACTTGCAGAACAAAGTGTGTGGATAACCCTGCCATGACTGAAGTTGCAATGATACAAAGAAAAGGTTCAAATTGGAAAACTGGAAAATTGAAGTTCACTGAAGTTAAATATAATGAAAGCATTAAGATCTCATCTTGATTAACTGACATTTTCTATAGGTCCAGAAGCACAATAGCAAATGCATGAAATATCTAACATGCACCTGCAATTATACATTTTACTTTTTTATGCTATTTTCAAATTTTGATTTGTAAATGGTTAATATTCAAGGATCACCTCCTCCAAGCTCAAGAGCAGTGAGCTCAAACAAAGATGAAGTCAGGCATAAATGCCAGGAGGCCTGCACAGATGAACAAGGAGCTCCTGACCAAACTCAGAAAGAAAAAGAAGGCCAACAGAAGGTGGAAGCAAGGCCTGTGAGAAATACAGAAACTTTGTCTGAGCATCCAGGGATCAGGTTAGGAAAGCTAAAGCCCAGATAGAATTCAATCTGGCCAAGGACATCAAGGGCAATAAGAAGGGCTTCTACAAGTACCTCAATGACAAAAGGAAGAGTAGGGAAAATGTTGGCCTTCTCCACAAGAAAACAGGAGACCTGGTTATGTGACAGTGGTCACAAACTGGAACACAAGAGGTTCCATCTAAATATCAGAAAGCACTTATTTACTGTGTGGTTGATAGAACACTGACATAGGTTGCCCAGAGTGGTTATGGAGTCTCCCTACATGGAGATCCGTCTGGACATAGTCCTGGGCAACCTGCTGTAGGTGTCTTTGCTTGACCAGGAGTGTTGAACCAGATGACCTTCAGAGGTCCTTTCCAACCTATACCGTTCTGTGATATACACAATTCTGTGGAAAACATCCTACATTCTTACTTGCCAATACAGTAATAATTTCTTTGTTCCGAACGCAGGACATTATCTGAAACCAGAATGCAGGCATCACTTCAGGGAGTATTCTGACAGCCCTCCTTGTTAAACAGATGTTTAGTCAATAGTGTCAGACATCTCAATAAGAAAATTAGGTAATAAATTTGCTTAAAAGAGATGAAAAGTATAACTATTATGACAAGTATCTTTAAAAGTGGCATATAATCATAAACTTAAACATGTAAAAACAGGAGAACCCAGAGAATATCACACACACACGTTATAAAAGAAACATACATACGTTATAAAAGAAGCATACAGAATATGGTAAATTCTCGGGAATAATTTCAAAACTATTCAGAAGTTCTACAAATATAAATACAAAGGGATGTATTTTAGTCTGTTGTTATTAGAATGCTACTATTGCATTACAAAAGGATATGTATCATATGTAGCTGCCAAGACTAAAATACATTAAAACCTCTGTTTTTATGGGGTACAAGGGACTGATCTTTTTTTCTTCAGATACTCTGCAAAAGCAAATTTCTAAGTGTCAGAAGAGATGTGCATGTAACACAAATATCTTTATCAGTAATTTTTGAATTATTGCCGTTCTGATTTAAATATGCATACCTCTAAAAGGTAGTCTGTTAGAAATCGTAAAAGTAGTCATAGAACTCTGAAAACATCTAAAATCTGATTACAATATTACAGGCATGGCCCTCTAAAATCATTATGAACTAGATGCGTGTATCTTCTTCTAGATCTAAAAGTCTGTTTTTTGTGGAAGAAACAAATATCTTAGTATTTGTTTACCAACAGAAAAGTCACTGAGTAGGCCAATGCTGTAAGTATTCTATTTTTTTTTAATGTTCCATTGGATACAGTTTGTAGCAGTTATTGTTATGGTATATTGATTTGCCTCAAATTTCTACTTCATATTTATCTTCTTCTGATTAACACCTTGAATATCATCATTATTTGCTTGTGAAGCTGTTATTTGGTCAGTAGGGACCACACTTGTACATTCTGTTTATTCACTTAGACAAATAAGAAAGCTGTAAACTGTCAACTAATCTGAATGCAAGACAATATATTTATTTCTAGGTTCATCATCTCTCAATAATCTGTGACCAGAAGTGTTTCAGATCCCCAGATTTGTCAGTACTAGTTCATCCTACTATACTAATTACACAATCATTGTTTTCAGTTCTAATCCTTCAATAAATATTTTATTTTTAAAAAATTTATTTCAATCTTAAAATATAGTTTATAATTTATGTTCTACTTAAAGTCTAAGTAGGTCAAATCCTGTCTCTTAATGAAGTAGTTCTTTATTTATAAATATGCTACATATAAGCAGGAGGCATGCACATTAAGAATGAACCCATCTGTGGCTTTATAAAAATACCTTGCACTGCTTTATGTGGCCTTATCTAACCTGTGTCATTTGACACACAAGTGAAAACTAATACTTCAATTCATAATTTAATGTAAATGTACCTTATTTAGAGACTACAGGAGAAGAATATACTACCGAATGTCTGTTCTTTTCAGATGAAAAACTGAGCCATTGTATACCTTAAAATTCAATATGTTTAGTTTGCAGCAGGATTCTGACTTTATGTAAATACAATATTAAGACAGCACTTCTGAGTATATGCAGTCATCTTCTAAAGACTGTCCTAGATGGAAATAAATTTGCCCTCTTCCTGTTCATTATTAAAGGAGTTGCTTCACTGTCTATTAGTAAATGTTCTTAATGTTGATGCTGATGCTTCTGAGGTTCAGAAAGTTTTTAGGACTGCAGAAGTTTCATCATGGCATCTGATTTTTCTTACCTAAATTGCATGCACATACACATATTTACTTTATTTGCTTAGCTAAATCTCACTTTCCCTAATACATCAATCTATTCCTCATTCCCACTATTTCAAAGGGATAGGATCTTTTATTCCTAGGTAACCTTGAGTACCTTTTCTGACATTCAGCTGCCTTGCCAGAAGGGAAAGATGTTTTATAAAGGCTCTGGCCATATCTGCCATGCCAACAGGGAGGATGTCAGTAGTCTAAGGTTTCTCAAATGATGCTGAATGTCCAAGTTTAGGCAAATAAATTGAAACTTCTCATTTTCTGACAAGAATTAATATGAACGGTATGAATTTATCTTTCCATACATTCCTGTAAAACATGGTTATCCATTAAGGTTCTCTAGGGAACCTGCTTTGGCAGGGAGGTTGAATCCAATGATCTCTTGAGGTCCCTTCCAACCCCTACAAATCTGTGATTCTGTGATTCTGTGATTCAGGTTTGTAAGGAAATATCTTCTCATTGTATAAATCCAGATTTCCTGAAAATTTTTATCCTTTGCTTTTAAATTGTGATGGACATTTAATTCATACTTGACAACTGATTATTAACAGTCAATGAAAACAGTTTTCATAGAGTTCAGATTATTGTTCAGCCAGGAGATGATTTAGCTGAACAGGCCAAAGGCATAACCACACTTTTTAGCGCAAATGAGCTAACTAATCATTAATTAAAATTACTAAAATGTATTACCTTGATGAAATGCTCTATTTATGAAATCTCAAAGAGAAGTGATTTAAATCTGACAGGAACTGATAGCATTCTTTATGTTTCTGTTAGGATTCATGTAATGTTAGCAATCATTTTAGGTCAGATACCAAAACAAAGTTTGATTCTTAAGTCAGTTCATTCCCACAATGGGAGTAGAACAGCTATATGAATGGAATCAAGGCAGTAATTGTTCCTGAAATAGGATGCACAGCCAGGTCTGTGACTGTTACAGGAAGATACTACATCAAGTACTACATTCATTTGTAGTAAGTATTATTCAGAGTGTTCTTGGTAAATAACAGTATAGTGGGGATTGATAGCCCTTCAGCTCTTGAAGGCTTCATCCCAATGCTTTTACTAGCACCAGACTGTACTTGAATTATACCACAACTTCTTGGGGTTATGTAAGAAGTAAGGTACTTTTCAGTTTGAAAAATGAAATCAGAATCTGTCCTCAAAAGAGCTCCAGAACCTCTAAACCATATTTCTGGTTTAGCTTCAAAGAATAACACTCAAAAATACATGAACTTTTGTAGATTATCCCAGTAGAACATATCTGAAATATGAACTGCATTTCATCATTTCTTCTTTCATTTTTCAGACAGATTTTTCTCCTATGAATTAATGCTTGAAATCTTCCTGATGCTTTGTGAAGTTTTTTCTTTCCTTCATGAACTCAGAGTTCATTTATCTCAGGTAATGTTTCTAATTCCTTCTGCAATTCTCATTAAAAAATATGATATCACATAGCATAAATAAACATCATAGCAGATTTCAGATACAGCACAGATTGCATTGCATATCATGACATTACCTATCATGAAATGCAATAAATCCAAATTTCTTACAAATAACCTTTACAAACATGTTAGTGTAAACTGTGCATGAACAGATAATTCACCTTGCCATCAATTTAAAACTACCACAATGTCAAAACTATTGATTTGAACATGTCAATGACAATATATGAAACAAATGTAGCCCCTTATCTTTTATCCTTGATAGTCTTCATGTCCAGATTCTTCCACCTTTGCTCAAATTGTTACCAGGACAACTGTTACTAGGTCCAGTCACTGTTCTGTAACCTGGACTGTAAGAATGTAGAACTAGCTTTATCTATTGTGTAGAATATCCTGAAATATGAGGACCTTGAATGTGGTAATCAACATGCCAAGGGGACTTGGATCAAGTTGTCAAAAGAAGAGGAACAGTAACATCTGAAGGTAAACTTTGTTCATTACAATGCCATAATAATATTAAAAAGCACACTCACAGGTCAGGATGATCCCAACCCAGGTAAAGACCCTTCCCTTGAGCATGTGTAAATTTTCTAGATAAGACTGTGCAACAACTATATGTAAATCACCAACCAGTTAGAATTCAGTGGGATGTACTAATATGATAATGACTGTGTACAATTCTATAAAAAATCAACAGGGAAAGTCCAGAGTTAGGTTAATTTTATGGAAAATTCCTGGTACCCAGACTTTCACAACTCTGAAACAAACAATAACTTAACCTAGTGTGTGTATTTGGCTTATTGCACACTGGGTAACAAATCCAAACATCTTATCAGACAATGAAAGTATCTTATTCTATTCAGGATATTGAGGAATAGTATATTAGTATTGATAAGTTGTGGATGTCATTTTCTGGTGTACTTTTTAAAGTGTCTATAGACCAGTTGACTCATCTCAGGTTAAATCGGTATTGATATTTCTTTTTTAATACATATTATGAAATAGAAAGAACTGAAAGTACAGACATTTCTTTTGTCTCTAAGGGGAAGAAGTTTGTGCTAAAGTAAAAATTGCGATGTAAATACAACAATGGAACTTCATCCCATTTCATATCAGATAGTTTTGCATAGGATTTTATATACTGTAACTCAAACTAGGTAAACAAAGTATGCTTAATGAAACTGCAAGTGTGCTCATAGGACAAATCTGGGCAAAATTGCCTGGATAACAACAGCTGATAAGATAGGATGGGAATATAAATAGTGCATAAAAATGGGACACAAATTTGTCTGACAATGTGCTTCTCTAAAACTGATTAAACTAAAGAAGAAGATAAACATAAAATAGCTACCAGGAATTTAAAAGGCACTTTTGAAACAAAGAAAGAAACAGTTTGAAAGGACATAGAAAAGAAACCCCATGTCTGGCCTCATGGCCCTGGAGGGAAGGAGGAGTGTATAAGGATAAGGAATCAGAAGTTCATGTGATTAGTGAAGAGTGGGTGTTTGGAAGTTTGTTGGTGTTTAGTGATGTTAACCACTAGTTAACTGCCACTGTGGCATTGATGATATTGATCCTGAAAGTATAGTTTATTGATTGATTGTTAGTCACATGTTCTCAATAAACTGCTTTAGTCCTGGTCTGACTTTAAGCAATGAAAATTGGACATTTTGCCCCTGTGACAAAATCCCTCTTTGGTCTAACTTACAAATGCTCATTGATGATTTCTTGAATCAGCAAGTGATGATACAGTTTCCCTGATATGCTTTTACAATTCTTCCCCCAAAAGCAAACTTTTTTCCATTCCTTTCTCTCCACCATTTCTTTCCCTATTCCTTTCATTTCCCCATTCCTATCTCTTTCCTTTCCCAAATTCTCTTCTCTTTGAATCCAGTTTCAACTTTTACATTCAACATTTTTTTTTCTTTTCTTTTTTTTTTTTTTTTCTTCAGAGATGTCCAGTAAAAGTATCCTCAAAAGGTATAGGGCTTTGAGGCACTTACTATCTGCTTCTGCTGTTTTTTTCATTACTTGCTAGTTCTTTCTCCTCCTCCCCACTTTTGCTATGCACTCCTATGATTTTTAGTGAATTACATGGTAAAAATGCAGCCACTTTGTACCACTGTCTACATTAAAACATGCTTTTAATCTGTGTTATTCATCTTTATGAGGCAAATAGTGTCTCCACAGATAAGTTTGAGGTGATGACGAAAAAAAAAGCTACTTAAGTTCTGTTAAAAAATAGAATATTTTTTTAAAAAAAGATTTAACTAATGATTCTTTTTATTTTGAATTTAGGTAATCTCCTTCAGCAGTCTTTTTTTGCACGCTACATTGGGTTACACAATAGTAATATTCATGAATCTCTTGCCATGCTGCTTGAAAGACTGTTGTCTACTGTTTTTTAATGTCAAAAGAGTACGTGCACAGGGAAACAAGACCCAACATTGAATTCTTTTCACAGTATGATCTTAAAAATATTTATTGACTGTGGTAGCTCAGCATTACCACACCTCTCACACTTCTCGTCCTCAAAAGAAACGGGGGGAGAAAATATGATGAAAAAATGTTCATGGGTTGAGATAAGGACAGGAGATCACTCACCAATTACTGTCATGAGCAAAATACTCTCAGCATAAGAAAGAATAATGTAATTTATTGCCTATGGATAACAGACTAGAGCAGTGAGAAACTAAAAGTAAACTAAAAACACCTTCCCCGTCATCCACTCTCTTCTATCTTTTTCTCCATGAGGGGTGAAGTGCAATGGGGGCTGCTATCAGTCCTTAACACTTTATCTCCACTGCTCCTCCATGGTCACTCTCTGCTCATGCTCCAAGAACAGGTCCTTCCCATGGGACGCCGTCCCTCCTGAACTGATCCTGCACAGGCTTCCCACAGACAGCAGCTCTTCAAGAACTGCTCCAATATTAAAAATTACAGTCCTTCAGAAATTAACTGCTTCTGCAGCTCCTGTTAGAGCTCCTGCTCCATGCTGGCCTTATCCACAGGTTGCAAGTCTGTCCCAAAGTCTGCTCATTCAGGGGTTCTCCGTGGGCTGCAGCTTCATTCAGGCCCTATCCACTTGCTCTGGTGTGGACTCCTCCATCGGCTGCAGCGTGGAGATCTGCTCCATGTGGGACCGCTGAAGGGGGACAGCCTGCTCCAACAGGGGCCTCTCCAGGGGCCTCTCCATGGGCCGCAGGGCCTGCTGCTGTGCCTGGAGTACCTCCTGCCCTTCTTCTTCACTGACTTTGTTGTCTGGAAGATTGTTTCTCTCATCACTTTCTCACTCTTCCGGATCTCTACTGCTGTTGTGCAGCAGTTATTTTCCTCTTTCTTGAATCTGGTCTCCCAGAGGCCCAACCAACGTCACTTATTGGCTTGGCTCTGGCCAGTGGCAGGTCACTTTGGAGTGAGATGGAGCTGGCTCTGATCTGACATGGGGCAGCTTCTGGAATCTTCTCAGAGAGGCCACCCCTTCAGCCACCTTTCCACCTTCTCCCCCCCCCCCCCCCCCAAAAAAAAAAAAAAGAAAAAAATCCTTACCACATAAACCTAATTAATTGACATCTAGGATTACAATTCCAACAGTGACTGTAATTATTGCTTTACCACTCAGATGTCTTTTCTGTAGTTTATTCTACTTCAAACATCAAAATGATCTTTTAAAAATGTGTTCAACCCATATCCATTTCATTTATTCCACACACCAAAGTGACTAAATTAGAGTTCTGACTTGCCTTAACAATTAGCCATAAGAGATATGGCACTGGAAAATACTGAAATGATAAATTCAGTAATGTTATGTTTGGTTTGTATAAAGATACAAATATTCTTTTAAACAGTTTTGTTTTGACAGTTGTTTACATAAATATATATTTGGTAGTTCAAAAATATTTTGCTTTTCCAAAACCTGGATTTTTTTTTTTTTTTTGAAATAAAACTCAGCTACCAAATAAAATTACTAGCTTACAATGCAAGTTAGTTTTATTCAGAACTCATAAACACACCAAATTTGGTCACTGAATGCATATTTTGAAGTTATATTTCAAATCAGAAATAATCACAGGAAACAATCATAGAATTGACCATTAATTATCCAATGAGCAGAGTGAATTTTATGGGAATATTATTTTTCTCAAGAAAATAACAACAAGAGAAAAATCTATGAATGTACATGTGTTGCTATCATTGTGTAAATAACCTTAATAATTCAGCAGGTCATGTCACTGTTCCTATCAGAAAATAACTCAAAAAACAAACAAACAAAAAACTTATTTTGTTAAACTGTAACTGAATTTAAAATCAATGTAGAAGATAAATATATATATAAGTAACTCACACAGAGCTTAGTCCAAAATGCTCTGTATTTTATAACCCTTAAGGGTTATTATGTACAAACACTTTACCTGAACTAATTAAGCAACCTGGCCTTGCTTGTTGTAACTTCATAGAGAAAAGGTTACTCTTTGGAGGCTTAATCCAGTGCCTGCTTAAGTCAGCACAACTGCTCTGGTTTGTCTCAGGAGTTTCACATGCTGTCTTCAACTAGTAGTAAGACATTACAGTCAAAACAGGTCTTGTCTCTCTGCCTAAGTAATACATAACAACATAAGCCTATCAGTAGTGAATTGTCCATGTAAGAGGAAAAAACCCCCCCCCCCCCCCCCCCTTTTTTTTTTCATGAAATATGTGTGGAATCGCTTCAAATCATTAGTTTTTCCTAAACTAATTTGTGTTTCTTTTTAGGAAAAGAAACACACAGTTAAAACATAATGCACTCTGAGTGTTCCTGTAAGAATAATGACAGCTGAATAAATGCAAAGAAGTTTGGTACAGGAAAAGCAATATTTGTAGTGTTTGCCACTGAAGGATTATCATTAAAAATATTCTTAATTCAGTGAAAATCTACAGAAATAGATACAATTTAGTCTGCTGCCAAATAAACTGACATGTGCTTTTATTTTTTCCTTTATATATTCCATTTGTTTCTTTTCTGTATATTAATGATATTTCCAGAATGAGACAGAATGGAAAATATTATAATAGCTCAATTTATAACAGAGATAGAAATGCAATATACAATACAAGGACAATGCCTTGTCCAAATAACAGTATAGATGAGGTCCATCTAAAATTGGTGAAAAAGTATTTTCCTTAATTTTGTGCTCTAACTTCAATCTGATTGTTATTTACTGGAAACCATTGATATTTCTCTCATCTCTTCCCTTTAACAAAATCAAAGTGATCATTGGGATGATTCTGTTTTTCATATTGTTGTTGAAGCTGAAAACCAGTCAGTTCAGAATAAATTATACAGAAATGGAAAAGACAGTGTATAATAAAATCAAACTTTATTTTGACTATTCCTGACCTTAAGGAAGATAAATTTAACACTCTCTATACCCACACTCTACCTGTAATTAAAAACAATCTTGTCAAAGTTATCAAATATAATAATATGTTTGTCTACATGTCTAAAAGGTTTTAAACAATGCTCTTTGATGAATAGTGTAAGAATATATAAAGTAATACTGCTTCCAATTAGATGTTTCAGGTCAAAAACTAAGATTGCATGCTATCATTTGATTTCATACTCAAATTGTCCAGATAATAGGCTTTGCAAATTATTTTTCTTCCCTTAGCATTCCTTAAGCATATATTTAATCGCCTTCCCAGGAGATGATTTCTGAGTAATGCAGAAGTAAGTGACACCTCCAACCTCTCTGCACTTACTTCAATGTACTCTTAATCTATGCTCATTCTGAAGTTCCAGTTCTGATATTTTTTTGTAATTATTGCTATTATTATTAATAATTTTTATTATAATTAGTCATTATTTTGGATTTCAAAATTTAGCAAAAGAATCTTTTCTAATAAGTATATCTAAGTGCTCCTGGATACTCACAAGTTAAAGCGAAGTTTGTTGTTGTTGTTGTTGTTATTTCAAAAAGAATTTTAGGAGTAAAAAGAGAAATATAATTCTTACAGCTAAAAAGAAATAATTTTCTTGAGATGGAGAATTCTGGATGAAGCTTTTACAGAGGCTGAATTTTTGCAGGTCCACCCACAGCCATCATGCAGTGGCAGCCATTGTTAGAAATGTCAACTACTATTTTTGTTGTTTTTTCAGTTGACACAATGTCTCACATTTATATGAGAGGCTTGTCCCAAAATGCCACCAAGATATCAGCTCAGAGATCCTTTTATAGGTTATTGTGTAACTCTAAGCTGACTGGAACAAATCTCATGCAGGAGATACATTTTCCCACCACTGCAGCAAAATTAATCATCCAGAAGCAAATACGCCTGCTTGATGTGGAGTGTTTTAATCTTCTATCAATTTCACAACTTTCAATCAAACTTCCACCCCCATCCTCTCTACTGTGAATGCCTTTAGACTTTTAATAGTGTGAATACGTACTGAGTATATGGAATGGAATGGAATGGAATGGAATGGAATGGAATAGAGTAGAATAGAATAGAATAGAATAGAATAGAATAGAATAGAATAGAATAGAATAGAATAGAATAGAATA
>CM021697.1:152493550-152536109 GCA_011074415.1 Stictonetta naevosa
AAGGATTTTTTTTTTTTTTACAGAGAAACTTTTGCAGAAGAAAATTCAAGAAACTGTTATTCTTGTTAGTGAAAGTCATTATTTATCAGAAAAAAAAAAAAGATGGATTATTAAAGATTTGTTTCAGATGACACTTTTTTAGCTGCCTTGACCTCAAATATTCTTTTTATCAATGAAAACATGATGCACCGACTTGTGGAGAATATTTAAAAACATATTTTTCCCTACTGTCTCAGTTCACTATGGAAAAAATGTTTCCATAATTCAGGAAGGATTTGGTCTTGTTTTAAGAATTTATTATGACTTCAGTGCATTGGTGAAAATAGAATATACTTGTTGATGTAAAGTCGAGTGTCTGAAACTTTGACTGCTATCATAAAATCTTTTTTGGAATCGGTACAGAGAAGTGAATATATATATACATGTATCCAGTAGATATTAATCTGATCAAAGATAAATTCATACTATCTTGAGAGTTGTTTGGGGAGAAATTTACAGGAGTGACATAGAGTGACTACATAAAGAATACAGAACACCCTTTACATTTGGACAGATGAATTATACCTGTTAACTAGGTAGGAAATACAATTTAGAGAGAAAATGGGAACGAAGAGGCTAGAAGAAAAATACAGTTGCACATAACATTGCTTTCAAGGAACTGAAATCAGTTTCAGGTATGTACAAATGACTCATTTTAAAGATAGCTGAAACATTAAAAGTTGCTTCATTTTAAAAAGAGCTATCACTTTTTTTTTTTTTTAACATTTTGCATAATTAAATATTTTTGTAAGAATTTAAGCTGAATGAATGCTGGAATCTTGGCATTTTGAAATAAGCTCCTCATATGAAGTAACTGGAGTCATTTTAGGTATCTGAGTGCCCAAATATGAGATTAAAAATAGCCAATATTATCTTAAAATTGCTGTATGTCACTACTCTACAATCAAATTTATAAGTCAAAAGAAGTTTAATTTTTCCATCTGGTTTAGTCTTTTTCTTGGTGTAGAGGTATTAAAAAAATAAAAAATAAAAGGAAATAACCATTTGTAAGCCTGATTAACAAATGAGGAAAAAGGCTGATGGGACTACATTCTGTTTAGTTTGATGCACAGGTTGTAGATGTAACGATTTAGTTACTGGCAACACAAACATTTTCAGTAGTTTGTATTTCAGTATTATCACTTTTTCAGTAACTCTTGGAAAGCTAGCGTCTCTGATAAATGAACAAGAAAATCTGTACCTGTATTTTCCAACAGTAATTTGGAAGATCATCCCTCCATTGCCTCATGAAAATTTCTTGCTTTTTAAGCCAGTAGTTCACATTCATGCTACTAGATTAGCAATCAACATGTGTATTGTTTTATTCTTATTCTTCTTCTTATTATTATTTTCCTTTATTTATGTATTTATTGCAGATGATTCCTACTTTTTTTTTTTTTTTTCAAAGCATACTTGCATTCTGCTTTGCTCTGGAGAAGATGCTGGGTTCTGTATTCTAGTTAGATGGAATTATTTAAAATCATTTAGATTTCAAGTACTGCATAAATTCAACTATACCTCTGTGCTTAATCTTTGTTGCTGTTTTGTTTTGTTCTAATTACTTGGAGTTGCTGACTATTCAGGCCACATCTTCATTGTTAAACAAGAGAGGCTAGAAGTGAGCTTGAGCGTTATAGATCATCCTCTATAGATCTATGCATTAATTCAGTTTCAGGTTCCAATCTGAATGAAATAATTTATACAGTATTGACAGATCTCCACTGACTAATGAGAGCCTACATAGTCTGGTTGCATTCAAAAAGTTAAAAGTGATGAATGTCACATAGCAGTGCTCCTTTTCTAGCTTTGTTTCAGATTGGTGTACAACTCATCCAGTCTTAAAAAAAGAACAAGTATGTTCCCTGCTGTCAGGACCAAGTGCAGAAGCTCTTGGAATCTGCATGCCAGGATGGGAATCCAGAAACCACCTTCAGCCTCTGGAAGAAAAATGGTACACACAAGGAAAGAAAGATAGTATGCTTTAGCAGGTTCCTGAATTGAACATTCAGGGAGAGAGAACTGAGCAATGCATTACAGATAGACAACACCACATCCACGCTTTAGAATCATCCATTAACTGCCCAAAATAACATATAACAGTGTGACTATTTTCTTTGCACAAAAATGTTGATTTTATTCTTGAGAAAGAAGAATATCTCATAATTTTATGATTCCTCCTCTTTGTGTTCCATTCTTTGGAGAAAAAAAAAAAAAAAAAAAAAAAAAACAAATGGGCTAAAACATACATTTCTGAGTATGTAATACTATGTTTCCATTAACAATATTATTACTGCATTTCTCATTCTGGGAGCTGTGATAAAGAGGTGATTAAAAACTGCATCAGTAGTAAACTGAATTACTAGTAATAAATACAAAAGTTTCAAAAGTAGCAGCATTTCTGCTTATTATAAGTTCACAGTTTGTCAGCTTGAGCTATTAGGTAATGTCAGAGAGTGAGCTGTTTTGCATATTCTTATTTAAATAAGCAACAGAGCAACAAAATATAAGTAAAGAAAAATGAAGAATTAGGAAAAGCACAGTCAGTGGTAACAAAACTATCTTGCATGGGAAGTAATAGAAACATAAAAGTTCAGTTATAGCAACAGTGATATATAATGTTGCTAGCTGTTCCTCTTGTTATGGAATTCATTTTTGTGGTGGGTTAGCTGTGGCCAGCAGCAAAGCACTGCACTGCTGTTGACTCACTCCCCTGATATAACCTCAGAGGAACAGGGTAGTGAATAGGAAAATCAAAAGTGACTGATGTATCACGATAAAGACAGTTTAATAAGCAAAGGAAAAATGAAGAAATAAACAAAAAAACAAAACCCAAATGAAACAAAACAAACAAAAAATCACAAGTGATGCAGAGGCAATCACTCATAACCACCCACAAGTAGACCAATATCCAGACAGTCTTTGAGCAAAGGCTACCTTCCTGCCAATGCCATCCCCTCAGTTTTTATTGTTGCAACCATCACAGTCATTACTTACTATATTGCACCAGGGCACCAGGATCTGAAGTACTTGTTATTTGGTTAAACCTACATGTTTTACATGTTCAGAAGAAAAATAAATAAATAAATAAAAATCAGCATTAAAGTGCTTTTGAAAGAATAGATCCTACAGTCAGTAAATGCAGTTGTTGTTTTTTTTTTTTTTTTAAAAAAAAAGTCATCATTTATGGGCTATTGCTATGTGAGGGTAAACAAAATAAAACCAAAACAAACAAAAATTGAACAAACAAACAAACAAACAAAACAAAATACCAACCAAGCAAATTATTCTGGCTTAACTATCTGAAGTAATGAAGATGCCTGAATTCTGTGCTGAATTGATGAGAGCCCAATTTACATATCCTATGAAGATATTTGTTCCCTATGTTATATTTGCCTATAATCCACAGAATGCTCTCCTGGATATTGTAACACTTTTAGAGGAACGCAGTAACACATTGTGAGGAAAGTCTGCTACATCTTAGTGTTATGGGATTCTAAACCTCCCAACTTGAGGAATTATCTTAGGTAATTCACAGCTTTTTATGTTTTTATGTTTTTACTAATTTCTTTGCATCATACAGTAGATATTTCCAACTTTGGAATCTGGCTTTTTTTAACTTTCCTGTCCATAAGAAAACTTTAGATTATTGCAATTACAAAAGAACATTCAGAAAAAGAAGACTGATAAAGGTTGCAGTGAATGATATCTCCTGCAAACAATGGAAAGAGACATAATCTTCCAGGAGATGTGTCAGTCCATCTGAAGTCTGTATTATTCTCTGCTTGTGCCTGTTTCTGTCTATGAAATACTTACAAATCTGAAGGCAACTTCTAGAATACCTGTGTAGACCTTATTATTAGAACTTCTATAATATTTTGGATCTAAATTTCGTAAAACTGTTTTACCTGCTTGATGAATGATAGATAATAATTCTTCTTTAACATTCTTCAAGATCCATGCTGCCTCTCTTTTTCCCTCTGACTTCAAACTATGATATAGAAAGTGTTTTCTGCAACATAATCAGTTCAGTTGGCATGAGAAGACAAACAAAACCAGTATAAATTTATTGAGAATGTCCTAGAAAATAATTTCAAAAAAAAAAAAAGCAAAAATTCTCCTATCTGCATAACAAATATATGTACTGTGCTAGTGTAACAAACTTCAAAATAAATTTCAAATGCAAGATGAATGTAAGTTTTTCTGTGGGCTGACTTGTCTAATTTAATTTTACCCACCCAAAAGTTAAATATGTGATATGAGCAATTTGTACACAACAGTCCATACACTTAATGGAAAGAGTCTGTATGACTGCTAGACAGATAGACTATTCTCCCAGGAGTAAAATAATGGCCTAAGACAGGCAGAAGAGACTTTTCATAGTTTAGAGACAGTTTTAAATGACTGTACTATAGAGGGCGTAAAGTAGATTAAATGAATCCTACCACAAAAAATAAATAAATAAATAAATAAATAAATAACCCTAAGGTGACAAGATGTTTAAAAATTTAGATAACATATGTAAGTATCACATTTTTTAACCTGGAGTAAGAAATTGCAGGTATATCAACTTTGAATATTTGGGTTGGGCTTATGTTATGGATTTTGACATAGTAAACCTTCTGATCTACCAAATTAGGGCTGACCCGGCACAGAAGCCAAACACCAGTCCTGCCACGTGCTCACTTCTCTCTCCTATGGAATGGGGAGAAAATAGAGGGTAGAAGACTCGTGAATTAAAGTAAAGACAGTTCAATAGGGAAATCAAAATGTGTGCATGCAAGCAAAACAGAAAGAGGAACTAATTCAGTGTTTCCCTTTCCCAGCATAAGTCCAGCCACTTCCTGGGAAACAAGGCCTCAGCACATATAACAGTACCTTGGGAGAGCAAAAGCCATAACCACAAATATCCTCCCCTTTCTCTTCCTTTCTCTGAACTTTTACTGTTGAACACAGCTTCATGTATTATGGGAAGATGTGTTCAATAATACTCTGTGGTCAGTTTGGGTCAGATGTTCCAGCTGTGTTCCCTCCCTGCCTTTTGCACACACCCATCTTATTCATTGTTATGAGAGGTGTTGGGGAGAAAGAAAGCATGAATGTTTTGAAAGTGCTGCTCAGCAACAGTTAAAACACTCTTGTTTTATCAACACTGTTTTAGCCACAAATTAAAGTACACCACACTATAGGCTTCTATGAAAAAAACATGAACTCCATCCCACACAGACCAAGTAAAATTAGAGTGATAAGAACTTATTTGTTGATGTCCTAAAGCTCCTTGCTACCATACCTCAAGCACTGAATATCTACATACTGCCCTAGCACCATGATACAAAATGCCTCTCAAGGAGAGCTCAGGTTGACTCCCTTCTAGGTTGTGAGTTTGGGAGATCTTCCAAGCTTTTGTGATTTGACAGGGACATGTAGCCTGTGTATGAGAAAAATTATTTCAAGAGATTGAAGTGGTATGTCTGTTTTGTTGTTGTTGACGTTTGTTTGGTTGTTTGTTTTTTAGTTGAGGAGCTGAACTATACAATAATTATAGGACCCACACAAGTCATGCAAGAAATCTATGGTACAACTTTGGACAGTTGTACACATTGATAAAATCTCATCTTACTCGTCTCTTCTCCAAGATAAACAGGCCCAGCTCTCGGCCTCTGCTCATATGACAGATGTTCAAGTCCACTAATCATCTTAAGAGCCCTCTCCTGGAATCACTCCAGGAGCTCCATGTCCCTCTTGTACTGGGAATCCCAGAACTGGACACAATACTCCAGGTGTGGCCTCACCAGGGCTGAGTAGAGCTATCTGAGAGATCACCTCCCTTGACCTGCTGGCAACACAATTCTGAATGCACCCCAGGATACTGTTGGCCTTCTTGACGACAAGAACACATTGCTGACTCATACTTAGCTTGCTGTCCACCAGGACTCCCAGGTCCCTCTCTGCAAAACTGCTCTCCAGCAGGTCAGCCCCCAGCCTGTACTGGTACATGAGGTTATTACCTCCCTAGGTGCAGGGCCCTGCATTTGCCTTTGTACCTCTCCGCCTAATTCTCCAGCCTGTCAAGGTCTTTCTGAATGGCAGCACAGCCCTCTGGTCTATCAGCCACTCCTTTTGTTTTGTGTCAACAGCAAACTTGCTGACAGTGCACTCCATTCCATCATCCAGGACACTGATGAGTAAATTGACCAGGACCGGATCTTGTACTGACCCCTACAGGACACTGCTACATACAGGCCTCCAATGAGAATGCAAGTCTGAGCACAATTCTCTGAACATTGCCATCCAGCCAATTATCAATGCACCTCACTGTCCACTTGTCTGTCCCATACTTCCTGGACTTGCCTATGCGGATGTTATGGGAGAGTGTCAAAAGCCTTGCTGAAGTCAAGGTAGATAACATCCACTGCTCTCCACTCACCTACACCGCTAGTCATCTCATTATAGAAGGATATCGGATTGGTTAAGCAAGATTTCCCCTTGGTGAATCCACACTGACAATTTCTAATGTGATAAATGATTAAGTCCTCAGTAGGATTCTAATTAAAATTTGTAATTTATTAAGCGAATAGAGGCAAGCAAACAGTGCTGGGTGCACTGGGAGTCTCTGCTCCACCAAGATGCACACCTATTACATCAGGTGGCTGATTTTTATGCTCCTAGACTAATACATATTCATCACTATTCCTAGAAAGGGCAGGGTTATTATAATTAGTTCCCGGAATCCAAACCCTCTCCGGACGCATGCGTATCAGTCTCTGGTGGTCTTTCTGGGGGTCTCTTGTAGTCTTCCTCCCAGGCTTTGTCCTTCGGTCGTCCTTCAACTCCCCCTTTCTCCTTATTTGGTGATCTCTTTGCCGGACACCAGAGGCTTGGGCAGTGTCCTATGCAAAAGTCAGCAATTTCCTGAAAACTCCTTGGTCCTCTTATCTCCCAGACTAGAGTCTCAATGTTTGCCCTTCAAACCCTCTATTTACACAAATTGCTGGGCCCTTCCTTTGCATGATACAAGAACTATGTACACTAATCACTCTGTTTTTCTTAAATAGAAGGTTATATTTCATCATGCGGCCCTAGCATTGTTCCATACTGACACGAATCAAATTAACAAATTTCACACTAATCACCTTCTTAATCTCTAGAGGCTCAAGGAATTTGAGATAAGGATGATAGTTGAGGGAAAAAGCAGGCAAAACATAGACTGGATGTTCTTTACAAATGTAATAGTTGTGAAGAATTTAAGAAAGTAATAATTGTGAGGAATATGTTTTGTAGTAATGTGAAGGGAATAGGGGTAGAGCGTGTGTAAATTGCCGACTTTATCAATATTGTTGATGTTATGTTTATTTTAGTGTGGGGAATTATTTTTCTATTTGATGTAAGTGAACTTTGTGATGATTGTGATGATTGTGAAGTAAGAGTATATTGTGATTATTCTTAAATATGCTCCCACAGAGGCACAAACAACATTGCTAATTGGCTCGGTTCTGGCCAGCGGCAGATCCCTTTGGAGCAGGCTGAAACTGTCTCTCACGGGGCAGCTTCTGGATTCTTCTCACAGAGGCTGCCCCTGCAGCTCCCCTCTGCCAAACCTTGCCACATAAATCCAATGCAACTGTATACTTCCTTCTTCTGCTTGAGTTTTGCCAGGAGCTCTTTGCTCATTCATTCAGGTCTCCTGCCCTCTTTTCTTGCCTTCTTGCTCATAGGGATATATCAACCTTGATTTTGGAGGAAGTGATGCTTGAATATTGACTAGCTCTTTTGGATACCCCTTCCTTCACGGGCCCTAGCCCATGGGATTCTTCCAAGAACATCCCTGAAGAGGTCTAAGTTTGCTCTCCTGAAGTCCAGTGTTGCTATCCAAGTTTTGCACTGCTTCATTCTCAAGATCCTGAACTCTACCATCTCACGGTCATTGCAGACAAGGCTGCCCCCAACCTTCACATCTCCAAGCAGCCCTTCTTTGTTTGTTAATACAAGGTCCAGAAACACACCTCTTCTTGTGTTTCTACCTAAGAATCCTATATTATCTTGCCACTGACTGGAATTTATAGATTTGAACAATTTTGCTATTGCTGTCTTAACATAGACACATCCCTTGCTTGTAAGGCATACACATTAGTGTAATTTAAATGGAAAAAAAAGAGCATTTTATATAGTCTAAAGGTCTTTTCTTCTGTTTTTCAAAATGGCTTATGAAATGACTGTATTTCATTAATGTTAATATATTAATGTTAATATATTAGAACAGATGACAAACAGTATCAATTTTCTGTTTATATTGCGCCCAATTGTCAGAGACCTCTAACAACAACTTACAAGCTACAGAATAGAATACTTCAGGGATTTGATTCTTTTGTCATAATGATTTGGGTGAATGTATTAAGGAATAATTATAATTTGAATGTGTTCACACAATATTTTGTCATATAAATGATATAATGTTTACCTACCAATTACAGTATGAGCATGTATGTGAGTATAAAATGAGGACGCATGCAGGTTTTACAAGTGCCTAGTGTAGAAATTATTTTCTTTGAGTTATGTGGTAGTCTGAAGATAAACAAAGTGCTAAACTTTATGCAGAAATTTAACAGAAATCAAATTCAAAAGGAACTTCAGTGCTGAGAGACACACTAGAGGCTAAAGGTGAGGACTTCGGTTCCAGGGATGTAATTCACAGTTCCAAGTGTTTAAGCACCTCATTGCCCATGAGCTGTGAGTTAGGTGAGAGACAGGTTAGGTGAGTTAGGTGAGAAACATATTTCTTTCAGTAAGGGAGCATGAAAAATAGTGGTTATCTCCAAGTAGTTCATGGTTTCATGTTTTGTTTACAAAAGTACATCTCTATTTCTTACATTTTCATAATCCATTCTCTTAACTATACAGTCTTCACACATACAGTTGTCTCTATCCAAAATGCATAATTAACTTGTACTTTTACGTCTTTCATCCATTTGTCATCTACAGACTCTTATTCATGTTAATTTTTTCTTAAAAGTATCGCTAAAGCACAGAATCTTAGAATGGTCTGGGTTGGAAAGAACCTTAAACATCATCTAGTTAAAACTAACCCTGCCGTGGGCAGGGACACCTTCTACAAGACCATGTTGCTCAAATGGATGGGGCATATACAGTTTCTCTGGACAACCTGTTCCAGTTCCTCAGCACCCTCTGAATGAAGATTTTCTTCTTTATAACTAATCTAAATCTACCCTCTTTTCATTTAAAGCTGTTACCCATTGTCCTATCACTACACTCCCTTATAAAGAGTTCCCCTCCAGCTTTCTTGTAGGCCTCCAGACTGAACAATCCCAGCTCTCTCAGCCTGCCTTCATAGGGGACATCCTCCAGCTCTTGATGGCATCCCTTCCATAAAGAAAAGTGGAATCATTTCTATTCCACTTAATTAAGCAGAGAGAACTGAACATAATAGTTGTAGAAGTCATGGAATCCCTCAAATAATTGAATCTATTCATTTTCCCTTAGTGAAAGGGTCACAAAATAAATTGCACATAGTTAATAAAATTAACATTCATTTTAAAGTAAGAATATGGTAACTTAGCACGTTATTTATAGATGTTAGAAAAATCAGAATACATTTCATAGGAAAATTGCTCTCTACTTTCATTTTTTTGAAAATATCACACCTGTGCTGAGTGATACCAGAAACATTAGGCTCAGCGTCAATGCTATTTTGGGGTTTGGTTCAGTTCAAATATTTCTCATCTTTCACCTTTATCTAAATTTATTGTTTTTATAATACGGTACTATTATTTTCAGTTTTATTTTATTGGTATTATACTACTTTTTGAAAAAAAAATGAAAGAAAAAATCAAAACACCTTTTTTGGTTATTTTGTCAGTGTTTCTTTCACTGTAGATTTATCAAAACCAGTTCTCATGTTTTTTTTTTTTTTTTTTTTCTTTTTTTTTTTTTTTTTTTTTTTTTTTTTTTATTTTCCTCCTTCTGTAATGTCAATTTACTTAGATTAATTTGAGCTCATATTTGGTATATAATTATTTGAATACTTATGTCAAGAACTGAAAGCATGTATTTGCAACCAATGAATTATCAAACTTTCCTATTTAGGTCTTTTCATAAATTTACATTTTGTTAACAAGAAATACTTGAAGTAAGAATTGTTACTTTCCTCTTAGCAACAATCTGGGCCCTGCTTTTGTGTTTTTTCTTACAAGGCATAAGATTCTTCAGCTTGTCAGTGATGAGTAGAAATATATTCATTTCCCCTTATTTATTTATTTATTTTTTCTATTTAAACAGCTCTGGTTAATTAACTGAATAATCCAGTTGAGAGTCCAGGGAATACCATAAAAACATAAGGGAAGTGTTAAATGCAAGAAAGAGTGCCTTTCAGAGTGAACTGTCAGCTCAATGGTAATAAGGTCCTGTAGGTTCAGAAAAAAGGGCTTAAAAGTGCACTACTTTGTATTTCTATACCATAGCAGTAAAGCTGGTTCAACATAGTTGAAAACATTTTAAATCAATGTTACCAAATGATTTCTTTCCTACCTTAGCAAAACAGCAAATCTAGTCGCCCAATGTTTAAGGTTGTACTTGACATTTTAGTTACGCGTTTGACTAGATAGGCAAATTGGGGTTTTAACCATTTGAACAGTCTGTCAACAAGGTAATTGTATAATCAGTTGTAACTTTACAGTTTGGGAAAAGATAATTAATTTTGAAGATTATTTGTTCATAATATCTGAGGAAGGGAAAATCATTTAAACTACCATATAGTTAAGTCATACATTTGAAGTGAGTACTCATATGATTGTGCAACATCCAGAACTTTCTTAAATTTAAAGCAAGTATTCAAAATATTTGCTAACAATTTGGCTTTCTTTTGCCAGACAGTGTACCACAAATTACTGCATACAAATTCTGTTTGTCATTGTTGTTATATAGGCACCTACATTAATTAATGGAAAAAAAATCTAAAAATTCTGTCTCCCTGTGCTATAAATGAAGACGGAAAGCTAGCATTTTGAATTTTGTGACTTCTAATTGATGTTGCATTGCCACATTTGTTTGTTGTTGTTGTTGTTGTTTGTTTGATTTTCTTTAAATAACGGATTCCTTTGGATTAATATTGATTTAACGGAGCCTTTCTTTCATGTCTTTGACACACTTCTCATTTCTTTAAAATGTTTTGCATTACTTCAAAGTGTTGTCAATTTATGAATCATAAATATGCAAAGTGCTAATTTGCCTTGTCTCTGACATGCCTCAACTTTTTATTTTTGTATTTATAGTAGAGCTTGTCTGAATGTAGATTCATTGCAAGAAAATATTCTGCAGCTAAAAAATGTTTTAGTTTAAGCATTTTAGAATCTAAGGACACTTTGTCTTCATCTCAGAATCATTAATGACTTAATCTTTTGTAAACAAGGTTTCTGTTATAATGCTAACTTTTTTGCAGTCAGTCCAAGAGTGACAAAGACATAATGTTCCCTATATTAACATTCAAATATTGCTCATTGTTGAATTTCCTTTTGTTTTTCTTTGCTTGTAGATGTAGATAATGATTTTCTGAATGGTAGTGTGGCACGCTTACTAAAAAAAAAAAAAAAAAAAAAAAAAAAAAAAGGCCATGCCTTGCATCTCACATTCACTGTTAGAAAACCTACCTTCAGAACCTTTTTCAGTTGATCTTCCCTTTGTATTTTAATTCCCCCCTCCTTTTTTTTTTCTTTCTTATGTGATGAAATATCCTTATCTGATATTCAGGAGTGATAAGGAAAAGGAAAGTGGACAAAGGCATACAGAGAAGTGTGAAATTGAATGTAGATTTTGTCTAAATTTTATCTCCTTTACAAATAATTTTTCAGCGTACATAGCATTCTTTCAATAGCATAATTCCTTTCTGCTTTCCTTAGTCAAAGAAGTAGAATTAGCATTATATTTAGTTGTTTCATTCTTCAGTAGCAACTGATGCTGCTATTAAGATTTGTTATTTCATATGCATAGTTCTCAGGTACATATATTCTCTTTTAGATTCTTCCCTTTTCCTGTGGCCCTTTAGAAGACTCATATAAGAAACAATTCTAAATCTTAAAAACTAAAATAAAATCTATTTTAAAATCTATTTTAAAATCTATTAAAAATAAGCAAGAAATATCTTCAGAGTCAAATTCACAAGAGAAAATTGGACTACTTCTTACTTTAAACAACAGGTTCACAGTAGTTGGAGTTAAACAAATCTTTTTTAGACATAGGGTACTTAGGTATCTCATCTCCACATCACTTCTGAGCTTAAGCGAGCAAAGAACAGACTCAGATGAAAAGTGGGGTTTTGAAAATCCTTCAGAATATAGCTTATTTGTTGGGTAGGAGGAAAAAGCGAGCAGAAAGATATAGTGAATATATACTTACCATAGCCTATTTTTTTTAACGCTTCTGCAGTAAGTAATAGACCCTGCACATATAAGGATCTGAGTTGCTGATATGGAGACCATTACATTTTTTTTTTTTTTTTGTATTAACATACTATGTACTTTTTCACATAACTATTCATCCCATTTGAGGGCAGCAGGGAAAAGATACTGCAGAGAGTGTTATGGAGCAGTTATGGGAAGGGCTGAAGCAATGACTGGAAGGCGAAGATTCATAGCATCTGACAATGAGACAAATGAGACAACTTTGCAGTAAGAGAGAAGTGAAGATGCCTGTGCTTAGTAGCAGGCCTTGGATTACTTACACCTGCAGCTGGTATTCAGGTCCATAGTGAAGAATATACCCATTTCACAATCAAGAAACTAGGCAGTACTTCATTCATGTTAAAGTGAAATAACTCAATAGTTTCTAAAAATTAAAAATCGGATAGTTTTTAGTAAGTTATTGTTCAGTGCCTTCCTCTAGCCGTTTTCTAGATTTCCCATTACAATCCATGTTTCCAAAATGAATTGTTTCCTTTGATGGACTGTGGTATACATAAAATCTCTGTAGTCCAGATTAATTAGTGTTTCTTTTTTTCTTTCTTTTTTAAAATTATTTTTATTATTTTTTTTTCCCTGTTTGGCTGTTGATTGTGGTTTTTTTTTGTTTTGTTTTGTTTTTCTTAAGAGGCATTTCTCTATAGAGAGACAATGCAATAATGATGGTAGCTGTATACACTATTTTATTAAAACTCCTAATGTAACATGATACAATGCTACGAGGAATTGTGGATGTGGACTTTAGAGACATGGAAGTGGTGGAATCTCCACCCCTGGAAGTATTTACGATGACATTAAGGGATGTGGCATGGTTTAGTGATGAGAATCAGAAGATCAGGTTGATGGACTTGCTGATCTTTTCCAACATTTTCCAACCTAGATGGTTCTATAATTCTATAAATGCTCTCAGGATGTAGAACTTCTAGAAAGGTCCCAGCGTAGAGCCATGATTAAGTGATTGGAGCATCTGTCCTATGAGGAAAGACTAAGTGAGCTGGGCCTGTTTAGCTTAGAGAAGAGGAGACTGAGAAGGGATCTTATCAATACCTATAAATACCTGTGGGGACAATGTAAATAGGATGGGGCCAATCTCTTCTCAGTGGTGACCAGTAATAAAACAAGGGAATAAATAGGATATAAATATGTATAAATTGAACCACAGGAGGTTTCATTGCCATATGAGGAGGAACTTCTTTACTGTGAGGGTGACAGAGCATTGGAACAGGCTATTCAGAGAGGTTGTGGAGTCTCCTTCTTCGGAGATATTCAAAACCCGCCTGGATGTGATCCTGTGTAATATGCTCTAGGTAACCCTGCTTGAGCAGGGAGATTGGACTAGATGATCTCTGGAGGTCCCTTCCAACCTCAGTCATTCCATGATTCTGTTTGGAAACAAACAAAACAAACAAGACCAAAGCACATGAAATTAGATGCTAAAGTAGAGTAAAAACAATTTTCCAAATTTACAGTCTCCAGATTGCTACTTTTTTTCTCTGTACTGATATGGAAGAGGGGAGTTTGGACTGCCAAATTTGTATGTCTTATATATAAATGAAGGTGTGTGCTACAAATGAACTAGAAATTCCACGGGGAGTATACGGTCTTGTCTTCTTTGTGGTCCCATAACTATGGTGATATTAATTCACTGATGTTCATCATAAACTTCTTTTGAATCCTTGTTCCCATGAAGGTCCATTTCCCATCATGCTAGCTTCTGTTGTTGCATAGAAAAAATAACCAGGATTTATTGGTCTTTCACACAAGGAACAGGAATGTAAGTCTACATGCACATATCAAGGTTGAATCTAGACTTATTCAAGATGAATACCAAATATGTGTGTTAGTAGTTTCCAGCCTTCCTTTTGAATGCATTTTAGAGGGGAACAGGAAAGTCTCTATTTATTTACATCTGCTGAGCTGTCTGCTACCATTCTCACTGAAATGATTCCTTCTAATGTTACACAGAACAGATGATATACTTCAAAACTTCTGCATCCTTCCTCTGTGTCCTTCTAGAATAGAACTGCCTTTATTATGATTAATAATAATAATCATAATTTTTATTTGTTTACTGAGAGCACTGCATCTGTTCAGGCAGGCAATATAGCTAAGTGGAAGAAAGCTTATCTCACCAGAAAGATGATGCATAAAGATCTACAGCCTAAAGCAGGTAGGTATGTTTTTACAGAAGAAGTAGATGATTAATATCATCTAGGCACCTAGTTATATATCATATACACAGTTTCTGCAGAAGACTTACTTTACTACAGTAATGGTGTTTCTTGGGAGTCAAATGTAAACATATTAGTTTTAAATCCTATTCCTATAAAATTCCTATTGACATCATAGGATTATGTGGATATTTTTTAACTATTTATAAATTTACTGCTTTAACTGTAGCCTCACCCTCATTTTTTCATTAAAAGGAAAGAATAACAAAGCACCCAATAATTAATATTGTTAGCTTTGAGGAAAAAAAAAATCTCAAAAATCTAAATTGTTTTTAGACATCAATAATAATCAATAAAAAATACAATGACTTTAATATGGCAGCATAATGGATTCAACTCTGCACACAGTTCCTGATAATATGAAAATTTGAAAATAATGGAAATCTTAGAAGTCTCATATAATCAAGTTAATTTCTACCCAGAGAAATCTGGATAATACAAATCCTCCATGCTGAATCAAACTGTCAAGCTTTCAGAAGTTTCTTGCTTTCATAACACTAAGTTACATAAAGTAAGTATCTCTGGGTATTTACATGTGTCTTTATTTGGTACAATTTTGACATGTCTTACAGTATCTTTCTCTTATTAAGGAGAATTTGCTTATAGGAGAGTTTCTGGAACTCGTATTCATGGTGACAGGTACTGAACATGAGCTGTCAGTGTGCCCAGGTGGCCAAGAAGGACAACAGCATCCTGGCTGGTATCAGGAATAGTGTAGCCAGCAGGATCAGGGAGGTAGGTGATAATTTCCTTGTACTCTGCTCTGGTGAGGCTGCACATCGAATACTGTCTTCAATTTTGGGCCCCTCACTACAAGAAAGATATCGAGGCCTCAGAACGTAACCAGTGTAGGGCTATGAAATTGGTGAAGGGCCTGGAACACAAGTCCTATGAGGAGAGGCTGAGGGAACTGGGATTGCTTAGTCTGGAAAAGCGGAGGCTCAGGGAAAACCTTCTTGCTCTCTACAACTACCTGAAAGGAAGCAGTGATGAGCTGGGGATTGGCTTCTTATCACAGATAACCAGCAATAGCACTAGAGGGAATGGCCTCAAGTTGCACCAGGGGACGTTTAGTTTGGAAAGTAGGAGACATTTCTTCTCAGAAAGAGTAGTCAGGTATTGGAGCAGGTTGCGCAGGGAGGTGATGGAGTCACCATCCCTGGCGGTGTTCAAGGAAAGGTTGGACGTGATGCTTAGGGACATAGTTTAGTGGGTGACATTGGTGGTAGGGGTTGGACCAGATGATCTTGGAGGTCTTTTCCAGCCTTTGTGATTCTATGATTCTTTGGTACATGTATAGCAATTTAACTGGCAAATATTTCTTTACTCAGGGTATTACAAGCTGATCAATCTTATTTACCTGAAGGCATGATTATTACTATTTTAATGACTTAATAAGCAAATTTATGATATGTCTGTACAATGAAATTAAAGCAGTGTGGAATGAGTTTAGCAAGAACCCCTGATCCATGGTTTAACGGTTAACTCATTCTTTGGGTTTTTTGTGATCAACCAACTTTATCAAAGATGAATCTCTCTGTGGAAAAATGTGACCCATGCAATGTGCTAAAAAAACATTAGACATGGGTTTTGCTTATGACAGGTGTTGATAAGTGACCTTTCAGGTAACATAGCACTGGATGTTGCCATTTGTTTATAATTAATTTCAGTGTTGTATAGTTTTGCTTGTTGTTGCTGCTGTTGTTGCTTTGGTTTTTGTTTGGTTTTAGGTATCCTCCATCTTTAATTGTACGAACAATGGATTCTGTTGGCTTGGATAATTAGGATACTTATGCACACTCTTATCCTTTTTTTCTCTCCTTGTGCTTGATCTTAGCTTTTCTCTCCTCCCTCCTCATGGAACAGAAGGCTAACACACTACCTGCTTGTTTGGATCTGTGTATTAGCGTATCTTTAACAACTGCCTCATCTTTCATCTTTCTCAAATCTTTTTTGATATTATTTGTGTTGTTAAGTGTCATCTGAGTGGGAAAAATCAAATGGAAACACCACTTTTTATTCCCTTAAAATGACACAATGTCATTGTTTTAGTTTGGATAGAGTTAGTGTTCTTCCTAGTAGCTGGTATGGTGCTGTGTTTTGGATTTAAGATGAGAATAATATTGATGAAATACAAATATTTTAGTTGTTGCTGAGCAGTGGTTGCACTAAGTCAAGGACTTTTCAGCTTCTCATAGTGCCTTTCCAGCAAGGGGGCAAAAGTATGCAAGAAGCTAGGTGGGGACACAACCAGGACAGCTGACCCAAACTGGCCAAAGGAATATTTCATGCCATATGATGCCATGCTGCACAATAAACTGGGGGGAGTTGGCCCTGGAGAGCTATTGTTGCTCATGGACTGGCTTGGCATCAGTCAGCTGGTAGTGAGCAATTTGTCTGTGCATCACTTTTTTTTTTTTATATATATACATTTTTGTTGATATTCATTTTTGTTGTGTTCCTTTATTTATTCATTTATTTTTCTTATTAAATTGTCCTTAACTCAAGACACAAGTTCTTGCACTTTTATTTTAAATTTTCTTCACCATCCCACTGAGGGTGGAGGGTGAGTGAGCAAACATTTGTGTGGTGCTTAGCTGCCTGCTGGGTTAAGCTACAATATATGAAATAAAATTGTGTGTGAAACCCCACTCAAGTCAAAATGAGTAGGTCAGTCTTGGAAATGTCTGATAATTTACCAACCAAATCATTGGTCAATTTTCAAGTCATAAAAGGGAATAAAGAATCATCCTAATTATAGTCAAAGACTCAGGAGTACCTCCATTCACTTTACATTCCAACACTCCCCCCACCCATCAATGACAGTATTTATGTATTTTTTTGCATCTATATAAATGTAATTTGGTATGAAAATATACTAACTACTGCTGAACATCTTACATGTTTTTAAATGTTAACTCAAAATCTTTGATTCTTCTTCTAGAAGAAAATCTTCTAAAATTTATTGCTGGCCTGATCATAAACTAAATCATTTAACCACATAAAAACAAATACTCACCACTATGATAGTTACAATAATATTAGTACATTCTTTCCAAATTACTACAGAACACTTTGTTTAGTATCACTCTGTAATGTCAACAAGCACATTAATATTCATGTCTAGATAAAACAGTAACAATATAAGTCTAATTATTTTTTTTTTTTTTCCTGCTATCTCAAATTCCTGTAATATTAAATGTCACTGCTTAATTACAGCAACTACAGAGATAAGGCTTTCCACTGGCTACTCATCTACACATTTTAGTAAAGTTAATTTATGTCAAGAGATAAATTCCCTTGATCCAAACTCAATACAGTCTGACTGAGAAGTCTCATTCTCAGTGGTTTGGCATACTTAATCAATTCTGAAAAATTTCATGTGAGAAATTGTTAAGAAACCAAATATATGCTTTAAAAACAAACACAGAAGCTCTTTTATTCACACATATTAGCACAGCTGTCAGATTATTAATCTGAAGGTTGTTCATTCACTGCAGAGTAAATATGATATATATAATAAGGAAATATGTCTGTAAAACTGAGAAATTTCCATTATTCATAGGTTTCCCACATGGTATGTGGGAATAAATAATATGTATAAAATAACATTTTATCGACTTTTATATGAGGTAGTAGTGAAATCCTCCAAAATCTACTAAAGATGATGTCTAATGTTTGTATAGAGTTACTCTTCTTTCTTTCTGATAGGTAGAAAGCTTTAGTTTCATGAAAAGGTTTCAAGAATAATTGTCTTGGCTGAGAGGCATTTTTCTCAGTGCAAGAATTGAACATGGTATTTTACATCATTTCCCAGAAAACATGCCAGAACAAGGAATGATAAGATGATACTAACATAATGCCTACATGCCTACTTAATATTAATTAAAATAATGTAAGCAAAAGTCCTATGTTGTGTTTTTGTGAGAGTGATGAACGTCAATGACTGGAATGTTTCCGTGTTTTAGTTCTAATTGTAAGATTGCAATTTTTAATTTAGTGTTTGGAAATACCAGTGATCTCTGCATATCTGTGTATATTCTTCCACTGCAGATTAAACAGATCTATGGCTTTGTATATGCAAAGAATAGATCTGCTATGTGCTCTTTGTGAAAGTAAAGTGGAGAAAGAATAAAACAGAAATTCACTATCAAACAATAAAAGGGCAGTTTTACATAAAAACTCTAAAAACAACATTCAGCTATTTTACAATATAATTGGTAAACAAAGAAAAACAAAAAAAAAACAACAAAACAAAACAAAACAAAATAGGCCTCCCCACCCCCCGGGTTTTCAAGAATAAGGGTTGTTACGGGGATCTTTGAAATATTTTAGAGAACTCCATGAATGAAGGTAAGTTTATAATTTACCTTGAAATTAAATACTGAACAGAAGCAGTGAAGTATATTTGATTTTTTTCATGCACTGTTTCAACATTCAGTATTTGAAGATCTATGAAATGTCTGTCTTTCACTAAACAAGACAGTTATTTCTATTAATGTTATTTCTGTTTGCTTTTTCTGTATGTATTCTCCACCCACACAAACATGTATTCATGCAAACACACACACATACACACACACAAATACATAAATATGGGGAGGCACAGTTACTTCAACTAAACATAGATCCAAAGAAGCCAACCAGACTGGTGCTAATTAAGCAAATTGGATAGCTGTCACTATCCAAACAAAGACAAACAATTACTCCTATTCCAAACATGTTATATGCAAGTGTAAAATTACATGATGTTTAAAATTCTGACACCCTCTGTACCATTGCACAAAGTAGTGTACTTATTTATGTTATTAATGCTGAAGATTAAGCAATACCATTTTTTTTTCTTTGTCAAATACACAGGAAGTGATCCACATAATATATACTTCTTCAGTCTCTAAGAATTTTTCTTGAAAGAACTGAGTACTTCTGAGACCCTGTCAATATAGACATTCTTTGTCTGTTCAGAAAGAAATTTAATATAAATGTTGACATTATCTGTCATTTTAAAAGTTAAGCTAGACACAATGGTAAGCATTTAAATTCAGTGAATAAAATAAATTTTATGATGAAAATGGACTGGTGCCGATGCAATTCCTACATTGCAGCCTTACTATAAATATCTTTATTTTTTAAGATATCTGAATTAATCAGCTGGAAAAGATAAGCATAATTGTATGCATTACAGGCCAACAATTACCATCAAATAACTCTAGAATGGCAAGAGATTAATCACTAAAATGTTTATTTTATTGTATTTTTCATTTTAATCTTAGAAGGAAAATTCTCTTCCTAATTTATAAACCTTTCCATGTTTTTGTTTTTCAGTAAGGTGAACTTCATCATTCACCTCATTGAAATTCCAATCCATAAGAAGTTTTATTAGGAAAAGTAAAGAATAAGGTCATTCTGTCCTCTTCATAAAGAAGATTAAGTAGCTACTGTATAAAAGCATTAGAAAGGAGATTACCTTGAGATTCACTATGGAACTTTAGACATCCTATAATAAATTTTCTCTAAACCTACGTAGACAATAAACAGACAAACAAAGAAGTCTGGTCTGCTCTTTTTCCTGTGAATGTTCTGAACAAAAGAACAGCAAGATGTATTTCTGAATTTAAACTCAATTTACAAGGACATTCCTTTTTTCAAATATTGTTAAAATTGAGCATGGAATTTAAAATGCCACATAGCAGTGAGCATTTTTCTCAAGAACTATGATGACAATGAAACATTTTTTCATAACGTTGAAATCATTTTGTATATATATTTAAAAATTGATTCATATGTAAAATACCTCAGTGGGGGAAAAAAAAAAGTGTTACTTTGAATACTTAAGATTAATGAAAGAAATCCTTAGCATTCTGCTGTCTGAGAATTTAACATAATGGTCATGATTAAAATTAGCAATCTCATAGCTTTCATCCTCTTTCTGCTTATAAAAGGAGAACCTGGTGTTCACAGGCAAGATTATAACTTTGGAGTATTATGTATGTGTTTAGTAACTATACTGGACTACAGATCATTTGCAGATGAACAGCAGCAGTTCCTTTTGGAATATTTATACCTGTTTCATAGATGCATTATGAATAAGTAAACTAGTTTCATTTTACCGATGAGGAAACAAATACAAAGGTATTTATGTCACCCATCTATTAAGTTGGGCACAACTGAAATAACTAAGTTAGGGAACATGTTTCTGTCTTTTGTTGAAGAATAATGCACTGTATCTAGAAGTTGCAACTAGTAACCTGAAGGGGAAATTTGAGTTCTAACTTCTCAGAAGTGGTAATTTCTGACCAAGAAATTATTTGGCATGGAGGACAAGAAAGACTGACTGCAGAATTTGTTAAACTGTCTGAAAACAGACAGTTGTGGCCAGAGAGCACAATGACTCAATGCAAGGAAGTGAAGTTTCTCTTCCTCATGAGGTAAGAAATGACGCAGTATTTTCTTGTAATCAAGGGATGGTAGTGTTCTATGGCTGCCTTTGTTTAGCAGAACTAGTGCTGGGGAATGAACCTCCGTGCTGATGCTTGTAGGATTGGTGCTGGTGCAAGTGTATATAGTTGGCTTGTGATATATCTTTTCAGATTCTTTGTAGATACAATGATGGCTCTAGGACTTAATTGAATGCGTTGTTCATTAAACCTCTTTATATTTAAGCACAACATTGGTTAATTCACCTCAAAGTACACATTAAAATATCCTCAACAATGTGTCACAGAATATCCTGATATTTGGGTCCCTCAATTACCCTTCTTAATCCCTAAGTAATTGTCCTGCCATCGCAAAGGAAATTATGAATACAAATCTATATCTCATCCCTATATGAAGGTGACACACAGCTGAAGCTGGAAAAACACTATTTTAAACATGGACATTGGGATCTTTAAAAGGTTGTCCATCTGAAACTATCATTCCTCTTCTGACTTTTCTTTCTTTTTACATTCATTTTAAGTGTCAAGAGGAAAAGTAGTCACTACTTTAGATGTATCATTTAGGTCCCTATGATACATGAAAATAATCCCTTTAAAAGTAACTTGTGAAGGACATACACAATTATGTTTATGCTGCTAGCTTCAGGACAGATTCTTGATTCTCTTTGCCAGATGTGGAAATGGCTTATGACTCAGTTCTGGGTCAAAGCCAAGTATTCATCCACAGTGCTATGGTTTCCAGGGAAACGAAAGATGAGCTCACAGACTAGATCTGCTAGTGACACACTTGGAATTTATGAAGACGTGCTATGTAAAGTAAATAGTAGACATAACCATAGTGAATCAGCGCAGACTTCTGTCCTGACTTCTGGCTGTTTTCTTGCCCTTTGGACAAGTTGCATCTAGTTAAAAAAAAATATTAAAAATTGGTCTATTTTAATTGAGCAATGCAGATAGTTCCTAAAGATCTGAAAGCCTGCTTTTGTGTGTGTGTTCATTTCTTTTTGTTTAAATAAATAAATAAATAAATAAATAAATAATTGTAGAAAACTCTGTATTGAATGGGAATATCCTGAATTAGTTACTGCATATTCCATATACAACTTACTTTACACTGTCTTTGTTTTTTGTTTGTTTGCTTGTTTTTGTTTTGTGTTTTAATAGTATTTATGTTTGTACTGATAAAGCCACCAGTTTTTTTTTTAATGTCAACATATTGTTACAAAATATAATATGTATGATAATGATGCAAAGTATGACTAGTAAGCTTCGAGCTTTCATGAAATTTTAGATAGTACCAAGCAATCCTCCACTCTGTTATTATAGAAATACTATCCACGTCAGTGCCTCATGCACTGACATTTAATGCATCTGAATCACAGAAAACCATCCTAGTGTTTCCTTTCAGTTTATTTATGTGATTATAACTGAATTAGCCAAATACTTTTTTCCATGAGACTTAGCATTCTTATCTTAGAGACACAGAATATAACTTACCACAATATTTTAAAAGTGATTTATGTACTTAGGAGCCTGAATCCCAGAGAGAAACAATGAAGCGTAGGGTCCTCTGTTATTCAGGTCCTTTGAAAACCTATGTTCTTGCTTTAAGGACTTCAGCCTTGCTCCTATATATCTAGATAAAGCAACAATAACTATTTTTTGTTCTCTTAGAAGAAGAAATGTTTAGTGGCTGGTCCTACTATAAATGAAGCTACCAATCAGGAAAAGAATGAAACCATATTTTTGCCTGTCAGCCAAAGGAATTGAGTCATCACCACAGGAGAAAGAAAGGTGTACAGTCTACACGACACAGAACATTAACTACAGCAGGCAAAGGAGGAAAAAGAGTTATTTGATTGATGTGATGATGGATATGTGTATTGAGTTTATGTGGCAAGGTTTTGGTAGCAAGGGGGCTGCAGGGGTTGCCTCTGTGCACAGAGACCAGTAGCTGCCACTGAATCCAGCTGGCTCCAAAAGGAACACACCACTGGCCAGAGCTGAGCCAATAAGTGATGGTCGTGGCTCTGCCAAAGCAGATTTAAGAAAGAGAAGAAACAAAAACAAACAAACCAAACCAAAACAACAACAACAACAACAACAACTGTTGCAAAACAGCAGCTGGGACAGTGAGGAGTGAGAAACAGTCCTCCAGACACCAAGGTCAGTGAAGAAGGAAGGCAGAAGGTGCTTCAGACACCATATCTGAAGTTCCCTTGCAGTCTGGAGAGGACCCTGGTGGAGGACGCTGTCCCCCTGCAGCCGAGGAGGCTGTACCCCTGCAGCCCATGGGTCCCACATGGAGCAGATCTCCACGCTGCAGCCCGTGGAGGAGCCCTCATTGGAGCAGGTGGATGTGGCCTGGAGGAGGCTGCGGCCCATGGAGAGCCCCCGCAGGAGCAGGCCCCAGGCCGGAGCTGCAGCCCGTGGAGTGGAGCCCACACAGGAGCAGGGGACCTGGGGGGAGCTGCCACCCATGGGGGACCCATGCTGGAGCAGTTTGTTTCTGATGGATGGACCCCGTGGTACAGAGCCATGTGGGAGCAGTTCTTGAAGAGCTGCTGCCTGTGAGAAGCCCCCGCAGGATCAGTTCAGGAAGGACTACAACCCGTGGACGGACCCCATAGTGGAGCATAGGCATAGAGTGACTATGAAGGAGTGGCGGTGGCAAAGTGTTAGGGACTGACCGCAGCCCCCATTCCCCATTCTACTGTGCCACTTGGACGGGGAGGAAGTGGAAGAGGATGGGGGGAAGGTGTTTTTAGTTTGCATTTAGTTTCTCTCTATTATAGTCTTCTAGTGATAGGCAATAAATTTTATTAATCTCCCTAAGTTGAGTCTGTTTTGCCAGTGAAGATAATTGTTGAGTGATCTCCCTGTCCTTATCTCAACCCTTAAGCCCTTTGCATCGTATTTTCTCCCTTTTTATCTTTGAGAACGGTGAGTTAGAGAGCAGTTGTAGTGGAGTTCAGCTGCAAAACCACCACAATATGTAAACACATTATACAATCTTTATGAACTCTGTGGCTAAGCATAGATTACCTGAACAATAAGACTACATATAGTCTGTAAATTTAAAGTCTTCTGGAGAAGTTGGATTTCTAAAATAACAGTTGAAGAAAAGAAAAACTATTAAGAGAAATGAGGTAATGTAAAATGGAGGCTTAGCTTTAGGTTATAATTCGATGCTGCATGAAGAAAAAGAACAGGAAATAATGAAAAGTTAATTTCCATCAAATAAGAACATATATTCTAAGTTCTTTGGTTGGAAAAAATCCTGGTAAATCCATATATTTGACAGAGGTTTTAATTATTATTTTTTTATTTATTTATGCAATTGGATTTGTCCTGTAGGAAAAACCAACTACAATAAAAACAACAGCAAAAACACACAAAAACACACACACAAAAAGCAGTAAACTGATAAGAGAAAAAAGACAAAATGTTCCTAATCACACACTCTCAGGCCAGTACCCCATAGTATTTCCAGTTTTCTTTTAGAAAAAGAAGAAAATACCATCCAACTTATGTAAAGTATACCACATAGAGCATTCAGATATGAATTGTAGTTTCAGGCCAATGAAAAAAGAACAAAGTGTAAAGCACATTGCTAAATGTGTAAAAGGACCCCAATGAGAAAAGAGGAAGAGGAAGAAGACATTTGTCATTAGCATCACACTACAAACATATATACACACATACAAAGGCATGGCCTTGCATACATGCAATGCACATACAAAATACTGATGATTCACTGGAAACCCCCAGCCTTCCTTTTAAGGAGGACTGATTCTGTTGAAGGGTAATGAAAGGTCAAATGTAACAACAGAAAAAAAAAAAATGGGTAGATACTAAAAGAACTTTACTTTTTAAATTATTATTATTTTTTATTATTATTTTTGTCCAGACATTTTAAACTGTAATACGGTTTTGTTTTTTATGTAATACACAATTTAGAGCAACTGAAACACTAGAGATTCTGTATGAATATCAGGAAACACTTTTTCATTGTGAGAGTCACTACGCACTGGCACAGAGTGGTTGTGGAGTCTTCTTGGAAATCTTCAAAGGCCCTCTAGACATAGTCCTGGGCAACCTGATCTAGGTAGCATTGTTTGAGCAGGGCAGTTGGACCAGATGACCTCTGGAGTTCCCTTCCAAACTCAACCATTCTGTGATCTTGTGAATTTCAGTTGTGAGCCTTAATATTATTGTAACTGAACTAGTAATAATAGCTGCGCTTTTTTTGTTTGTTTTTGTTTGGTTGTTTTTTTGTTCACGCTGCTAATATTTTAGATTAAACAAACACTGTTGGTTTTACATAGTTTGACTTTCATACGTTGTTATCCTCTTTCTATTGATAACAATAGTCTCAACATTACACTCCTCCTGTGCCAGTTTAGCATAGCTTTGAAGGTACAAATGAACTAATTGCAGTTTTAAATCTAAGAAAATAAAAGCTTAGCAAAACCAAGCAGGCTTTTCCTTAAAGCTATGATATACTGATATGATATGGAAAAAAAACAGGGTCGTATCTCACTAGAGGACCTAAGTACATTCACTCTTTGGCATCCCCTGGGAACTTAAATACCGTTTTCAGAGATAATTCATTTCAGTATGAGAAATAAAAGCCTGAAAAACAGCAGCTTTCACTATATTTCATAGGTTGATCTTTCTGATGTTTTCAGCTGAGCTACTGTCATCATTAAAACATGTCATTTCCCTTTCCTTATTTTTGACACTTTGAGATTCAGACTAACTGCTATCAACCTGCAATTCAATAAGACTCTGTATTCCTATTTTTGATAAACTCTTTCTTATGAGTTCAATACTGTGCAGAATAAAAGACAGAAATTACAAACTGAATGTTAAAAATAAAATAAAATAAAATAAAAACCTGAAAATAATAATAATAATAATAAAAAAAAAAAATGGAGAAAATTGAAATTTGCATGTTACCCATGCAAAAAATCCAGATATTCAGAAATTAAGGTAAACAAGCTTACATTCAGCACCACTTTAAAAATCTGTTTGGTTCTTTATGTCTCTATGGAAAGTCTGAACAATTTTTTTTATATGCAAACCACAGATAAGTATGAGTTGTTGAAAACAGAAATCAAAATGCTCTGCTGCATGAAAGTCTCTAATATGAATTTAGATTTTTCAGCAGCTATGTTATCACAGAAAAGAATCATAGAATTGTAGAATCGTAGAATTGTTGAATCATAGAATCAGAGAATGTTAGAATCATAGAATGATTTGGGTTGGAAGAGGCCTTAAAAACCATCTTTATGGGGTTCCAACTCCCTTGCCGTGGGTAGGGACACCTACCATTAGACCAGCTTGCCCAAAGTCCCATCCAACGTGGCCTTGAACACCTCCAGGGGTGGGACAACCACAGCTTCTCTGACAACCTCTTACAGTGCCTCACCATGCTCACAGTAAATAATTTATTCCTTATATTTAATCTAAATCTCCCCTAGTTTAAATAGTTTTAAATAGTTTAAAACCATTACTTCTTGTCCTATCACTACACTCTCTGATAAAGAATCCGTCTCTTACTTTCTTGTTGCCCCCCTTTACTTATTGGAAAGACGCTGTAAGGTCTCCCCAGAACTTTCTCTTCTCCAAGCTGAACAATCCAAACTCCCTCAACCTTTCTTTACAGGAGAGGTGCTCCAGCCCTTTGATTATCCACATGATCATACAGAAGATATTCTAAAAACCACTTTTGAAGGTTTTTAGATGGCTATGATCAAAAGCATCACTGCCAATTAAGACAAACTTTTTCCTTGGAATTAGTGCAGACTTCTTAAAGTCCATCTTCATTCTGACTATCAGAAACTATTATGTAGTGAATGTGAACGTACAAAACTGAAAAAGTCAGAACTCACAAACTGAAAAATGTGTGATTGTACTATGTGTGATTCCTGCACTAAAGTTGATATCTCTTAGGTTCATATGGTGATCATACCTCTACATAAGAAGGACTGTCCATATGAATGAGACAATACAACTGATCCTTAGGTCTTTTTAAGGACAGAAGTATAGTGAACATGATATAACACTGCAAGCACTACATAATTCTGGAATTAGAAGCAAGATTAGTTTTCAGCTATCTGGGATTAACTGCAAAATAAAAGTGGTTACTGAAAAATATTATTAAGATCACTATTTTCAAACAATAATAAAACATTTCTATGTTTTTTGTTGTTGTTTATTTTAGTGAATGTATGCTAGGTTACAAGGAATTGTAACAGTTCTCTGATTCACAGATAAATCTATCTATTTAATTTAATACCTCGTGAATAAACTCATTGTGAACAAACACAAATAAAGAGGAAAACATATTTTTACTATGGATATTTTAACTTTTATTAACACTCGACTTTAAGAAATCAATAAACTTAGGCACATTCCCTGACTTTCTTTTTCATCATTCTGCTTTCAAGTTGCCTTCAGTATTCTGAATCAAAAAGAGGGTACGTCTCCAATATACTCCTGAGCACTTCAATCTCATTATGCTTCTCAGTCAGGATATGCCACTTAGATAAATAATTTTATCCTAGGTGTATGTATATTGATTTCAAACTTATTATAGACACCTCTAAGAAATACTTCTTCAAGGAAAAAAAGGTAAGTTCCAATGATGTTGTGGTTTAACCTGGCAGGCAGCTAAGCATCACACAGCCATTCACTCATCCCTCACACATACACTGGTATTGGGGTGAGAATCAGAAAAAATAAATAAAATAAATAAAATAAATAAAATAAAATAAATAAAATAAAATAAAATAAGTAAATTAAATAAATAAAATAAAATAAATGCTCACGAGTTGAGATAAAGACAGTTTAATAGTACAAAAAAAGAAGAAAATAATAACAGTAGCAATTATAATAATAATAATAAAGCAAGTGATGCACAATGCAATTGCTCACCACCCACTGACCAATGCCCATCCCATCCCAAAGCAGCATGCCCTCTTCCCAGCCAGGCACCTCATTTTCAATATGACATCACATGGTTTTAAACATTCTTTTGTCCAAAATCAACTCTGTACCTGCTGAAACCAGGACAGATGTTAATGAAACAAAGCAAAACAAACAAACAAAAAATCCCCACTTTCTTCCTAAAAAAAAAATGATATGTCTTGCAGCACCTTAGAAGACTGAGGTGCTAGGAGTCAGTTCCAAATGTTTGTCCCACCTTGTAGGAAAACGTCCTGCTAGGAATAAGATTGATTTTATTATTATTATTATTTGGAGTGAGGAAGAAAGAAGGGAGATACAGTCTGAGAAGCTCTGTGTCCCTGTTAAAGAAGTCACATTAAAAGATACTGGTAGGGAAATAAGAATTTGCAGCATTGGAGATATTCAGATGTTATAGATTTTTTTTTTTCTTTTATTAAATGATCATCAGTTTTGTAACCCTTGTGTCCTGTCTGTACTAAAACAGTTGGAAATTAATGACATTCAAGATGCTTTACATGGTTGATGACTTTATATAATTCATTGGAAAAGTGTCTCTAAGAGAGTGATACTTATGAATGGAAATTTCCGAAACTTAACTCTGGTGTGACTGATGATTTTATTATTTGGGTCTTAGAGCTTAACATTACTAGTTTTATTGTGTTTTCAAATTTTTGCATTAATCTCAAATTTGTTGATGTTAATGGTTTTAGATCAGTCTTTGAGCTGACACTATTTACATGCAAACATAAAAGCAGTGAAAAAATATACAAACAAACCTCCACTGTCTTTCTCATAGCTGTTAGGCTAAATCCTTTGATCTGTAAGTTCTGTGTATCTCAGTTACATTCTGTATTAGGAGCTACTGAATCTGCAGCCTGAGGCAAGGCTGCTGCAATTTCATGTTCCCAGGCATAACCAGTATCAAAGCTGAAGATGCATTTCCAGTAAGCATACACATACACCAAAAGTATACATCTATACACAGCCAGGAACACATAGCACTCTCACAAATGTAGACAGTACCAGCTGCCTCAACCTGCTCCCCTCTGGCTGAGCAGGAGAGACCCTCCATTAGGAATACTTACACAAACATACATACAAGTGAATCCTCCCAGCAGCTGCGCTCAGACTCTCAGTATAAGTGGCCCCTGGATGCCATTCTCCCCAATTACTGAAACCTGGACATACTACGATCCTGAGGCTGCAATCCACTGCTGGTGCAGGCTGTTTCATTCACTCACATGTGTACACACATACACACACACACACACACACAGAGCGAGGCATTCATACCTAGAGCTGGCTGGGATACTCCTGCCTCTCCAATACCCAACTCTGCCACTCTCACCCAGAGACACACTCACACCCCTGGCTCCCAGGCTGCTCCACCTACTGCTACCTAGTCAACTTGAACTTCACTAGTGACCACACACTTATACATCTATTGGTGCTGCACCATAGACATACAAGACCCTATGACCCACACCAATTGTTGGTGCTTAAGTCCACTCACTCTGGTCTCTCCAGTTTCTGACATCACCAGCACACAGGCCCTTCAACCCAGAGTCTGATTTCAGTGACTGGCATCATCATCTCCATATGCACACATGAAAGAGACTTCCTCCCCCTAGAAAAGAGTTAGAAGTGAAGTTTTATAATATAGGACAGATAGTACTAATCAGCCACAGAACACTGCCAGAAAAATATACTGAACAGCCATGTGTTTAAATGAAATTAGCCTTTTTTCATTCCCTCATCAGTTTATTTTCCTGCATTCTGTACACTATTATCCTTGTTTTCTGTAGGCATGAAAATAAAGCAAATACTTAGGTAACCAAAGAAGCTTGGCCTGGTACTTAACTGTTGACTTTGCTACTCAGTGACTTTAACTAAAGAAAAAACAGATCATAGAATCATATAATGGTGTAGGTTGGAAAGGACCTTAAACACCATCTAGTTCCAGCCCCCCTGACAGGGAAACCTTCCACTGGATTAGGTTGCTCAAAGCCCCATCCAACCTGGCCTTGAACACTTCCAGGGACAGGGCATACGCACCTTCTCTGGGCAACTTGTTCCAGTGCCTCATCACCCTCTGAGTGAATAATTTCTTCCTTATATCTGATTTTAATCTGCTCTCTTTCAGTTTAAATCCATTACTCATTGTCCTGTCATTATACTCCCTGATAGTGTTTCTCTCCAGCTTTCTTGTAGGCCTCCATTAGGTAATAGAAGGCTTCTACAACATTTCCCCAGAGCCTTCTCTTCTCCAGGCTAAACAATCCCAACTCTCTCAGCCGGTCTTTGTAGGAGAGGTTCTCTAGCTCTCTGATCATCTTTGTTGCCCTCTTCTGGATTCACTCCAGCAGGTCTATGTCCTTCTGATGTTGAGAGCCCCAGAACTGAGCAGTATTGCAGGTGGAGTCTCATGAGAACAGAGCAGATTAGAGGGGAAGAATCACCTCCTTTGACTTGCTGGCCATACTTCTTTTGATGCAGCCTAGGACACAATTAGCTTTCTGGGTTCCAGGTGCACACAGCTGGCTCACGTTGAGCTTCTCATCAAACAGCATTCCCAAGTACTTCTCCTCAGAGCTACTCTCAATCCATTTTCTGCCCAGCCTCTTGGGGTGGGATTTGTACTTGGGATTGCACAGGCCAGATACAGGACCTTGCACTTGGCCTTGTTGAACTTCATGATGTTCACACAGGCCCACCTCTCAAGCCTGTCCAGGTCCCTCTGCGTGGCATCCTTTCCCTCCACCATATCTACTGAACCACACTTGGTGTCATTGGCAAACTTGCTAAGGGTGTGCTCAGTCTCACTGTCCATGTTGCTGACAAAGATGTTAAATAGCACTGGTCTCATGACCAGCCCCTGAGGAACAGATATTCAGCACACAATAACAAAGCTAAAAATCAATTTTCCACCCAAAATCTGACAATGAATATTAATTTCTGCACCTGAGCAACTGAGAGCTGATAGGCATCTGTGAGTGCTCTGAATATTCTTACTTCCAGCCTGATCTTTTTGTTGCTTTAATGTATTCTTTTATATAATGTTTGTATTTGTGTTTCCTTGTTTTTCAACAAGATGGCCCAATGTTTGCCCTACAGCTACTGTGGATAAAGAACAATGAGAATCATGGTTTCTGAGACTCATTATGTAAACTGCATCCATATCATGCTACCTTTGAAAATCATTTCACTTATTCAAATGTCCATTTTCATAGCACTTCATTTTTATACAGACAACTTACACCACAATGGCCTTTAAAAAAGGTGTATATATATATATGTATAATTCTAATGTTTATGGAGTTCTTCAGAGAGTGATGCCCTTGAACCTCTGCCAAACTGATTCCCTGAAGACCCTCTATTGGACAAGCATAGTTCATCCCAAACCTTTGAGAATAGGAAGTTTATTACTGTTGGAGATTTTTAGCAGAGTGATGATACCTGAAGTGTCTATTTTCCTAAGAGTTTAGGCTGACAAACCTTAGGAATATTCCACGTGTTTGTTTCGTCACTTCTATTAATTCTATTCATATAGTGGGGGTCAAAAGCTTTTTTGTTTCTAAATATCCCTAACTGTTTTTTAGATGTTAAGTAGCCAGATAATTAAAGCATGTATATGAGATAGCTTATGCAAACTCAGCATAAAAATCCTATTATTTTTTTCCTTGCTGATCTTGAAAAGATATGTGTTTAGAAGTCAAGTTAAATATATTGTTGAATGTAAAGTTTCTTATTGTTTGACACATATTTTAGAGAAGGAAATGCAAGGAAGTGCTATAAAGAATTCCAGGTAAAATATTTTTTTAAATAAATCTGTAACACTTCCTATATACATTTTATATTATTACTATTATTACTTAATTACTTAATTTATTTATTAGGGCCTTTATACGAGTTGAAGGAAATCACAGAACTGTAGGGGTTGGAAAGGACCTCAAGAGATCATCTGGTCCAACCCCCCTGCCAAAGAAGCTTCCTGAGAGCAGGTTGCCCAGGTAGGTGTCCAGATGGGCCTTGTATATCTCCAGAGAAGGAGACTCCACAACCTCCCCAGGCAGCCTGTTCCAGTGCTCCATCACCCTCACCGTGAACAAGTTCTTCCGCATGTTGCTGTGGAACTTCCTGTGACCCATTTTATGGCCATTGCCTCCTTCCCTGTCCCCACAAACCACTGAAAAGAGGTTGGACACAGTACTCCAGGTAGATCTTGAATGAATGAATGAAATGAAAGAAATTAATGAATGAAATCTTGAAGTGAAAAGAATGAATGAAATCTTAGAAATGTTAGGCATTGGAATAGGCTGCCCAGGGAAGTGGTTGAGTCACCATCCCTGGAGATCCATCCCTAGATGATTCTGTGATTCTGTGATTTAATTATATTCTGAAATTACCAAAGTTGCTAGATTTTTTTTTTTTTTAATTTTATTTTACCCTTCTGTATTTCTTTAGTTTAGTTACTGAAATTCAGGATTTGTGAACTTGAAAAAGAAAATTTACAAGAGTTGGGCTGACCTTAAAAATTAAAGCATAAGGACATAACCAAAAAAGTAATCATGCAAACAATATAAATTTAAATAATGCTGAATTGCTATTTTTGCATAGTGACTTTCATAATCAAACCTTGTCCATTGTGCATCAGTAGGTGTGCGTTGGTGATAAAAATGTTCAGTATCCTTTAGTAAATTCCTGGAGTAGATTAATCTTTTTTTTTTTTTTTTTTTTTTTTTTTTTAATTACCAGCTGTCAGAGTTAATAGGACCTCAACACCATAAAAATCATCAGCAAAACACTGTATTTGATCTAAAATGATATTCAGACAGTCTAGAAATAATCTAATTGTTTTTTGCTGTTCATATACAGTTTCAAGTAATAACTCATTTTGTGGAGATTAAGATTATAGAAATGTGGAGCAGCACAAGGAGGCTGAGAGAATGGCTTTTTATATTATTATTATTTGTCTGATTTTTTTTTCTCTTGTTCAGAAAATTCCTTGCTATACAGATTTAATACATTGACAAGGTATCTTTGCTAGAGCTTAATGTGTCATTGTTGCTGACATAAAGCTTCTGTTCAACATGATGTTCAGCAGAAACCTTTTGGGCTTACCCAGAATATGACTTCTTTTTGTCTTAGAAAGTAAGACTAATTACAAACTAATTCCAATTTTTTAGTAAGTAATATAAGTAGTGGCATCAATATTAAACGCCCAAATAGCCCCACTTCCCCCACAGAGCAAACACATACAATAGATGCTGGTTTCCAGAACTTTCAGTTCTATGATGTCAGGGATTTATTCTGCTTAGTAAATAGTGTGCTATTTTCTTTCATGTAGAAGAATTTACATAATTTCTAAAAGTATAGAAAACTGTTGCCTTGGTGAAAACAACAGCAAGTCTGTGGACAGTAACTTACTTGCTATCGTTTACAAACCCTCCCCCCCCACACCTGAGATAGAAGTATTAATTTGTTGTCACATCTATTCCATAAGTTCCAGCTACAGATTCCATGTACTTTCCTTTTCAGTAGGAACACTTCTAAGATTAAAGAATTCCTGTCAAAATCATGTAATGAAAGACTACAAAAGTTTTAATACTGTGAAATCACTGCAGCATTATTTTACCTAATATTAGCCATCCAAACTGGCCATTTAGTCTAAGGCATTTGTATTGACTGGCATGTCCCACAGTCTTCAGATGTCTTTGGGAGCCTGAGTGAAGCACACAGCAACTCCCTTCCAGCCTCCATGCAAAAATTCCTTTCCATGTAAATGTGAAACAGTAGAGAGGTGTGCCTGAGCCTTGCTGTGACATAGAAGGAGCAGCAGAGAAGCAGTCCTCCTTTCTACCTTATAATGATTTCCTTTCTCTTCTCTCTATGGATGGAATCTAAACATCTATATTTGGCTAGATGACCTACTTTTAGTCAATATATGCTTGATGAGTTTGTTAGTGAAGAATTAATTTAATTTAAATTTTATACACATTATACACGTATTCCAACCCAAACCATTGTATGATTCTATGCCTGAATCTAGCCTAGTCTGTATTCTATATTCTGTTTATAGTAAGTGGAGAGAAATAGGAGTTGTATCTTCTGTTTATTTGTACCTAGCTGGTCATAGTTTTGGATGTAGAAAATATCCCAGGTGTGCTTTTATTCCTTTATTGACAATGGAGTGAAGAGTGTGACTAAAGCATACATGGGTTTCACTATGTAGGTAGTGTATATAGTATGTAGCTTATGTATTCACTATGAAGTTTAGTACGTATACGTCCTTCTGTGACAGACACTATCCTGTTTTACAGAGATTAAAATCATATCATAAGAATAGTATTCTCTTCCAGATATTTCTTTGTTTATCCAATAACAGTGTACAAAGTACTTAATTCTTGTAATAATATGTTGATTTTTGTTGTTTAGTTTCATTTGTTTTTCATTTCAATAGCACTCAGAGTATCTGGAAGACTACTATGTACAGCTTTCAGTAAATATAAACTAGTTTTTTTTTGGGGGGGGGGGGATCAAAATCTAACACAGAACTTACCTAGCAATAAAATGCAAATCTGTAAGTAAATACAGTTGCTTATGTAAGATTCGGTAATCAAAGAATCAGCACTCCTGTATTTGGTTTCATATAAATTATATTAAAAAAAAAAAAAATCAAGAACAATACAACTTTCCCTGATTTTTTGGAATATTTTATTCCTGCTCATTGCATACATATGAATCTTTTGAGAACAGCTGAGTTATTGCACTCTTTCTTCCACAGCTGCCTTGAAGTCTTCAATAAAAACAAACGTTAAACTATTACTTTAACACTTTTCCAACAGCTTTTATTTCTATTACTGTGGCTTTCCCTTAGACATTGGTCAGTAGAGCTTTCCGTCTGCCTCAGAAAGAAAATGCAGTCTAAGCTTCTCAGTATTTATTGTAAGAAAAACAAAAGATAGAAAAGTGAAGTAAAAAGCAAATAATGCTGGATAGGAAATGTATGTTTTCTCACCATCAGCTCACAAAATTCAGTAGTATTAGTGCTAAAGATTTCAAGATGCTGAACAGAAAGGCCAAGGCTTCTTGAAATATGCAGTTGACATTTTTCTCTGCTGTTCTGTACTTTGTGATAGAGAAGTTAAGGGTAGAGGTATTAGTTAAATTATTTTGCAAGTGAACATAATACCTACAAGGTGCATTTTACTGCTCATAAAGTTTATATGTCATACAAAAACACTGAAAAAAAAAATGCATTTATAGCCAATCAAGCAAAAACATAAAGGAGCTGAATAAAGAAAACTGAAGAGCCAGAACAAGGAAGGGGTGGATATTTTGATATTTGTTACTGTGAGAGTGACATTCTGCTAGAAGTCTTGTAAAAACCTTCATATATATATATAATTTATTTATTTTTAAAAAGATTAATGTTTATCATTGCACACAGCCATGTAATGTAAAAGTGCTTTTAGTCTGACATTTTCAGGGGAAAAAAAAAGCCACCAAAGATACATATCCAACTTGATACAAATCAGTGTTTCTTTCTTTCCTTGGTTGTTTCTTGTGTGGATTGATACAGATCATGAAATTTATGTTTATGAACTTTACCAGTGCCATCTGCTTTAAACTAGAATAACACAAACCAACCCCTGCAGAAAACAACCATGGTTATATGACTGGAGCATCAGTGTTTAGACACTGAAAGAGGAGGGGCACAAAGAACAGAAAAATATGTATGGACTTGGCACAAACTTATTGGAGAAAGTGATCAGATACTGTGGGACAAGCTAGAAACAGTAGATCTAATTAGGATGACGTTCTTGAGAGGATGTTACTATTTCTTGAGATATAATCTCAGAAACACTGAATCATCTAGGTTGGAAGAGACCTCCAAGGCCATACAGTCCAGCCTCTGATCTAACACTCACAAGTCCTCCACTAAACCATATCCCTAAGCTCTACATGTAAACGTCTTTTAAAGACATCCAGGGATGGTGACTCAACCACTTCCCTGGGCAGCCTATTCCAATGCCTAACAACACTTTCAGTAGTTTTTCCTAATTACCAATCTAAACCTCCCCTAGTGCAACTTTATCCCATTCCCCCTCGTCCTGTCACCAGGCACGTGGGAGAATAGACCAACCCCCACCTTGCTACAGCCTCCTTTGAGGTACCTGTAGAGAGCGATAAGGTCGCCCCTGAGTCTCCTTTTCTCCAGGCTGAACAATCCCAGCTGCTCCTCGTAAGACTTCTTCTCCAGACCATGCACCAGCTTCACTGCCCTTCTCTGGACTCACTCGAGCACCTCCATGTCCTTCTTGTAGTGAGGGGACCAAAACTGAACACAGTATGCGAGGTGCGGCCTCACCAGAGCCAAGTAAAGGGGGACAATCACTTCCCTAGTCCTACTGACCACAGTGTTTCTTATGGAACAGGATGCTGTTGGCCTTCTTGGCCACCTGAGCACACTGCTGGCTCATTTCAGTCGACTATCAACCAACACTTCCAGGTCCTTCTCTGCCAGGCATCTTTTTAACCACTCATCTCCCAGCCTGTAGCGCTGCTTGGGATTGTTGTGCCCCAGATGCAGGACCTGGCACGTGGCCTTGTTGAACCTCATACAGTTGGCCTCAGCCCATTGGTCCAGCCTATCCAGATCCTCCTGCAGAGCCTTCCTACCCTCGAGCAGATCGACACACTCGCCTAACTTGGTGTCGTCTGCAAACTTACTGAGAGTACACTTGATCTCTTCATCCAAATCATCAATAAAGATATTAAAGAGAACTGGCCCTAGTACTGAGCCCTGGGGGACACCACTAGTGACCGCTCTCCAACTTGATTTAATTCCATTCACCACGACTCTTTGGGCCCAGCTACCCAGTTACCCAGCCAGTTTCTAATCCAACGAAGCGTATGCCAGTCCAAGCCATGAGACACCAGTTTCTTGAGGGGAATGCTGTGGGAAACCTGAAGTCAAGGTAGACCACATACACAGCCTTTCCCTCATCCACCAAGCACATCACTTTGTCATAGAAGGAGATCAGGTTCGTCGAGCAGGACCTGCCCTTCATAAACCCATGCTGACTGAACCTGATTGCCTGCTTGCCCTGCAAGTGCCGCATGATGACACTCAAGATAATCTGCTCCATGAGCTTCCCTGGAACTGAGGTCAAACTAACAGGCTCATAGTTTCCCTGGTCTACCTTCTGGCCCTTCTTGTAGATGTGTGTCATATTTGCTAGCCGCCAGTCGACTGGGACTTCCCCTGATAGCCAGGACTGCCGATAAATGATGGAAAGCGGCTTGGCCAGCTCTTCCACCAATTCTCTCCCTTGGGTGGATCCCATTCAGTACCATCGACTTGCATACATCCAACTGCTATAGCAGGTCGCCAACCATTTCCTCATGGATTGTGGGGGCCACATCCTGCTCCCTATCCCCTTCTACCAGCTGAGGGTACTGGGTATCTAGAGAACAACTGGTTTTGCTGGTAAAGACTGAGGCAAAGAAGGCATTAAGCACCTCAGCCTTTTCCTCATCTCTCGTCACTAAGTTTCCCCCCACATCCAGTAAAGCATGGAGATTCTCCTTAGTACTCCTTTTCCTGTTAATGTATTTATAAAAACATTTTCTGTTGTCTTTAACAGCAGTATCCAGATTGAGCTCCAGATGAGCTTTGGCCTTTCTGATTTTGCCCCTACACATCCTTACAACATCCTTATAATCCTCCTGAGTGGCCCACCCTCTGTTTCAAAGATCATAAACCCTCTTTTTTTTCCTAAGCTCTAACCAGAGTTCTCTTTTCAGCCAGGCCGGTCTTCTTCCATGCCGACTCGTCTTTGGGCTCATGGGGACAGATCGCTCCTGAGCCTTTAATATTTCCTTCTTGAGAAGTGCCCAGCCTTCCTGGACTCCTCTGCCCTTCAGGATGGCCTCCCAAGGGACTCTGCCAACCAGTGTCCTGAACAGCTGAAAGTCTGCCCTCCAGAAGTCCAAGACAGTAGTTTTACTGATCCCCCTCCTGACTTTGCCAAGAATAGAGAACTCCACCATTTTGTGGTCACTCTGCCCAAGACATCTCCCGACCACCACATCTCCCACCAGTCCTTCTCTGTTAGTGAACAGAAGGTCTAGCGGGGAACCTCCCCTGGTAGGCTCACTAACCAACTGTGTCAGGAAATTATCTTCCACGCTCTCTAGAAACCTCCTAGACTGCTTCCTCTGAGCTGCACTGCATTTCCAGGATATGTCTGGGAAGTTGAAGTCCCCCACGAGAAAAAGTGCTGGAGACTGTGTAACTTCTGCCAGCTGCTTATAGAACACCTGGTCTGTCTCCACATCCTTGTTTGGCAGTCTATAACAGACCCCCACCAGGATGACTAGCTTGTTGGCCTCCCCGCTGATCCTAACCCATAGGGACTAAACCTTATCATTCCCAGTCTCGAGTTCCACAACATCAAAACACTCTCTAATATAGAGAGCCACACCACCACCCCTTCCGTGCTGCCTGTCCCTTCTGAAGAGCTTATAGCCAGTCATTGCAGCATTCCTATCATGAGAGTGGTCCCATGTTTCAGTGATGGCAACCAAGTCATAGCTAGCCTGCTGCATGATGGCTTCCAGCTCCTCCTGTTTGTTGCCCATGCTGCGTGCATTAGTGTAGATGCACTTCAGTTGGGCCATTGCCTGCTCCCCCTTTTAATATATCACAGAATCACAGAATCACAGAACTGTAGGGGTTGGAAGGGACCTCAAGAGATCTTCAGGTCTAACCCCACAGCCGAAGCAGCTTCCCTAGAGCAGGCTGCCCAGGTAGGCGTCCAGACGGTCCTTGAATATCTCCAGAGAAGGAGACTCCACAGCCTCCCCGGGCAGCCTGTTCCAGTGCTCCGTCACCCTCACTGTGAAGAAATTCTTTCACATGTTGGTGTGGAACTTCCTGTGATCCATTTTTTGGCCATTGCTCCTTGTCATCTCCTCACAGACCACTGAAAAGAGGTTGGCCAAATCCCACTTTGTCACACACTTCAGGTATTTATAAACATTAATAAGATCTCCTCTCAGTCTTCTCAAGGTTGAACAGACCCAGGTCTCTCAGTCTTTCCTCACAGGGGAGATTCTCCAGGCCCCGAATAATCTTTGTGGCCCTCTGCTGGACTCTTTCCATGAGTTCCCTGTCTTTTTTGTACCAGGGAGCCCATAACTGGACATGGTACTCCAGGTGCGGCGTGACCAGGGCAGAGTAGAGGGGGAGGATTACCTCTCTTGACCTGCTGGCCACACTCCTTTTAATACACACCAGGATCCCACGGGTCTTCTTGGCCACCAGGGTACATTGCTGGCTCATGGTCAATCTGTCATCCACCAGGACCCCCGGGTAAATATGTGGAGAGGAAGAACTTTCTGCTCCCCCAGGCAAAAAATATAGTTGCCCTTCTAAAATAACCTGGTCATTACAAACTCTTTGGATTAAATTCAGTGTTCCTGACACTTAAAATACTTACAAAGTTAATGATTGCTACAAAATGAAGGTAGTCTGGAAAGGTGGAAGGAGGAAACAACATCTTCTCTTATCTGTGGTACACAACAATGCTAGAGTTACACAGTAAGAGGAACTCTGAGGTCAGAGGAAAATGACAGTCCTTTCAGTACATAATTGGTAAGACCTGGAGTATATTACTTTGAAATGGGATGAGTGGTTATACTAATGCAAGTAGAAATGTGCTTCTGAAAAATATTAGTTTACAGACAAAAGGATTGTTAAAAGCCTATTATTTCAAAGTATACAAGTGACTTACCTTTTTTTTTGTTATTATTATTTTTATACTTTATTTTTCCTCAACCTGCTCTTTTGCTTTGTATTTGATGTGTGTTTTTAACTTCTAAAGGAAGAACTTGCTCACTCATCCAAACTTTGTAGACAAGGCAGGCAGACCAGAAACCATTCAGGCCACAGAAGACCTCTGTTGTATTGATCAATCCTGCATCTTCTTCTGTCATTGAAAAGATCTTTTGTCAGGATTGCACTTTTGGCTTGGTTCAGGAAAGCTGATGAAAAAGTCAGATGATGCCACTATGCTCAAAACAACAAAGGGAATAGAGAACAGCAGAAAGAATTGAAAACTATTTTGAATGCTCACTTCCTAAATAAAGCTACAGATGTTCCTCTCTGATCGATGACTTCAGGGGCTTCCAACACAAAGGAGAACAACAAATTCAGATCACTTGTAATGCTTGTAAAACTGTGCCAGAATCCCAGAATAGGTTGGTAGAAGAGGGATGTTGATTAACCTTTAGAGCAGCAAGACACAGGGAAAAAAGCAAATGTTCCATATTTGCTGTCCTTGGCATATTCCAAATCCCCAATGTTCTGGTTAAGTGAACTCTTGCTAACATGAGAATGCATCACTTCATGAAAATTCCTGCTGGTGCCAAAATAGTTCATGTCTCAGTAACTGACAGAAAACCAGGCTATTATGTTTTGTGGGAGCAAAAAGTTGAAAGCAAGATACATGCCTTTAAAGACACTTCCCTTGTCTTCATATATATACATACACATAAACTAAATTTTCTGATAATGGTTATCCCACTATACATTCCCCCCCATTTATTATTGAGAGGAAGCATTAAGAGACAGTATTAATATGACAGTATTTGGACAAAGAAGGAAAAAATTGCTGCAACAGCTTTTAGTCAGAGGCTCCTGCTTTTGAGGTAACAAAAATAAAGTATTTCTCTCTGATGTTCCAAATAAATTTTCTTCCAGTACTTGCTCGTTGAGGAGCAAAGTCAGTCTTTCTATATCTCCTTCCAAATGAAAGAGACCTTTTTGTCTCATTCTCCCAATACTATAGAGCTCCTGAGACCATTGCATTATTTATGAAGAGGTTTTAGAATTGCACCACAGTTTTACCTTATTCTTCAGACTGATTTCAAGGCAATCCCTCCTTTGAGTCTAGCTATTCTTTCAGTCCTGCCAGTTCTTTTCATAAATCCTCAGAAATTTCAAGACTACTTCCTATTATCTGGAGAAGAAAAAAAGAAAAAAAGAAAAAAAGAAAAAAAAAAGAAAAAAAAGGAAAAAAAAAAAGAAAAAAGGAAACAGGCTCTTAGCTCTTAGAGTGAGAGAAATGAATGTATTCTGTAGATAGATTTCTCAGAAATGTGTTCAACTCTCAATAAGAAAATATCAACTTCTTCATACAGCTGATAAAGCTGTATTTTGGAAAATATGCATGATATTAAAATAATAGACAAGAGGCAATGGATACAAGCTGAAACACAGGAGGCTTTGTCTAAACATAGGAAATACTGTGTGAGTAATTGATCAATTGAACAAGTTGCCCAGAGAGGTTGAAGATCTCCTTGGAGATCTTCAAAAGCTGCCTGGACATGGTCCTAGACAACCTGCTCTAGGTGTCTCCACTTGAGCAGGGGGGTTGGACCAGATGACCTCCAGAGGTCCACTGCAGCTTTAACATTCTGTGATTCTGTGATAAGTTGCCTGATGTAGTGAGGCTGTTGCCTGATATCTGTGAGACACTCTGAAGTGTCTTTTGTTTATTCAGAATATTTTTTTTTCTTTTTTCTTTTTTTTAATGTGGCCATGATCATCAGGAACCACTGAAGTATCACCCTCAAAAAAGTAAATAAATAAAAAAAAACAAATAAACAAAAATACCACCACCACCACCACCACCAAAAACATGTTCTCAGTACAGAAACTTTCTCAGATAATGACCCATGGTTAGTGGATTGAATTCCACAGCAATTGTCACTCATCCTTACCACTTTTCAATAATGTTTTAATGTTGGAAAGGTTTCCATTTGTTTTTGACATGAAATCAACATGCACTCCAAGCCACCTACCAGAAAGACATAAAGCAGCCATCCTTTTAAATTGAGTAAATTGTTTCACTCTTACAGTGATAAAAAAAAATAATCTATAAATGTCTATACTAAATAGAAGAACAGAAAAAAGAAAAATGAAGATGTTTACGTTTTACTAAGTTCAGTAAGGAGCCCCTTTCCAAGGAGAGTTTGTACCTATTTCAAGTGAATAACTGTAGAATTAATACTTTTTTTCAAGGCTAAGTGTCTGTATTGAGGTGGGTGCTTTAAGGGAGCCAAGCAGATAAAATATACTACTTCTTGGAAAGCTACCAACTGATATTCTTGTGAAGTTGCATGTGAACAAAATTCACAATTAAGAATGAACTTGTATTTTCAGTTCCACCAGCAGGATCTTTCTGTTACAATTACATGTAATTTTATTTTTTTTTTTAATCTGTCCCTTACAATTCCTATACTCTTCCTTCTAATATTTCCATATGCAGGCTCTTGCTATAGGGAGCACAGATGAAAAGTGGCCTGCCAGCAAACTAAAAGACTTCTTTTATATATATATAAT
>CM021697.1:152536209-152546856 GCA_011074415.1 Stictonetta naevosa
AATCTTTATTGGTTGTTTCCTTTATAGATAGGTATTTGTAAATTTGTTATGGACAAAAAAAAATCCTGGTATGGTGACGCCTCATAACCTCAAACCATACAGATGTAAATTTGCACTTTAAAATTAAATATTTCAAAATAACAATACCAATCTATCTAATCATCTGAAATTACAAATTTACAAATACCTATCTATAAAGGAAACAACCAATAAAGATTTATTTCCTTTCAAGGCTGTTACTGAAATAAGAAATAGGAAAAATAGGAAATTGATTCTTAGTGCATTTACTAAGTCATCCCACTCATCTTTTATATGTGAGATTGTTTGAATTCTTATCTGGATTGCTGTAACTTTTGCCCTCTTGAACACATGGTTAGAGTGCAACATATTAACAGTTATGCTAAGCATTCTAGCAAGATTGTCAGAAAATGTATAACCTGCCAATGAGAAAAAAAATATTTTGATAAATCATCTAAAAAGTCCTATTCTCTATCTCCATCTGCTGGAGAATGCTTAACAACTGATGCTGGCAATTTTTCTAATTCTTTCTGAGTACATCAGCTATTTTCAAGGAAAGCTAAATCCCATTTCAGAAAAAGACTAAAGGCTATCTCTCTTGGAAATAACTTTTGAAGCATAATCTCATTAGCTGAATCATCTCTATTTAGACATAAACACTTTCATAAACACCTAAAGTTGTACAAAACAGAATTTAGTGACCTAAATTCAAGAGTAATCATTAAAAGTACTCTTTCTGACTAAGGGAACTAGGATTCCCTAGACGCCTTCATTTTCACTGCTGATGTTCCCTATGCGTCAAAACTTATGCAACTGTAAGGCTGTATCTATATCAGTGATGAGTGTAACTCAGTGATAAAAGCAGCAAAACAACTGCTGCCAAGGACTCAGAATCCACATTACATGCATTTTGCAGTGTTTTACCCTTACCTAGTTGTAGTCTGATTCTGTGTACTGAAATCCCATCAGCAGTTGCGACACCTTTGCTGTTAGGGTCACTTCTTCTGGTAAAGTTTAAGTTGAAGGCTGTCTGAGCCCAGAGCCCATTCCATGGCACACACCTGAAGATTTAATTGCATGATTTACTTAAAACAAACAGAAAACACATGATCTGAACCTAAAGAAACACATGATCTGAACCTAAATGCTAATGTCAATGCACAATGCAGCCATGCTGAGGCACCACTACATGGACAAGGCTAAGCAGCTAACAAGCTATCCTTTGTATTATGTTATTTGATTTTTTATTTTTTTATTTTTTTTTTATGTTTCCAAAGGGGCCCAATTAAGCCAGGATGCTTGCAGCCCACTTAACACAAACTGACAGCATCATGTTCTGCATCAAATCCAGCAGTCACAGCCACTTTCACTTAATATCATTGTCATAAAAATTGGAGCTCTACATTCATAAGTATTTTGGACATAAAGTGGGAGACCTCAATTTCATGTCTTCCTAGATTTCAAAGTATAAGCCTACACCCTCTGTTTTCTGAGTGGGGTATACTAGCTGGCTGAGGAAGAAGTTATTTGGATGCCTGAGGGGTGACATACTGATTGCTCCAGAGTCTGCTGATGAGATTGAATCAATACTGAAGAAAGAAAACTCAGATTCATAGGGCCAAATTCATCAAAATTAATCGGTGACTTAAAAGAGAAAAAAAGATAAAAGTTGGGGTTTCTTGTGCCTGTTCAAACAAATAAGGATTTTGTTCTTAAGAGTCATTAACTAAGTTACTTGTGTAGTATGATTAATATGGACTGAAAACCTGCTTTTTGCTGTTACTAGATCTTCATTTGCTTGCGGAGTTTGTCTCTGTCTTAAACCAGTGATCATTCAATTTACATGGTACACTTACAAAGTTAGAAAATGTGATAAAATATCTCAACCTTAGTATGCAAATCCCTCTACAGTGACCACTCTCCTTAAAAGTAGGAAAACCATTTTTCAGTCACCAAAAGCTAAATAATTGAATCCAGAACTTATAGAGGCATGTCTAATCGTGACTCTATTAGGTAAAAAGAGAAAAGATGCCTTTTCCTTGTCCTTATTTCTCTGTTTTATATTCTCCATAAGTGTACATTAGATATTCTAAATGCATGCCTTACACGTTAGGCTGCATATTAGAATCACATGCAGGGAAGCACAGCTTGTGCATCCTTAGCAGGCTTAGGTATTGAGATAGTTTAAATAAAATACTATCTTTCCACTTACTGAATAAAAGCACATTCAATAACAGAACTATTTAATATTTTTTGTTTGTTTTGTTTTGTTTTGGCAGCTAAAGTATCTTGCAGTAGATACTCAGGATAATGACAATCAGCACGATCCAAGAATATTTCTACCTGAAAGTATATGGCCAAAATATATATACCTATATACAGCTGCCTGGGGAAAATGGCATATTTCAGGCCTTCTATTTTTTGCTGATATGCTAGAATTACCATATTTGCTTTCTATCAAATCCATAATACACCAAACTCTGTTGGTGTGTGTGAAATTAATGTCAGTACTATCTCTAATGCAAATAGAGTAGAACATAATATTTAATACTGTATTTTCAGGATTTAAAGGGAGCCAATTGGGCTTTTTAAGCCAGAGCTAACAAGCTAAAATACAGTAAGAAAATGAGGCTGGAACCTTCTACCATATGCCTGTGTTCTTAATAAGCAAGAAGCCAAAAACAAGGAAATAAAAATCAATAAAATTCTGCTTTCAGCTTCAAACAATGTCAGTATTAAACCTAAGGACTCAATAAATAGAACATACTTTGTTTTATTACTCTGTCTGTCTTGTATCAGACTGAGAAGGAATGAAGATGAAAACAGTGAATCTGGGGAATTTTCAAATTGTACTTCTGGATTTAGGCAACGATATTTGATGTAATGCTAATTTAGGACACCTAGACTCTCCATATTTTCATGCAACACTCAACATCACACACTTTGCTATTTTAGTATTTTGAAGCACAATCGACCTCTTCAAAGTCAGTGGAGTGTTTCTATTAATTTTCATAATAATTGGATTAAGTCCATACAGCTCAATAGAAAAATTACTTTTTAGGTCTTTTATGCAGAAAGAATAGATCATGGTATAGAAAATATCTCCACATGTGTTCTCTATGTTCATATCATCAGACCTTCATCATATGAAATCTGAGCTGTAGCACTGTAATTAATTCTTTAATAAAATTGGAACAAGTTATTTTATGGTTCTTTCACCCAGTTAAAATCCTAAATGCACTAATATTGTTTATACAAATATGCCACTCTTAAAGAAACTTTTTTGCAGACTATGGAAGAGTACTCTGCATTCTTTTTCAAGTTCACAAAACAATCTTTAACAATCTATATCTAATCTATAATAATCTGTAACTGGAAGAAAGCAAAAAAAAAAAAAAAAATACCCTAAATTGTGATGGAAAAAAAAAAAAAAAAGAATTTTCAGTAATTTAGTTGAATTCATTATATTACAAAGAACACAGCTTTAATTGCAAACAATTGTGCAATAACTTGTTAATAGTTTTTCTACGGCTTACAGTTAACATTTATACTTACAAACTCCATTTCAAAGATGTAAAAGTCATGCAATATGTAACTATGAAATTATCTATTAAAATACAACCTGTTACCAAGGACATACACTGACTCAGGGGGTACTTTAATTCATAGAACATTATGAAACTGTTAAGATTTAAAATATTTTCATATTAAAGATCTGATGGAAAAATCTAGGGAAAAAATGCATATACACAATATCGATATAGCATGTTTATTACTTAAGATCTCTGGTTTTTTGTTTGTTTGTTTTTTGGGGGGGGGTTCATGATGTATTTACCTACTCTAGCACACACCACTTCACATCTTAGAGCCCCGATCCTCAGAATTTTCAGATCAAGTACTTAATCTCAACATTGAGGACTCCTGATTGACTTAATTCCTGAAATATTTTGATGTGAAAGAAGATGAGAGAAATGTTGTGCTCTGGAGTTTTGCTCAGAAGTTACTCAAGGCTACTTCTAGCATGTCCACATGTGGCTTAGTGGTTATCCAAGCTCTGGAAGTGGAGATATAACTTATCACTGCTGCCATTACAAAATTTATTTCTAGTCACTGTTGTTAATGGCTAGTCTCCTTATAGAAGCACTTAAGCAAGTGGAGTGTGGTAGTTTTAGTATTTGTCACCCACTTTTTTATTTATTTATTTATTTTTTCCTATTGTGTAGGAAAACAACTTTTCACATGACCCATTTGAGTATAGGAACAACATTCTGCCAAAGGGAGTAATTCAGAGCTGACAAATGTGCCTGCAACAGGCACTAAGTAACAGCCACAATTCATTCCAATTCCATTGTCTGCAGATGCTCTTATATTAGCAAGTGCTACAATTTCTTCACAAATCACTATGGTCATCTATTGATTCATATTTCTCTAAATCTATAGACACTCCTATCAAGTGTGCAAAGGCAGAGTGAAGCTAACACCATCAAAACAACAACAACAACAACAACAATAATAATACTATAACTAAATACTGATCACATTTCACCTCCCACGTTCCAACTCTCACCCCATCCAAACTCTACACATTAACCTGAAAACTATTTAGGAGAAAATATTAATCTTTTCCCCCTTGTATGATTCATATGTTTTGTGTGACAGCTGCTCTCTCACTCCCCCTCCTCAAAGAGGAAGGGGGAGAAAATACGATGCAAAGGGCTTAAGGGTTGATATAAGGACGGGGAGATCGCTCAACAATTATTGTGACAGGCAAAACAGACTCAGAGTAGGGAGATAATAAGATTTATTGCCCATTACTAGCAAGCTAGAAAAGTAAGGAACAAAGAAAACAAAAACACCTTCCCCCTCATCCACCCTCTTCCACCTGCTCCCCACGAGTGTTGCAGGGGAACAGGGGAATGGGGGTTGTGGTCAGCCTACAGCACTTCATCTCCACCACTCCTTCTCAGGCACTCCCTTCCCCCAGTCCAATGTGGGGTCCTTCCCACGTAATGCCGTCCTTCCCAAATTGATCCTGCACGGGTTTTCCACAGGCAGCAGCTCTTCCAGAACTGCTCCCACATGGCTCCGTACCACGGGGTCCATCCTCCAGAAGCAAACTGCTCCAGCATGGGTCCCCCATGGACAGCAGCTTCCCCCACACCCCCTTCTCCTGCGTGGGCTCCTCTCCACGGGCTGCAGCTCTGGCCCGGGGCCTGCTCCTGCGGGGGCTCTCCATGGGCCGCAGCCTCCTCCAGGCCACATCCACCTGCTCCAGCGGGGGCTCCTCCACGGGCTGCAGCGTGGAGATCTGCTCCATGTGGGACCCATGGACTGCAGGGGGACAGCCTGCTCCACCAGGGCCTCTCCACAGGCCACAGGGGAACTTCTGCTCAGTGCCTGCAGCACCTCCTGCCCTCCCTCTACACTGACCATTGTGTTTGCAGGGCTGGTTCTCACTCCTCTCTCCCAGCAGCAGTTGTTTTTCCCTTTCTTAAATCTGATCTCACAGAGGTGCAAACAACATTGTTTATTGGCTCAGCTCTGGCCAGCAGTGGGGCCCTTCTCTAACATGCAGCAACTTCTGGATTCTTTGCACAGAAGTGACCACTATGGCCACCCTGCTACCGAAACCTTGCCATGTAAGATTGTATATTTGACATGGTCATTAAGTCTAAATGTGTAAAATTAACAGACTTCCCCATATTGTTTTTTTTGTTTGTTTGTTTGTTTGTTTGTTCATTTATTTATTTATTTATTTTTAATTAGGTCATTTTCCTGTAGGAGGATGAATGACTTTGTGATACGTAAACAAGCTGAAGTACAAGATTTCTGTAAAATCTATTAAAATTCAACTGTTTAATGTAAGACATTTGTAGCATTTACATATTTCAAAGGAAAACAAATGTTTTCAGAAATGTATTTACTTCTAAGCTGCTGAAATCCAGCCAATCTCATACACTCAACAGTGCAAGATTATTTCATACATGTTTTTGCATAAAATAACAGTTTTCATTAACTAGCCAGAAACTGGTACATTAAAATAGATTTTTCACTTAGGATTTTTTTTCTTTTTTTTCCATGTTTTGCTGAACGTACTTCAGCTACTGTGCAAGCATGGGGCGTGTGTGTGTGTAATTTAAATTTAAGTTAAACAAAACGTTCTTTTAAAAGTCTGCTTTCTATACTATAGTAAGGTCCTTTATTGATTGGTTTCACTTATTTCTGGGAATAATGGGTTTCCTATTTCTCATTCTGCTTATTCTCTTTTTAACTGTCACACAATTTAACAAGGTGGTGTTGTCAGAATTGAATTAAGCTTCTCAATAATGCCATCTGGTGGGGTTAAAACCAAGTTTTTTAGAGCTGACAACAGAAAAGAATGACACTTGGCAATCTCAAGGAAAAGGCAAAGCAAAACAGAATTCATTCAGTCAGCTTTGCTATTTTGGTAATAATAATTACTAAAATATGATATACCAAAGTCTGTATTTCTTAGATCATTTATACCACAGCTTGTGTCCAGACTGAATTTTCCTGTTAATCTTGCCATCTTTCAGGATGACATCCATCATGTTCTCAGTTTACACCAGGAGACATTCATATTTCCTGTCTCTGTATTCATTTACCATGATTTTATGACATTTATGTGACTGTTGTAGTGCAATATGATAAAGGCCATGGTGGTACAGCTGACACAACTTCACAGGGCTTCCTGGGCTTGTGGGCTCCTAAATATCCCCACAACTTCTATTTAAGTTCCTCAGAATATCCCTATTGCAGCAAATTACCAGTACTGTCCAAACTAAGGGAATGGTTTGTTCCAGGAACTGCTTCCTAAGAGTTTAATTCAGAGAAGCAATTTCAGTTGGCCACCTCTACTCCATATGATTCTCCAGCACTGTTTTAAAGACTTCACACAATCCTAGATATCTTCATAGAATCATAGAATCATAGAATATCCTGAGTTGGAAGGGACCCTTAAGGATCATCAAGTCCAACTCTTGACACCGCACAGGTCTACCCAAAAGTTCAGACCATGTGACTAAGTGCACAGTCCAATCTCTTCTTAAATTCAGTCAGGCTCGGTGCAGTGACCACTTCCCTGGGGAGCCTGTTCCAGTGTGCAACCACCCTCTCGGTGAAGAACCCCCTCCTGATGTCAAGCCTAAATTTCCCCTGCCTCAGCTTAACCCCGTTCCCGCGGGTCCTGTCACTGGTGTTAATGGAGAAAAGGTCTCCTGCCTCTCGACGCCCCCTTACGAGGAAGTTGTAGACTGTGATGAGGTCTCCTCTCAGCCTCCTCTTCTCTAGGCTGAACAGGCCCAGTGACCTCAGCCGTTCTTCGTACGTCTTCCCCTCCAGGCCTTTCACCATCTTCGTAGCCCTCCTCTGGACACTCTCCAACAGTTTCATGTCCTTTTTATACTGTGGTGCCCAGAACTGCACACAGTACTCGAGGTGAGGCCGCACCAGCGCAGAGTAGAGCGGGACAATCACCTCCCATATCACATGCTAACACATATCCTCATATCACATGCTAACACATACCCTTAGACTGAAATTATGCAGGTATTACTTGAGGTGTTACTTCTCAGGGCTGAGACATTGTTTTCATATTTTTTTACTTTTTTTTTTTTTTTAAACTACCCTTCTACCCTTCCTTTCCTGTATAATAATATATTATTATACATGACACAGATGTACCATGTGGGACCCAGAGAAGACCTGTGCTAAGTTCTATGTAGAGTGGACATAGGAAGTCTGTCCCAGAAAGTGTAATCTAAGAGTGTAGAAACAAACCAATCTGTAATACTTGTCAAACTGAAGAGATAAGTATAGAGAGGAGACTGCCGTATCACTGCAAATGTAGCATGGAAAGTCCCATTCCACATCTACAGAAGAACATGAGGGTACCAATTTCAAATACAATCTCTTTGAGACAACATCTTGAGACACTGTCTTAGAAGAAACAGAAAAACACATAATTTCATCAAGAATCTTAGAATATACAACGTGGATGTACAGAAACCTTTTGGGACAGTTCTTCAAGCACTGAGTCTTGCAAAAGAACAAGAGTGAATAGTCAAGGTAACTGCTAAAATCCTTATTCATCTCTGGTTCAAAGACATATAGCCTAGTGGTTGTGTCACTCACTTCCTCCAAAGTGAAACACCAGGGTCACAGGTTTGAACTACACCCTGGGATGCTTTGTCAGCTTCTTTTGAGCTGGCAGTGTACACAGATGGCCAGGAAGGCCAACAGCATCCTGGCTTGTATCAGGAATAGTGTAGCCAGCAGGACCAGGGAGGTTATCGTTCCCCTGTACTCTGCTCTAGTGAGGCTGCACCTTAAATACTGTGTTCAGTTTTTGGCCCCTCACTACAAGAAGGACATTGAGGCCCTGGAATGTGTCCAGAGAAGGTCTACAAAGCTACTGAAGGGCCTGGAACACAAGTTCTATGAGGCGTGGCTGAGGGAACTGGGGTTGTTTAGTCTGGAGAAGAGGAGACTCAGGGGAGACCTTCTTGCTCTCTACAGCTACCTGAAAGGAAGTTATGGGGAGCTGGGGGTCGGCCTTTTCTCACAGATAACTCATGATAGTACTAGATGGAATGAACTCAAGTTGTCCCAGGGGAGGTTGAGGTTAGAAATTAGGAGATATTTCTTCTCAGAAAGCATAATCACACATTGGAATGGGTTGCCCACGGAAGTGGTGGAGTCACTGTCCCTGGGGGTGTTCAAGGAAATGTTGGACCTGGCACTTAAAAACATGGTTTAGTGGGTGACATTGGTAATAGGGTGATGGTTTGACCAGATGATCCTGAAGGTCTTTTCCAACCTTAGTGCTTCTATGATTCTATGAAAACAAAACAAAACAGAATACAAGCCCACATTTCTATTATTATTTATATCTCTTGCATTAACTTGCTGAGAGGGACATTAGTTCATTCAGTTATCTGAAGAATAGTAAGGAAGGGAATGTGATTAATTCAGGAGTGCTTATAAAAACAGTGCTTGACTGCATTTCTGTAATTATAATAAAATTGTGAAGAAGAAGAAATAGTTAAACTCTACGCTAAGTAAATCAACAGTAGGTAACTGCTGATCCTTACCTAGTAGTGACGTAGTAGCCTTCTACTATGCTGTTTGACCACCTGCTTTCCATATTAGTGACAGAATAAGGAATTATGTTGTTAGATTTGCACTGCTGTTGCTTTTTGGAAGGAGAAAACACAGTGTTAACAAAGTGTGCATAAGCCAAACAAGAAGAGATGTGCCAGGCTGCAAATCTAGGAAATGGGTACTAGGAATGCAGATCAGGCAGTCATGAGAAGAAAAAGAAGAAAAGAAAAGAAAAGAAAAAGAAAAGAAAAAGAAAAGAAAAGAAAAGAAAAGAAAAGAAAAGAAAAGAAAAGAAAAAAAGTCTGAAAGCTGTCTTCCATTGTCAAAAAACGTCTTGAAGCAGTGCAGGACATCAAAAATCTTTACAGTCAAAATGATGAACAGACGCTAAAGCTTACAGAAAAAAAAGGAATGCTGACACTATATCAAGTGATGGCAACTGATTGAGAAGCTAGATTAAATAATTCACTGAACAATGACTAATTAGGATATAATAATTACTGGTAGTGATGGTGAGTATCCAGTTTTCACCAACTCAGAGCTTTTTGCTGACAGCAGTTATAAAGGAAGTAATTTGAATGCCCAAAGTACAGAATTTATATGAGCATATTTGAAACAATTTACACCTACTATTGAAACAGGTCTATAGTGCTACAAGAGTGACAGTAGAAGTCTAACTGGACCAGACTTTTTATGTCTAAAACATTTTTTGTTGTTCATTTTGGTAAGCACCATCAAAAGACCAGAAGTGCTTAAAAAAAGTTAAAATGTTGTATTTTAGGGTATGGTAGAACTAGTAACATCAAGAAGTAGAGGAAACTTGGAGGAGATAAGAATAAACTAAAAAGAATGTCTTGCTTCTTGTGCTTCTTGAAAGCTGATCCTTTCATCCTAGCTTATTTTTACTCTGGCAACTCTCTCTCTCTCTCTCTCTCTCTTTTTTTTTTTTTTTTTTTTTTTTTTTCCTATGTTGGATTTTAGGCAATCACTTCTGGTTTCTAGGAATAATTCTCTTTCTGACACTTTGACATGTATTTTCAGCAAATCTTTACTGTGCTCCATACCCAATAAATTTCTTGTCTGTTGCCTAACCTTTCCTCTATAAATAATAAAATACAAATAGTATGATACAAACAAGCACTACAGGTTGCAAAAATTTAAGTACCTGTTGTATAATAGAGCATTTGCCTTCCCTCCTTCACCCACTTCTAGGTAAATTACATTGAGAAGCCCAGGGCTGGTAAACACACCAGTTAGCACACCAACTATAGTTTACACGCCAACTATTCATTGTTTACAAAGTCAGGTTTCTGCATCTCTATGCTATTTCCTGATCAAGGAAGATGTGTACCTTCAACCTCGTTCTACACAGGGAGCTACTTTGTAACCATGGAGTGTTTATTTAATTGTTGCTAGGAATGACAACAACCAGGACCAACAAAAAGAGATTTGGCAATCAAGTTGTTGGCTTTTTTTTCTTTTTTTTTTCTTTTTTTTTTTTTTTTT
>CM021697.1:152549101-152562708 GCA_011074415.1 Stictonetta naevosa
GAGGGAAGGGCTGGCAGGCGTTGGGGGCTCATTATACTTTTCAGCCTCTGGAGTTCTTTGCCAAGAGGAATAATATGTTCTTTTTAAAGGTCTAGTTAGGATCTATCTTGCATACTTGCTAACAAACTTACATCTTTACTCCTTCCTTGGTCTTTCTTTGGTCTGCAGCTCCATATTGCATCCAAATGTACTATATATGGTGCCTTTTAGATAATATCTTAGAAATTCTTTCTTTCTTCTCTTTGTTATTCCTAAAACTAGTTTTGTCCAGTTCCTGGTCCAAATTTATTGATTTTGAGTTGTTTATAATTGTGAGGCCTCTCATGCCAAGCCCATTTTACAATACATACCTGAGCTCCCTGCAACACATCATGTGTCTCTGCCTCTGAAGGCCTCTGACATCACACCACACCTGCCTTTCTCTGCACAATATCATTAGAGTCATAAATATTTCATTCTGCATAGAAAAACTGCTTGTTACAGCTATCTGTATAAAACTATGGTTTAAATAACCAAAGATCTGCAAAAGTAGAACAAATTAGCCTTAGACACCTGGTCAGTTAGAGAAATTGCTGTCACAAGTAAATCATGTAAAATAGAGCTTCAAACAGGTCAACAGGTCAACAAAAGTTCAGACAGAGCAGGCCTGAAAAAAAAAAAAAAAAAAAAAAAAAAAGAGAGACCAAGCTCAGCACAAAGCATGCTACTGGCAATAAGCTACACAGTTTCACAAGAGAGCGATGCAGCATTACAGCTAACAAAATGTAGAACCTCATTTCAGCTGCCCCAAAATTGGTGCCTAACAATATTTGAGAGGCTCTTGGGATTGTCACTTGAGACAGAGGGATTTGGCCAACCTCTTTTCAGTTGTTTGTGGGGACAGGACAAGGGGTAATGGCCACAAGATAGAGCACAGGAAGTTCTGCACCAACATGCGGAAGAACTTCTTCACGGTGAGGGTGATGGAGCACTGGAACAGGCTGCCCGGGGAGGTTGTGGAGTCTCCTCTGGAGATATTCAAGACCCATCTGGACTCCTACCTGGGCAGCCTGCTCTAAGGAACCTGCTTTGGCAGGACGTGATGATCTTTCGAGGTCCCTTCTAACCTATGCAATTCTGTGATTCTGTGACTCTATGAATGCACACAAAAACAGGAATGTTAAACTCTGTGGTGCACACTGTACTGTTTTTGGATTATAAATATATAGATACTTATATTTTAGTAAGAATATTGTTTTAAGCTTTAGAATTTGTGTGTGTATGTAAAACATGTAATTCCACATGATAATGATGCATTATGTGACTTTAGAATTCCTAGTTAACTTCTAGTTTACAGTATAGATTGGACTTCCTTTGTAATTTTCCTTTATGGTTGCAGATGTTTATTCTGATGAAACTTGTAGAATCTTATTGTCCTTCATGTCCCCATCTCTCTGTTAAATCAGCTGTAGTTTCCAGCGGATTAAAAAACTATCCCAATCTGAAGGAATTCTCATAGTCAAGAAGGCAGTTACATAAATACATGCACATGTGCAGGGAGATGAATGCAGGAAAAAGAGATATCATGATTACACCAGTTTAGGTCCTTACAGTAAATGCTACTGTCCAGGATAATACAATTCAAACTGTAAATTCATTTTTTCACACATATATAAAATTATCAAGATGCCCCTCAGTAAATGTAAGCTTAGATTTTGGAACAAATACTTCTTCACCTTGAAGTATCTAATTTAAATGGGAGTATATTGTGGTGTATATTATACAATTAGATACATATTTATGCCCTCAGCCTTCCTTCCTAGGCATCTTCTGATTGTTGTATTACTCTTTTGAATTTCATTAAGTTATCTGAAGGCACTATTTTACTCCTATGTGCTTCAGTTTCTCTGGAGAACTAAATCATCACAAAAAGTGGTATGGTATTAATTCCTCGTGGTTTACATACAGTCTTCACCACCAAAATGTGACCTTTACTAGGAGGACAATGCACTGAAATCCTTGTCATCTAGAGAGGTGTGATAGTAAATAGTGATATTTTGACCACCATGTGGTAATTGCTACTTAATTTAGTGATGTTAACAAATGTGCCTCCTTTTTTTTTTTTTTTTTTTTTTTTTTTTTTTTCCAGGCAGTTAGTTTCATTACGCACATCTGGCGTATTTGTGAGGTTGGTAGATCAAAGACAGTATTGCTTTCACTAACCAAATACCAGTCTATATTATCCATAACAGACATATCTACTGACCCAAAATGACAATCAGATGAGTTTGTTGTGATGGATGAATGAACATAAATTACCAGCCTCTTTGTAACAATGCATCTTGATACAGAGTGACACATAGTGCTATAGCACCTCACCCAGAAAATCTGAATCAATGTGTCTAATTTTTTACAAACACTGAATTTGAAAGAGAGCAGCTAGCTTTTCAAAGAAGATTCTGTCAAAGCAATTTTCTCTTCAGTGCTGAAAGTAAAAAGTTTACATTAAATTAATAGAGGAGATTTACAAATATTTATTGTAGTTACAAATCTATATTCTGGGATATGTGGGGAGATCTTATTGTCACCAGTACTTTCTAAAACATGAAATTGTCTCTGGTCACTGCATACATGTTGTGGTTATGAGAGAAGAACCAGAAGACACATAACAATGTCCCGTGCATTTACTGAAGACTTTGCTTATTCCAGTTTCAGTTTTCATCTACACTACAGGGAAATCAGTTTAACTACATTCAAAAAAAATGTGTCCCACTTTAATGGAATGTGGTGGTTTTGCCCTACCAGGGAGCTGAACTCCACAACTGTTCTCTCACTCACATTCCTCAAAGGGAAAGGGGGAGAAAATATGATGGAAAAGGATCAAGGGGTGTGACAGGGACAAGGAGATTACTCAACAATTATCATAGGCAAAATAGACTCAGCATAAGGAAAGATTAATACAATTTATTGCCTATCACTAGTGGACTGTAAAAGTGAGAAATTAAAAACAAACTAAAAACACCTTCCCCCTCATCCACCATCTTCCCCTTCCTCCCCCCAAGTGGTGCAGGGGAACAGGGAATGGGGACTGTGGCCGGTCCCTGATGCTTCATATCCATTGCTCTGACCCTGCTCTACAAGAGGTCCCTCCCATGGGATGCCATCCTTCCCAAACTGATTCTGTGTGGGCTTTCCATAGGCAGCAGCTCTTCATGAACTGCTCCAAACTTGGGTCTGCACTACATGGTCCATCCATCAGGAGCAAACTGCACCAACCTGGGACCCCCACAGGCAGCTGCTCCTCCAGCCCCCCTGCTCCTGCATGGGCTCCTCTCCACGGGCTGCAGCTCTGGCCCGGGGCCTGCTCCTGCGGGGGCTCTCCATGGGCCGCAGCCTCCTCGAGGCCACATCCACCTGCTCCAGCGGGGGCTCCTCCACGGGCTGCAGCATGGAGATCTGCTCCATGTGGGACCCATGGGCTGCAGGGGGACAGCCTCCTCCACCAGGGGCCTCTGCACAGGCCGCAGGGGAACTTCTGCTCTGGGGCCTGGAGCACCTCCTGCCCTCCTTCTTCACTGCAGGGCTGTTTCTCACTCCTCACTCTGCCAGATACTGTTGTGCAGCATTTTTTTTCCCTTTCTTAAATCTGCTTTCACAGAGGCACAACCGGCACTCACCGGATCTGCTCCAACAAGCGGTGGGTCCCTTTTGGAGCCAGCTGGAGCTGGCTCTTATCTGACATGGAGCATCTTCTGTACTCTTCTCACAGAGGCCATCCTGCAGCCCCCGCTACCAAACCTCGCCATGTGAAATCCATTACGTGGGAGTAGCCTAGGACTCTTTTCTATTACCTGAAAAAGGAATAACTTTCTGCACATCTGGATTTCATTTTGAGAACTATAATGCAAACTTAAAATTGGGTTTATTGTGTGAGAAGAATGCTTACCTCATTTCATTTCAAAGGAAAACATTGTATAAGAGTTAACAGATTTCCTGGTGCAAATAGTTAAATGTGTACACCTTCTTTACATTATAATTAGATCAGTTTACTGGAGCAAAATAGGTGAGCTAAGAAATGTATGACTTTGTCCTTTCACTAAATTTATCACTGGAGCTCTTCCATTATTTATAATACATGTATTAGTTTGATAGCATAGCAAGCACTTTGCAGGAAAATATTAAGCTTCTTCTAAATATTGTCTAATTATAAAGTGACCCAACCAATTAACTTATTTTAGCTTATTGCATTGTATTTAATTTATTATTATATTGGGTTTACATGGCAAGATTTGGATATTGGGTGGCTACAGGGTAGCCTCTGTGAGAAAAATCCAGAAGCTGCCCCATGTCTGATCATCACCAGCTCCAGCTGGGCTCCAGCCCCTGGAGAAGCCCCCGCAGGAGCAGGCCCCAGGCCGGAGCTGCAGCCCGTGACGAGGAGCCCACGCAGGAGCAGGGGACCTGGGGGGAGCTGCCACCCATGGGGGACCCATGCTGGAGCAGTTTGTTTCTGATGGATGGACCCCGTGGTATGGACACATATTTAGAGCAGTTCTTGAAGAGCTGCTGCCTGTGGGCAGGCCCCGCAGGATCAGTTTGAGAAGGACGGCATCTCGTGGGAGGGACCTCATGTAGAGCAGGGTCAGAGAGTGACTGTGAAGGAGCAATGGATATGAAACATTAGGGACTGACCACAGTCCCAATTACCTGTTCCCCTGCACCACTTGGGGGGGAGGAAGTAGAAGAAGGTGGATTGGGTGACAGTGTTTTTAGTTTCTTTCCTTTGTTTCTCACTGTTCTAGCTTGTTAGTAATAGGTATTAAATTTTATAAATATTCCTGTGCTGAGTCTCTTTTGCCCATGAAGATAATTATTGAGTGATCTCCCTGTCCCTCTCTCACCCCTTGATCCCTTTCCATGACATTTTTCCCCCTTTCCCTTTGAGGAGGGGGAGTGAAAGAGTGATTGTGGTGGAGTTCAACTGCCCAGCTGAGTAAAACCACCACAGCTGTAATTACAATATACATAGCAGAGCTCTGACAAACTTAGGTAGCCATGGTGTAACAAACAGTAGTCTTAAACAGTAGTCTCTATGTTATATGAGACTGGAGGAAGCTGTTTTACAACAACACTCCCACTGAGAGCTCATGAGAAGGAAACAGAGAAGGAAACTAACAAAATAGACCAGTCAGATAACAAGATTTGAGTGTAGCAAGGCAGTCCCTGTCTTACTACCTCTTAAGGGGGCTCTTGGCTGCCCCCTCTGCCACAAATTTAGACTGGGGCAGTCACCAGAACAGAACCACACTTCTCCCACTGTGAACTGCCCTCTTTTTTTCCCCAAATGGTTCAGGTGTACACAGGCTTAGATTATGAAGACTGATGAAAAAAAAAAAATGCATCGAATACTTTGGCCTATCCTAAATACTCCATCACCTGTTTTTCTCCCTCATCCATCAAACTGACTCACATTTTCCTTGGTGAAATTTTCCATTAGGTTGTTGTAAAGAGAAAAGAAGCTAAACAATCTGCAATCTGAAGCCAAGGCAAGCCTAGAAAAATCTATGCCCTGTCAGCTCAATACAAAGTCTATAGTCTTGTACTAACCATGGTAAAAATACTATTTATTGGGCTGCAGCTGGACGTAACCATATCCATGAGATTGGCTGGGATTCATTCACTGGTGCTGAAACAGTAGACCAATGTGATTGCAAAACTGATATGAACTGTGGCAGCTGGGCAAGATTCGTGATGACTAGAAAAACAAAAACAAATGTTATTTTTATATTTTACAAGGGCAAGAAGGACTAGCAGAACTTTAAAATTGTCAGTTACACCTCAGTCCATTTAAAGGTTAGGAGAACAACCTTTTGGAATCCATTGCAAAGGTCACCAGGTAAATACAACTTTGTCGTATCTAGGTAAACGATGTATTTACCTGATACTGCAGGGTCTTGGGATTTGTCTGAACTTGTCTTAGCCTGAGCTGGTATTAGTTTGTTTTAACTGTGACAATAATCGTGTAGCAGTCAGTGAGCTGTGGTCTGTTGTCTAACTAGTTTTAGGTTAGTTTCACAAATACCATATTATACAGTAGAAGACAAACAAATCAACATGGTCACTGAATAACAAAGATTAGCCCTTTATGTTATCCAAATCTTTCTATTTTTACAGATACTTATTTTAAAGAGGAATAGGACACTGTAGGATTTTCAAATAAATGCAATTTAAAATTTCAGAATGAATAATTCTGAGGGGGGTGTGACAACAAGATGACAAGACAAAGGGATGGGACACATTAGTAGTGATAACATTTGTCTTCCCCAAAAAACATTACACGTTACAAGCCCTACATTCCTGGAAGTGGATGAACATCTACCTGTGTGCCAATGGGAAGTAATGAATGAATTCCTTCTTTTGCTTTGTTTATGTGCAGCTTCGCTTCTGTGACACCATGTGACTCTGAAGTCAACTAGACTGTATTTTAGATCCGGTAAAGAGGACCACTTTTCTAGTATTAACATCATCTTACCAAATATCTTGTACATGTTTTAGTCTGAGAACATACAGCGTATCAAAAACCTCACTAAGACAACAAGAATGATTTTAATTTCATCCACATTCTAAATTAAATAAGCTTGTTTTCATTAAAGTAAATAAAATCCTTCAGTATCATATATGATGACATCTATTTATGTAATGTTTCAACTTTCAAATAATTCAAGATGCGTACAGATTATTACAATAGATTTATACATCTAATGTGCTTGATTAGTTTCTAACAAATATAAGAAGACATATACCACATGCCAGATAAAAATAGCAAATGGAAAGAATATTCTTGGTGATTTAACCTGAACTCAGAGTACTGAACTCAGCAGCAGTGGATTTAACAGGATACTTAAAATAAAGCATTAAGACTTAAAATAGCATTAATCTACTGTTATATTTTATTTTTACTATTATCTATTATTGGAGCTAACATATTATCAAAGGCTCGTAACTAAAGAAGCTTTTGAAATCTCAACATTTAAAACACAATGAAATCAGAATAGTTTGGAAAATATGAAATCAGTGGTAATGAACAACCCAATAGATAGGTTTATACTTCACAACATCTTACGTAAACACAATCTATCTGAAGGTTATAAATCTTGGCTTTCTATTTCATCAGTCATGTCACATTTTATCATTTATGCTGTTGAAATATTACATCATGTAATTTACCAACATTTCAAAATGTCTCAGTAATTAAAGAATGCATAGCTACTCAAAATTACATAATGATTTTAATCTGGATTTAAGGTCTTTTGGTCTCCAGTGGCTTACAATGTTTCATTCATTATTCCTATGTTGAAAATATGAAATTAAATCTATTTGTGGGGTATCTTAATCAAGGTTTAGGCTGATGAAATCTCTAAAGATGGAAATTCCACATTTTCCTTGTACGTTGAATTTGTGCATCAATTGAAATCCAATTAGATTTTAATCTATTTTCTTCTAGTGAACTATATAGAAATTTCATCGAAAGTTTGATGGGTTTCTTATCCACAAAGAAGTGAATGTTAAAAACTATGGGGTACTTGATTATCCTTGTCTTTCATTCCTCATGAACACCTTGAACCCACTGTCTAATTAGTAGACTATTTGAGATATCCTTTTCCTCAAAACTGGAAACCTACCTCATAGTGCAAAAATTTGTAGTTAATGTTGGATTAAAAAAAAATAAATGCAGGAGACACATAAAAAAATGCAATCCCAGAAGCAACTCTTTCTTTAAAACAAAAGTACTATTTTACAATTAAAGATGTAAAAAAAAAAAAAAAAAGGTAATTGCATATGGTGTTAAGTGACATTAAAAGTTGACTGTGAGCAATTACTTCTTTCTTTTGAAACTTGATATCATAAACTATCTCTAATGGGTACTTCTGAGTGAAGCAACCACCATCTTGCAGATAATCTTATTCTGTAATAAGACAACAAGCCTAGTAGAAGCAACTTTCTGACTTAGGTACGAAAAACCATGTTTTCTTTCATGAATTCAAGCACGTTATTTCTCTCCTACACTTGCCTGTCCAGGAAATCTTCAAACTGAGGATGTAACATAATTGAGAGGCAGGTCTTATTCTAAGATAACTGGAAATAAAGGAAAAACTTTCACACTTTGTTGTTTTTGTTGCTGTTTTTTAGATTGGTTAAATTATCATTATTTTTAAATTTATCTCTTTTTGGTGGTCATCTTTTGCAACCACAGGTACAATTAAATACCAATAGCAGATGTGTTCATTTTTCCAACACACAGAGCAGAAACAAATTTCTTTCATATTCTTTTTGCTAAATGTAAATATAAATACAGGTAATAATCACTGACATTGTTTTAATTACGATCAACTCTGTTTTTCATCATTGTCATGCTAATACTTAGATAGGTGGGGTTTAGTATTTCAATTTTGTTATTTGATCTGCAGAAATCCAAGTAAAAAAAATAAAATATACATATACACATATACTGGGTGGAGTATTTCTAGCAAACATTGCCAGACTACTACTTCATTGCATTACTGTAACTCTTAAAAAAATATATTACGAGCATGAATAAGATTACAAGAACTCAGACATTAAAAAGATAAGAAGCACATATATTTATAAATGCCAAATGAAACTGTAATTCTTTGAAATGAATGGCAAAGTTTCCAATGTTTTCAATAGATCCAAAATGCGGAAACATTCTAAATTGAGCTGGATATTCACATAAAGGAAGGCCTTCTGCAAATATTCTATTCATATGTTCTACATATATTCTGTTCATATTGTATCATGAAATATGATTATTACTTAAATATGTTGACCAAATGATGATGATGTCTAATGTTTATATGAAGCTGCAATTCAGTCTGATTTGTCATTGGGCTGCTGTGAAAAACATCTTGAGTCCTGAAAACAAATTTAGCCTTGCTGTTCATACTGAGGGTTTCTATTTTCAATTTTCAGTTTCATATTATTTGTATTTTATTAATTATTTTATTATTATTGCGTTCTTATTCCAGATCTTTTATTTAATGATTTTAATTATATATATATATATTTAAGTCGTTAAAAAATAGAGGTGTTATCTGGGACATGGCTCAAGAACTGCCTGAAGGTTGGTCAATTTTGTATAGACCTTTATATGAATCTAAAAAGAATAGTTAAAATTAATGGTGCTAATATGCCTGGAGTTTTACCTTTGGTGGATGGCAGTTAGAAGAAAATATATATATATATATATATATATTTTTAAGCATACAAGCTGAATTAATAAAGTGAAATTAATAGTTTTTTATATTTTTTTTTTTTTTTTTTCAAAATCCATTGATATTTTATTTCAAGAGTTCTGCCACAAGAGGGAGATGTTGAATTATAAATCGAAAGCAATTTTTCCTGCCTTCACTTGACTTGTACATTATTTTGAACAATAAAGATTCCAAAACTTTCTAGTTTTGCATATACTTATTTTAAAGAGGAATAGGACACTGCAAGAATTTCAAATAAACGCAATTTAAAGTTTCAGAGTGAATACAGAAGGAAACATAAAATCTCTGTTGCGTTCTCTCTTTCTCAACCCCAAAAGGCAAACATTGATAAACAAGTTACAGTAATCTGTACAGTACAGTACAGTATATTACCAACGTATATGTGTATTAAACAAGAGATTTTATAGTTAATACACCAGTTTAAAAAAGCCATTAAAGATATTGTTATGCTTGTTTGTATGTTTGATTGATTATTTTTATCTTTTCCTGTTTGAATCTCTTTCCTGATTTAAATTCTTTTTTGGTTATATAGGAATTACAGATTATAAAGGACATGTGAAGATATTTGATATGGTGGTTTGTAAAAAAAACAGGGCAAGATAAATTGTAATGTCTGTAATATGAAAACACAGTCACAGTCACAAGCTGTCTTTGCTCTGTGCCACCATCTGACTCTCACCAACCTCATTCTGAGGTTCTGTCAGCAACCATGTTCAGATTGATCAGTGTTCTCTTTACTAGCGGACAAGTAAGCTTTTGCAGAATTTATATTTCACTGATCTCTACTTAAAAACTGCACTCCTCCCTATGGTAACTTTATGAAGCAGGGTAATGAGTGGAAACACATTACACCAGATGAAACAAACAAACAAACAAAACAAAACAAAACAAAACAAAACAAAAAAAGATTTCTATACTCTGAATAACTCTTAATATCATTAAGAACATTGGGTATTGGCATTTATTTATTTATTTTTTTTTTCATGGTTTGGTACAGTGTTATAAAATTGAATATTATTGAAAACCACAAGTTGTTACTGTGAAATACTCAAGTAGCATTCATGATATACATTTTATCTTAAAATTACATTTTTCAAAATTAGATTAGGTCACCATTTTCATTTGTGAGGACATCAGTGTCTTTCTCTTTCTCTCTTTCTCTCTTTCTTTCTGTCTCTCTCCCTCACTTTCTCTCTTTTGCTCTTTCTTTCTCTCTCTTTCCTCTTTCTCTCTTTCTTGACTTTGTTAGTCTTTGGTGTTAAATGTGTAACAGATTTTCCCATGCTTATATGGCTGGCAGGATGACATAGGTGGCATCCTTTAAGGAAAAAGTATATTTTTAATACTATAATATTCGTTAACCACAAAACAGAGAAATTTTGGAAGACATGGACTAAAGATTTTTACACAATAATACTACATGAATGCAATGAAAAAATAAGAGGTATTCTCTATATGTGTGAATTGAAACATCATGCAAAGTCAACTGAAAAACGTGATGGTCTTAGTGATAATGATTGAGATCGTTATATGACAGTTGAACAAAATGATGTTATATTTTATCTATTGAAATAATACTATTTCAGACTAACCACACCATCTATGAAGAAAAGAAAGCTACTGTGGCCCTCAAAATTAATGTAGCTTTGATAGCTTTGATAGCTTTGAACTATCCTGATAAAACAGAAAGTTTTAGACTGCAGCTGCAGATTGTTCTGAGTTTACTCTGTATAGTTTATAACTTCACCCTGATCTCAAAAAAAAACCTATTACTTGTGAGACACCCATAAGGAGATTAATACAGGGAAGCCATAGTTTGGAATACTATCCTTTCATTTTCTTTGATGAAGATAATCTAGATCTATTTTCACTCTGTTACAGAGACTGATCAGCTGATACTTAAAAATCTTCATTCAGATAACAAGAATATATTTGCCAGACAGCAATAATTTCAATCTAAGAATTATATACCAGTTCTATGTTTACTTTGGTAACAGATGAAAAAAGGAAACCACGCATTATTAATATCTAGATATATGTTTGGAATATGTTCCATAAATTTTCTGTTTTGACACTTCTTTCAAGATATAGAATCAAGAGGATATTACACTACACTCTGTAATTTTGCACTCATGTTATTGATATATTAAGGAACATATTAATATCTTAATATATTCCTCTTTTTTTTTTTTGCTTTTTTTTTTTTTTTTTTTTTTTTTGCTTGCAGTGAGACTTTAAATTGTTCTATAGGTCTTCACAGATTCATAGAATAGTTAAGGTTCGAAGGGACTTCTGGAGGTCATCTGGTCCAACCCCCCTGCTCAAGCAGGGACAGTTAGAGTAGGTTGACAAAGACCATGCATGACCAGATACCTTTTGAAGATCTCAAAGGAGGGAGAATCCACAACATCACAGGGCAACCTGTTCCACTGTTCTGTCACCTGCACAATATAGTACTTCCTGATGTTTAGATGAAATCTCTTGTGTTCCAGTTTGTGGCCATTGCCTCTTTCCCTGGTGGTGAGCACCACTGAAAATAACATGGTTCCATCTTCTTTGCACATTCCCTTCAGTTATTTATACACATTGATAAGATTCCCCCTGAGCCTTCTCCTGGCCAAACAGTCACAACTCTCTGGTCCTTTGACCATCTCGGTAGCGCTCCACTGGACTTTTTCAAGTATGTCCATGTCTTTCTTGTATTGGGGGCCCAGAAATGGACACAGAACTCTAGGTGTGGCCTCACCAATGCTGAGAAGGAAAGGATCACCTCTCTTGACCTGCTGGCAATACTTTACCTAGTGCATCGAAGAATGCCATCAGCCTTCTTAGCAGCAAAGCCACATTGCTGACTCATGCTCAACTTGGTGTCTACCAGAACTCCTAGGTTCTTTTCTGCAGAGCTGCTTTCCATCTAGGTGGTCCCCAAAATGTACTGGTACATGGGTTTCTTCTTCCACAGGTGCGTGACTCTTCACTTGTCCTTGAACTTCATGAGATTTTTTTATCAACCTACCTCTCCAGCCTGCCAAGGTTCCTCTGTATGGCTGCATGGCCCTCTGGTGAATCTGCCATTCGCCCCCATCCCCCACCCCCCTTTTGGGTAATCCATGAATTTACTGAGGGTGCACTCCATCTCACCAACCAGATTGTTAAAGAAGATGTTAAATAGGACTGGATCCAGTATCGATCCCTGGGGTATTCCGCTCATTACTGGCCTCCAGTTAGAATTTGTACCACATAGAACTACCTTCTGGGTCTGGCTGTTCAGACAGTTTTCAGTCCACCCCACTGCCTTCTCTGCACTGACTTTCCTAAACTATAGAGAAAATAAACACATAAATAATCACAGTTTAGAAAACTGAAAAGTATCTGAGTGGTTGCTGTCATTCATGTGTATGTAGCACACGTAGCATGTACATCTTTATGTATGTGTATGGTAGACTTATATAAGATGTAAAATATCAACCAAAAACTATGTTTGGTTTTGGGAATCATATGATCATCATTTACATAAAAAGATCCTCCAAAAATAAAATGATTTTTGGTACTAAAGCTAGATAATTTATTTTCTAGTTAGGACTGAAAATATTCTTTAAGGATACTGTAAACTCAAATATATGGTTATGTTTGAGAGTCTTTATCTTATTGTTTCAAAATACAGATACAGCCTGAAATTGGCAGGGGAGAAATAATTTATATTTATTCAGTTAGGTTACACTACACATTGTACAGAACTTTTTATTAATTCACTGACCATGTTCATTGCTATTAATTGGTGATTACCATATTGTATTATTTTGATGAGAAAAATCTAACCCTTGACACCATGCAGAATACCAAACCCTACTGCTGACTCAGTAGTTGTCTTACTGGTAAGCTCACACCTGCTCACGATCTGTGCTTTACTGAAATCCATATAGCTTTGCACAGATGCCAATATATGGTCAGTAGTAGTTAGATCTTTAAGTCAGAGTCAGAAAAAAAGTCAGAAACTTCCCTTACTATGAGTTCTAAACAAAGTTTCATCTACAAAATCCCATGTGAAAAAGAGTTGAATTTAACTGGAAAAGTGTACCTAAAAGGCTTTATACATAAGAAAAGTATGTAACAAGTAGCATTTAATACAATGGATTTTTGGAAGTAGAAATATGTCTATATTAAAATCTACTTTATCTATCAGTGCTGATAAGCTATTTTTCCTGGGGAAAAGTGAAGGTGTGTAACAATATGACCACAGCAAATTCACTCTTCCTGGCCTACTTTCCATTTTTTCTTCACTGGAAATATTCCCACCCCTGTCCTTATCCCTCACCCTTGAGGAAACTTAATTAA
>CM021697.1:152577461-152636471 GCA_011074415.1 Stictonetta naevosa
TTTTTTTTTTTTTTTTTTTTTTTTTTTTACTGTGGTTCAGAGGAAAAGATATTGATGCATGTAAAGCATGAATAAATATGTAGCATACTGTGATCCTAGCATTATACTGCATACATCAAAGTAAAGTTTTGGCATGTTGTAGCCTGTCCCCAGTACTTCTTGGGGTGGGAGGTGGGGGGAAGAACTTAAGAGATTATATATATTAAACATAGGCAGCTGTAGTTCAAGGACTATTGTACGAGACAAGTATATAAATATATATATATACACACACATATATATAGGTTTTACTGAAACAGAGATAAAATACCATGTATTCAAGGGCACTTTCTCATACTATGAAACTATTCAATCATTCCTTTAAAACTCATACATCTGCTCCCAGTTATCAGAAATTTTTAATGGAGGAAAAACACAGTTCACTCTGCAGTCATTTGCTGTTGTGTTTTGTTTGTTTGTTTATTTTTTGTTTTTATATATGTGTGTGTGGTTTGTATGTGTGTAATGCTCATAACAGAGCACTGAAGTCATTGCATACATAAATCTCTACATCTCACTATAAGAGAAACCTTGATGTGTTGCTAGTAACAAAGGTATATTATTATTAAAAATGTATTGCTGAGAAATGACAAAACAGATTGCCACACTATAAGAATATTCATACATATAATTGAATAGATTAACTAATCTTTCAGAAATTAACACTTCAAATGGTTAATTCTGTAATGATGGTTAATTCTGTAGTGACATTTTGCATTCCATGTTTTAATAGTTTACTATGCAACACCATGTGACCTTTATTAGCTGGATTTCTTCAGAAACCAGCTTAGTTCAGTCCTAGAATGAATACAGCACCTAAAAAATTATTGTGCTGTAAATCTTCCAGTCCATTTTTCTTTTAGGAAAAGTGGAAATATTTATTTTAATTAAAGATTATAAACAGAGATTTTGCTCCATCTCATATATCAAGAAATATCTTTTTTCCTGCTAATTAGACAGAAACAGAATTTTCAAATGAAGTGTAGCATAATCTAATTTCAAACAATAACAAACATTTGACTTCAATGTGTAAATTTTACTCTTGACTTCATAGTTGTACTGTAATGATGCATATCTCAGGTATTGCAAATTTTGAGATCAGTTTGATGGCTGACATTTTAAGTTACATAATGTATTGCTGATACTGGTGATGACTTGTAAGTAGAAAGGTAAAGTTAATTATGTGTACATTTCAAAATATTTGTGCTAATAATTCTAATAATTGGAAGGAGCTTAATAAATAGTCTCAAAAAATGTTTGCTCTTTGCCTATTTGTTTCTTCTGAAAGGTACTGCATTGTAAACTCTCTCTTTTTTCTTTGTGTACACAATTATTTTGTGTGCACACTGTTACACTACTAAAGAGGCTTAAAATGTGTTGTATTCCTGCCTTCACTAAATATATATGAACTAAACCATGCACATTAAAATTTAATTACAGGAAAAACAATATTTTATCTACTTAGTTTTCAGTCTGGGAATACAAGGATTGCAGAGGAAGTACCTTTTAATTTACATACATAATGCAGAACCAAAGGAGACATTCCCTGTATCCTGCCTGAATGGACTTTTGCTTACAACACATTGTTGAACAAAAGCAAATCTTTTATCTTCTCTTTAACAGCTGGATAACATTAAGTTGAGCTTAGCAAGATACTGCTAAAATCTGCAATGCTATATGGTGGCACAAAGAAACGATCAAAATATAAGTTGCTTGGGGCAGTAACTTACTATTTCTGTCTACTGTCAAAACATATGGCATATAAATGGTTTATATATGATATATAAATAAATACAATGCATTCCTGATTATCTCCAACTTAGGTGTATCAGCATGAAAGTACTGAAGCACTCCTCCTTATGACTGTGTCTATTGATTCAGTATGTTAAACTAAATATATCTATAACTCTCTCTGGTTAGAAAATCATTCAAATGCTTTGCAGGATATAATAATGTTAGAAAAGATGAGGCAGGTCAGCAGCTATCACCCCTCAACTCCTCACCCCCTGAAAGAAAGAAAGAAACACAAAACCACAAATTGTGAAATCATGACTTTTTTTTTTTTTTTTTTTTTTTTTGTGTGTGTAGAATCTGCTGGGCAAGATGAAGCTCTGGATTCTTACGGTATATTCAGTTCTGGTTGCATCTGACCCTTTCCAGTCAGAGTCTTCTTTTTCTTCAGTCAGAGGATCTTGTCAGAGCTTGTGTTCCTGTGAAGAAAAGGATGATACCATGATTATAAACTGTGAAGAAAGAGGCATCAAGATGGTATCAGAGATAAATGTCCCACCATCACGGCCTTTCCATCTTAATCTGTTAAACAATGGCCTGACTATGTTACATGTGAATGATTTTTCTGGCCTTGTTAATGCTATCTCTCTACATCTTGGATTTAATAACATTGCAGATATCGAGCCTGGGGCTTTCAGTGGTCTCAGCCTTCTTAAGCAACTTCATATCAATCACAATTCTTTAGAAATACTTAAAGAAGATACATTTAATGGATTGGAAAATTTGGAGTTTCTTCAAGCAGACAACAATTTCATCACAGTGATTGAAGCAAGTGCCTTTAGCAAGCTCAACAGGCTTAAAGTGCTTATTTTGAATGATAACGCCATTGAGAATCTTCCTCCGAACATATTTCGTTTTGTGCCATTGACCCATTTAGATCTTCGTGGAAACCAATTACAGACACTGCCATATGTTGGCTTTTTAGAACATATTGGTAGAATACTAGACCTTCAGTTGGAAGACAATAAATGGGTCTGTAACTGTGATTTGCTTCAGCTGAAGATATGGCTCGAAAACATGCCTCCTCAGTCAATAATAGGTGATGTTGTTTGCAATAACCCTCCAGTTATCAAAGGCAGCATCTTAAGCCGATTGAAAAAAGAATCACTTTGTCCTACTCATCCTGTCAATGAACTTGAAGATCCTTCAGGGTCACTACCCTTGGTTGTAACCACCTCTATTGGTGATAGTCACCTATCAACTAAGGTCATTCCTATCCTGAAAGCTCCTACTAAAGAAACAGGTTTAGTGCTTCATACTTCAAAGTCAACTACTCAATTTCCAGGAATCTATTGTCCCATTCCCTGTCACTGCACCAGCCATATGCTCTCAGGAGTTCTCATGCACTGCCAAGAGCGAAATATTGAAAGCTTGTCTGATTTAGGACCTCCTCCTACAAATCCTAAAAAGCTTATTCTAGCTGGAAACATTATTCAGACATTGCTGAAGTCAGATCTTGTGGACTATGCTAGCCTGGAAATGCTTCATCTGGGGAACAATCGTATTGAAATGCTCGAGGAAGAATCTTTTATGAATATGACTAGACTGCAGAAATTATATCTCAATGGTAATCATCTTACAAAGCTAAGTCAGAATCTCTTTCTTGGCCTTCAGCACCTTGAATACCTGTACCTTGAATATAATGCCATCAAAGAAGTTTTGCCAGGGACATTTAATGTGATGCCAAAACTTAAAGTCCTCTACTTAAATAACAACCTTCTGCAGACTTTACCACCCCATATCTTTTCAGGGGTTCCACTTACCAGATTAAACCTAAAAACAAACCAGTTTGCTCATCTGCCTGTGAGCAATGTCTTGGATGATCTGGGTATGCTGGTACAAATTGAACTTGAAGACAACCCCTGGGATTGTACCTGTGATTCAGTTGGGCTGCAAAAATGGATACAAAAGCTGAGTAAGAACACAATGATGGGTGATATTTTTTGTAAATCTCCCGGACACCTAGAAAAAAAAGAACTGAAATCCCTAAACAGTGAAGTCTTGTGTCCAGGTTTATTAAACAGCCCTGCCCTACCATCTCATGCCAGTTTTGTAGTTGTGACAACTTCTACTACTACTACGAACACTGCAGACACAATCCTGCGGTCCCTTACAGACGCTGTCCCACTTTCTGTTCTAATACTAGGACTTCTAATTGTGTTTATAACTATCATATTTTGTGCAGCAGGCATAGTTGTTCTTGTTCTGCATCGGCGGCGAAGATGTAAAAAGAAGCAAGCAACTGAACAATTGAGGGATAGTAGCCCAGTTCACCTCCAGTACAGCATGTATGGGCATAAGAAAACACACCACACAACAGAACGCCCAGCTGCATCCCTCTATGAGCAACGTATGGTTACTCCCATGGTTCAGGTCTATCACAGCCCATCCTTCAGCCCCAAGCACACTGAGCAACAAGAGGAAGGAAGTGAGAAAACAGGTAATGATTCCAAACATCTCCGCAGAAGCCTCCTGGAGAGAGAGAATAATTCACCTCTTACCAGTTCAAATGTCAAATATAAAGTTACAGATCAATCTGCTGAATTTCTGTCTTTTCAAGATGCCAGCTGCTTGTATAGAAACATTCTTGAAAAAGAAAGAGAACTGCAGCAACTAGGGATCACAGAGTACCTACGAAAAAATATTGTCCAGCTCCAGCCTGAAATGGAAGTTCATTATCCTGGAACACATGAGGAACTGAAGTTAATGGAGACACTAATGTACTCCAGACCAAGAAAAGTTTTTCTAGAACAAACTAAAAATGAGTATTTTGAACTCAAAGCTAATTTACATGCTGAGCCTGACTACTTGGAAGTCTTGGAGCAGCAAACATGAAATAACACATTGGGTTGGGCCAAATTTCTCTAATTCTATTTTAAGTTAGAACCATTGTAAATAAAAGTGCCTTATAATAACAAGTCAACAGTCAGAATTTAAGCACAGCAGTAATCCTAGAAAAAAAAAAAAAAAAAAAAGAAAAGAAACAAACAACAACAACAACAAACAAAAACAACTCAGGGATCACTGTGGGAAGCCATGGGATTGTGTGCAGATAATATCTCACCCCCAGTTAAACATGAACTGTATGATTGAACTGTGGGAGGAAGATTGCTTATTGCAATATTCCTCAATGTGTTTTAAAGGTGTATACGGCAGTCTCCTTTCTGTACTTAACCTATGGAAAACTATTTGTTTCTTGTAATCTTTTTCTGTCAAATTAATTACATTCCTTAAAACAAACAAAAACACCTGTGTTTGTAGTTACAAGGTTAGAGTGTATTGGTTAGGTATTAGCATATGCACTGCATATATGGCCGTTGTCTACAACAACACCTAACATACCCTTGTAATAAATATGAAAGGATTTGAAAAGTTTTCATACTAAACGTCAGTTAAAAACAAAAGGAAATATTTTTGCGTGTGCACCCATACATCCAGAGCCTTCAAAAACTTAATATTTTACATGGAACTTCATCAAATATGTTCTTTATCAGCATGAGGAAGGAGAAATATCTATGTTTACCCAATATCTTATAACAAGAAGAAAAAAAAAAAAAAAAAAAAAAAAGCAATCCTTTGCATACTTTTCCCTATCTGATAGCTTTACTTAAGTTTGGACAATCTTTTCTTAAGCTGCTGCTATAAAATATCGTGCATCACTGGTGTTTCAACTCACAATCATGGGCAATTTGAAAAGCTACTGAGAATCAGCTGTAAATATATTGCTGTGTTTAATAAGTTTGATTTTTATATGTCTATCAATATATATAAGTAATTTTTGTACTGGCTTTAAATATACCTGGAGGAAATAAGTTTGCTGTGGCTAGGAGCTTCCAGGTGCAAAAGCAGGTCCTGACTGACACTACCCAAAAGCAACTCCTCCCCCCCCCCACCCCCCCCCAAATAACTGCAACAAAACGCATATATGAGGAACAGTAATAGTATTTAGATGTTTGTACAAAAATATGTTATATTTTGCAGAATCTAGAAGAAAATAGTGCTGTGGGAAAATAGGGGAAAAAAAAAAGTAGAAAACTGCAGATTTATTTTTGCAATCAATTCTAGCTAGATTTATATTTACTATTTATTCTGTATAATTTTGTATTTTTTTTTCTTTTTTTTTTTTTTCTTTTTTCAACTCACAATAAAAGAAAAGCTTATTTCTAGCTACCTTTCTAGAAAATCAAGGAACTGGTCTCTTTCAATGAAAATGAAATAAAGCACTTTTTTAAATGTCTTTTTCTTAGAGGTCACTTTTTAAAGAATAAGGTCGCAACTTTTTCATGCACAACTTTAGAACTTTTCAGGAATTTTAAGAGGACAAGGCTTCTCACCCATGTGGACATGCCATGTGGACAGAAGCATCTTGTCTGGAGTGCAGTAGAGCCATTCAATTTCTGTGCATGGCTGACACAGTGCCAGAACACAAATTACGACCTGCATTTATCTTCTTCTAAACAAATCTGTGGTAAATTGTCTATGCATTAATAACTTTTTTTTTTTTTTCCTAATTTCTATTTGTAGAGCTAAGAATCAGCTGCATTTCTACATATGTATGCCAAACTTAGCACTGAAGTTTTGATAAACTAAAATAGATATGTTCTTTAGTTCATCTTACTGCTGATGTCTTACCTATTTGTATACACATATGTGAGTTCTTTATTTTCTTTGCACATGGGTACATAAGTTTCTGACATAATTTTTCTCTATGTTGTATACAAAAGTCAAATTATCAGTTTTTTCAAATTTGCATAGAGATAATTACATTGATGGTGCTATCCTAATTTTTGTAACCCAAGGATCTGACCACTTGTTTCTGTTAACAATTCAACTTCCTTATTAATATTTTTAAAAAGTCATCACTTTGCTATGGAAGTCAACCTTCTCAGCTTCCAAGAATCAAAATGTTAGTTATTAGAAAATAAGTATTATTTCCTCTTTCTACAGCTGAGAATAATTTAGTTTAGAAAATCTCTGTATTGAGGAAGCGTAAATCTGGTTGCAATATATTTTTTCCTTGCTATCTTTATACTAGATAAGTAAAGGTAATACTAAGTATTACTTGTGGAGGTAAAGGTGAGACAAAGGGGAAAATGCAACTACTTTAATTTTACATTAACTATTTAATGTTATTTTAGCTGTCCTTGCACATCCAAGACATGTGGCATGTCTCTTCATGGACATGTCAGAGAACCTATGGAAACTCCTGCTTTCATCTAGAGGGGCAATTGAAGCACAGGTGAGATGGCTTAGAGCACTAAAATAACACTAATTGTCTACATCTAAAACAAAACAAAACAAAACAAAACAAAAAAACTAAATTCAATTCTGAAAATAAAAAAATAATATATTAAACAATAAAAAATTGAATTCAGTCAATAGAACTGACAATAGAAAGCTTTTTATTTTAAACGTATCCACAAATATCCTTCTGTGAATTCTCAGAGATCTTAAATTAATGTGGAGAAAAAACAAACAACAACATATATGGTATACAGACTTTAGCATTTCCGTGTCTTTCATTTCAGTAGTCATTTCCATTAGTAAAAAATAGGTGTAAAAATAATTCTCTGAAATTGGCAAGATGCAGGGAAATGATGAATCAGGTCCTCAGGCTTTGATTGAAGAGAAATAGTTTTAGACTAAAGACAATTGCCACATGCACAGATGTCACTTTGCTTAGCTGTTAACAGTTACTTGGCAGAATGTTGAGGACAACTGTGTGGCAAAACATTTTTCTGCATTGCAGTCTCAAGGAATCAAAAAAAAAAAAAAAGCTAAATTAATGTCAAAGTAACTCAAAGCAACTCAGTTACACAGTTGTATCAGAGCATCACTCAGCAGACGTAAATAGAGATTTAGCTTTTAGCTTTCCATCAGCAGGGTGATTCACACCATTCATTATATTAGTGTGGCTGTACTCTGTGGTAATCTGTAACACTGCAAGTGGTTTTGCAGTATCCAGAAGTCAGTAGAATGTAGCATGTCATCCATTTTCCTATCATCTGTCCCTGCTGGACTGCCATGTAGTAAATGTTTGTATGACAAGGTGAAGGCAGGTCTGTCTATAAATTTTCCTCATAATAACATTCTCAGACAGTGACTTCCTAAAAGAGGAGATTTTTTTCTTTCTTTTTTTTTTTTTTTTTTTTTTTCTTTCAGTAGGAAAATTTATATTGCCATAACAAAAAGGGATAAGAATTTGGCCTTATATGATTATTCTTCAGATGAAGAATATCAGTATCAGCTGATGAAATCATAACATAATGAAGGTATTGTACAACAGAAGAAGGATGAAGTATGTGTTCCAAAAAGTTCCTTGGGAACTTATTTTCATTATATTAATTAGCAACGTGTCCCTAGCATAGTTACTGATGTTTCTGGAAAGTTGGAAGTGGTATTCAGATTTTGTTGTTGTTGTTGCTAAAGCCATGTTCTTGTATTTATTTACTTATTTATTTTCCAATGACAAACACTGTAAAGTGATTTTACACATTTCACTTATCTAGAATAATGGAGGCTGGAAGGTAAAACAATGCTTGACAGTCTGCAGTGAAGTGGATCCATTTTTCTCCTGTCAGCACGACAGTTTAATTGAGTGGAGGAACAGTATACAGAAAACAGGTGTACTTGACAGCTATGTTATTGTTGTTAGGGTACCTCAAAGTAACCAACATTAACATTTTTCCCCTTGCATTTGAGTGAATAAAATATATTAAATAAAAATATAGACCTGTTCTCTAAAGAAAAAAACATACTAAATACATCTATTGCACTAATTTATTTTAACCTGCTTTTAAATTTTCAACTTCATAAATGTCAAACATAATACTGTTTCTTCCTGCTACAGGTATTTTTCACACAAGCTTTTAGTATTTATTTAGTAATACATTCATATTACCTGCAGTGATGTCTCTTCAAGCTTATGAACGGAAAAAAGCAACACCCCCCTAAAAAAAAAAAAAAAACAACAACAACAACAAAAAAAACACTTTCCAACAAAAACTGTGCATTTGCACATAAATTATTTGTCTATTCCTAAATGGTTCAGTAATTTCATGTGCTCTTCTCCATTAGAATGACAGATCATCCTTTCTATATCCAAGTTGTAAATTGAAAATAAGTTCATACTTTTTCTCTGTGGTGTGTTAAAACTACAAGATTTGAACTTGAACCTTTTTTGCCTTTAGTAACTGATTTTCTAATTGGAATCAGAGGATCAGGTTCTGCCCCCTCTCTTCACAATAAAGAAGTCCTCAATATAACCCCAAATAGCAGCTCCTCATAATGTGAAATTTACCTACAGAGGGGTTACTAACTGCATAGTATGCTAAACTGAAAAGATAAGCTTGACTTGGAGGGGAAAACACTTTATCAAGATCCATTTCTGTTATATGAATAGAACATGGGTATTTACTGCAATGAAAATATTATTTCACAGGGCATAGTGGAAAAAAAAAAAAAAAAAAAGAGACTGAGTCTCAAAGTCAGCATCAGAAGGAATTCTGTATTATAATTTTGAGGATGCAATTTTCTAGAGCAATATACTTCATCAGCCACACCAAGACAATCTGCACATTTCAGGTAAATGTCCTGAAATTATTACACAGCTAAAAACAATAAAGCACTTGTCTTAATTAAAAAGATCAACTGAGAAACTTGCTGAAGACTATTTCTCTTTTCTTGTACTGCTTAAATATAAAATACCTTCATTTCCAATAATGAATTTCCATCATGCTCTGCCATATACAACACCCTAGCACTAAACTGAAACCTACTCCATGGGGAAGTTTTATGTATGTGAATTGCCTTCAGTTTTCAGTTCCTCTGCCACTTGATGTTTGGTTTACCCTACTGGATTTGGGACAGGGAAATGGATCTATTACTGAGCTTACTATAATTCAAAAGATTTGTCCCTTTTTGTTTTTCTGAAGTTTATGAGACTCTTGATCTTGTTCCAGGAGATGTTATTGAATACATTGTTTTTGTTTTGTTTTGTTTTGTTTTGTTTTGTTTTGTTTTTAACTTGAAATAGAAATGAGACGTAGATGGAATCAATATGGTTAACTTAACTGCCATACTGAAAAGATATAGCAAGGCATTTTCTTTCCGGCACATCTCCTAACAGTCTTTTGGCTTCTTGACACAACAGAACAAATTCTTAAGAGCCACAGTCTAATGGAATGCAGTTAACATCAAGAAGAAAGTAAAACACCAGATGCTGTTCAGTTCTATGAAAGCAAGATGTGATGATTTTTTTTTATTTTATTTTTTTTTAATCAGTTTCAACAAGATGGAGTTCATATGTTCCTCCTATTTCTACTACAAGGACTACTTCTACAGTTACTTTTAGTTCATGTTATGGAATGATAGCAGAGAAAAGAAGAAACAACTTAGTTTCATATGTTAAGGAGAAATATTATTTATTATAACTTCAGCTGTTTGTAGATCAATTCATCTAGATTATTTCATTTTGAGACAAATTATTTTAGGAAATAAGTATTTTAAAAATCTTCCAGTTGTAATTTATTACCTACTAAACTCCAGAGAAGTATATATATTCAAATATAAAGAAATCTGGGCCCCTTTATACATCCAGAAATCTGTCCTACGAAATGTTAGTATAAAATTGCTTTTTAGAATAAACTATAACTTTTATTTTTTTACCTTATAAAATTATTATTTTTAGTTTTAAATTAAGAGCCATCCCAGTATTTTTGCATTTTTTAATTGAAAACCAATATAACACTTTCATAATTATACATATTTGGGTTAAATACATATTAAATATTTCCATACTAAGACATATTAAAAAACAATACTGTCAAATATAATTTGACACTCATCTCTTCTTTCTCTTTGCAGAAACAATGCAGTTTGCTGTGCAAAAAATAATAATAATAATAATAATAAAAATGCGCATTTCATGGGCAGGAACAAACAAACAGAATTATTTTGTGTCTTTGTGACTTATTTTGTGAGTGAAATATTTTGGATTCCAATCCCCGTGGTGCAGTATGTTCATACAGTTCATAAGAGACTGGAAGCATGTAAGAGGTTCAGACTAAAACAATTAAAGGCTGTTAACACAAAAGAGTGGCTTAATTAATAGTCTATGTTCTTTTGTAAAAAGGTAGTTGCAACAATACTTTTCAAAAGATCTGGTGTGTCAAATTTCCTTTGAATATATCTGCTAAATTGGATCCCAACGGTCCTCTTACATCTTTATGAAACTTGGTAAGATGTGAGATTCAGGCTGCTAAGTGCTGGGCTAGTTCACGAGCATCCAGACACTCTGTATGCTTGTATATTTGGAGGCCAGAAAAAAACCTCTAAGATGATGTGTTTAAGTGGAAGAGATTCTGAGAAACAGTTAAAGATTTAGCTGGCTCTTTTCATCTTGCCCAAGATGTTCAATATTCCATAGTATTATATATATAATGTGACTTACAGATAAATGTAAAATACTAATAAATCAGAAATGCAACATTCAGATGTCACTATTCACAAAGGGTAAATGATTACATGAGATACCATGGAATGAATGTGAAGGTAGGGAGACTTTAACAGCCTCATGTGTTATGTAAGTGTCTTTAAGTACACTCAAAAATAACACTCAGTATAACCTCAGAAATGTTGATAGGGGAGAGGAGATTTTTGTCTTTCGACCGCTCATGAATACAGCATTTCTGAAGGGAAATGCTGTTCTGAGGAGAGCTAACTTCATGCTGCCATACATGATATTATGAAGGCTGAATCATGTTCTATAGTTTCTAACATAATCTTGTATGATAGGTTGAAATCTGTCACTGCTTTAAGCTCTGAAGTGTCATCTGAAGTCAACATGACTTTTTGCATACCTAGATTCCATTATTATTTTTACTCATAAAAATGCTCACAGAATAAACACATTTTTTATTATTTTCCTATATAAAAGCAATCCTGTAAAGAAAATGATTTATTTTGAATTTTTGATTCATGTCTTAATCCAAGGGCCATTAAAACTAAGCAAATATGTCTTTCAGATCTGGATTTATGCATCATTGTATTAGAATTCTATAGTTTTGCCTGCACAGATACATATAGATTTAAAAATTGTGCAGAAACTTAGTGGTGTTGTTGCACTGTCTTTGATCAGCCAGCATGAATTGTGAGCACGAGACCAGCTATCATTCTTAATTTTAAAGCCAAACAGGTTCTGAAGATTCACTTGACACTGCCTCCTGAAAAAGTGAAAGCTATGTCTTGTTTTTTTTTAAGTTCATCTTCTCCAACAGATAAGCATGTAAAGAAGATCATAGTGTAGGTTATAGAGGTCAATATCAATGATAAACACCTAAAAGATATCTGGACATTAAGAATAGCCTTCTTCACTAATAGAAGTAGTGCAGCACTGAAATAGGTTACCCAAAGTGTCTGTGGAACCTTAGTTCCTTTGAGATATTCAGGACTTTTCTGTATAATCTCAGCTGGTCTACAGTAAGCAACAATACTGCTCCAAGCAGCAGGAAATGGGACTCGACAGCCTTCAGAGGTCCCTTCCAACCAACATTTTTTTTTATTATTTTTATTTATTTATTTTTTTTTTTGATTTTAACATGATTCTGCAAAAGATTTTTGAGGACAAAGTGGAAGGGTGTTTCTTTTCTTTATATACACTTCCTCAATATAGAGTTAAGCAAAAAGGTAAATACAATATGCACCAAACACTGAAATGAAGTAAAGACTTTTCAATTAAGTCCTGTAAGATACAGAGAAGCAGTAATATCAAAGCTGCAACAACTTAAACAGTGCTTCTCTGATGTTGGTCAGAATGCATGTGAATTGTGGGTACCTAAATTTATTGTTAAAATATTTTTTTACATGACATATTTAAAATCTCTAAATAAAATACTGAAAGTATCTTAAACCCGTGATTGATCCATTATTTTCCTTTTTTTTTTTTTTTTTTTTTTTTGTACTAGTTCAATTAATGAACCCTGTTTTCTTGAAATACTGTTTTCAAAGGTGGTGATAATCTTACTTTTTCAAAGGGTCTTCCAGGCTTTAACAGGTCTTATTTTATATATTCTATTTGTCAGAAAGTCAAATTACTGTGGTCTATATGATTAACGCAAATCGTAAATTAAAAAATATTTTTTACATAAAATGCTACTTTGAATCTTTCAAATTATGGAGCAACAAATGGAGCAAGGTTCTTCAGATTTTGAGTGTTTTTATTTATTTATTTGCTTTTAATGCTTTTGACAGGCAGAATTATAATTAGTTTTTTTATTTTTAATTATTTTTAATGGACTTTTTTTTTTTAAAGTGGAAATTCCTAAGAACTATTATAATTATGTATTACATTAATCTTGTAATTTAAACCTCTGAAAGGTAGTACACAGCTGCATGTGTTTCTAACAAAACAATTATTCAGACAGAAGAGGAAGTGAAAGATTCAAAATCAGAGAGACTATAAGAGAAAAATATGATAAGCTATGCAGAGAACAACAACAACAACAACAAAATTCAAATCTTTTATTCCTTCATGACTGTTTTTTTTTTTTTTTTTTTTTTTTAACCCATTGTTTTCATTAAAACACCACCTATGTTTTTCTGTCCTCCATTGGAACTTCCTCTTAGAAGTGCAACTGAGGTTTCACTGCAGTACTTTGCATTAGATCAATTATGTTCCTTAGCCTAAGTGTTTCTTGTAAATAAATAAATAAATAAATAAATAAATCTTGTTATGTGGGAAAGGAATTTTCAAATCTTTGTGGGTGTGCATTGTCATATGTAGGTAGAAAACAAAGAACAACTATGTGTGAAACACAGCAAATAATTTACATAGCATACGATTATCAATTCTCATGAACTGATAAGAATGTTAATAACATAGTTTGGATGCCAGACTCTTAAAACACACACCTTCCTGGAATCACCCATACCAACAGAATTCCAGGCCTGTAAGCCTCTGCACTGGCAGCTCTTGTATTAGTTGCAGATGATTCTTCTGACTCCCTGACAGATACCATGAAGTAGATGACCTGCAATGTGTATTTAATGTTCATAAAGCAATGAAAGAGCCTTGATTCCCATGGCCTGGAACAGCTTCTAGTTATGGATCAAAATCTTTCACTGCAATTCTCTTCTGACTAGTTTAGAGAAATATTTCATGGGTATAAGAAAAAGAAATATGGTAACTATTGAAAAGTGGCTATTTTGATTGAGAAAGTATAAAGTAAGCCTCTGCATAAAGAGGTATCCTTTTTTGTTGTTGTTGTTGTTCCTTTTTAAAGGACCTAAGTAATAATAACTATGTAATTTTCCTTGGTATCAAGGAATGATAAGTATAATGACAATTTAATGATTTCTCTGCAATTTATAGCTGGCCTTTTGTGTAAAGGTAGTGATTTGGGTTCTTTTCTGCTCATTTTGCATACTTCAAAGAGTCAAGAGTCCAATACGGTCAAGAGTCCAATTATCAAGGAATTTAAAATCATATAAAAATGGATAGTCAAGCAGATATTTCAAGTGTCTGACAAGTGATAATTTAGTAACCTGAAGAAACACTTTCTGCTTTAATACTTGTCTCTTGCAGAGGATAGTAATACTTTCTTTATCACTTAGAAAAGGAAATGGAGAATTACACATGAAAAACACTGAACTAAGAGTAGTAATATTTGGACCATCTCTCCTTCCCTTTTTATTTTTTTCTTTTTAAGACCACCTGTTTTAAAAACGTAAAAGAAGCCATTTCTTGTATTAATGTTATATAATTATTTCTTAATTTCTATTTAAACATCATCCTGTGTTTTTTCCCGCTATGATCAACACAACAGGAAAAAAAAAAAAAAAAAAAAAAAAAGGTTAAAAAAAAGAGAGTTGTTCTGTTGTTCTGCTATCATATATCTACTGGGGAAGTATGTGTGTAACTGTACTTATTTACTTATTAATCTTACTTATTAATCTTTCTTATGTTGGTGGTGTAGTGAGGGATCAGTTTTTATACTCCAGTATCCATTACATATCTTTGTCAACTCTACCTAGTAAATATGTCATAATATACAATTTTTGTGTCCAACCAATAAGTTAAACTTCAAATTATGGAAGTTTAATAAGCAATTCCACCTTTGTTACTGGGCTTGGATCATTTGTGTAAAAGAAGAATGTGGCAGTGATGTAATCCACTTATCAAAAATTTTTCTTTGAAGTGCACGTTTGGAGTATTATCAAAGATGAAATCCCAGCACTACAAACAAACAAACAAACAAACAAACAAACAAAAACTATTACAGATAGTTCCATTTATTAATCCTATAGCCAGACAGAGGCAAGACTCCCTCTTCACTGGCTGAACCAGTAGTGAGGCTGTGCACATATTCCCAATAGGTACACATACACCCAGCACACATATACATATATGCAAAGCCAGCCGCACAGTTCAACACAGGAAAAAGACAGCGCTCACATAAGCACAATGGTCTCATCTTGTTCCTGTCTGTATCTTATCAGGAGTTAGGCCTGTTAGTGGAAAATAGATACATATATAAATATATCATATATCTGAATATACACATTGAAAATCCTTCCAGTAACTGGATCTGGAGACTAAGTCCCCCCAGTTGGTGGCACCAGAGGCCCCCAGCCCCACTCCCGTTGCCAGTAGCAACTGTCTCACTCATGGAAACACACAAATCTCACTCTCACAGGCAAGCTCCCACAGGCAAACTCCCACAGTAAATAACTTTAGACACCCAATATATCTACTACTGGGTGTGGTGGTTCTGGATGCCCCATCCTTGGAGGTGTTCAAGACCACATCAGATGAGGCCCTGAGCAACCTGATCTAGTGGGTAGCGTCCCTGACTATGGCAGGGGTTTGGAACTAGATGATCTTTGAGGTCTCTTCCAACCCAAACCATTTGATGATTCTATGATTCCATGATACTGCCCATAGATCATCACCACAGCAGGCAGCTGGGGTGTGAGCATTCATGTTTTGCAGCCCTACTCCATCTGTGTGTGTTCAGATGCCCTTGCACACATGTACACACACACACATGAACACACACAGACTCTCCTCACCCCTCCCCCTGTCCCTATCAATTACCCTTAGACACAGCCTACCCAGCAGCTGGCCCTTGGATCCTCTCAGATACAACTACCTCACACACAGACAGCACATGTGGATGCGTCTAACTTAGTTCACCTCCAAGCCCCACAATACTTGGCTTACATCTTCTGATCCCCTCAGGAGCCAATTCGTAGATCCTCCAGTCTCTCCAGTATCCAGCACAGATTTATATATAGGATCATATATGACAGCTTGGGTTAAAAGGGACCTTAATGATCATCTCGTTCCAACCCCCCTGCCATGGATTGGGATGCCACCCACTAGATCAGGTTGCCCAGGGCCTCATCTAACCTGGTACTGAACACCTCCAGGGATGGGGCATCCATAACCTCTCTGGACAACCTGTTCCAGTGCATCACCACCATCTGAGTGAAGAATTTCCTCCTAACCTCTAATCTAAATCTCTCCTCTTTCAGTTTAGAACCATTATCCCTTGTCCTATCATTATCTACCTGATCAAAAAGTTGCTCTACATCTTTTTTATAAGTCCTCTTTAAGCATTGAAAGGCTGCCATGAGGTGTCCCTGGAGCTTTCTCTTCTCCAGGCTGAGCATTCCTGTCTCTCTCAGCCTTTCTTCATAGGAGAGGTGTTCCAGCCATCTGATCAACTTTGTGGCCCTCCTCTGGACCAGCTCGAACAGATCCACGTCCTTCTTGTGCTGGGAACCCCTTTGATACCTGCCTCCCAATCTGCTTATCCTACTCACAGATTAGTCTTGAAATTCATTAGCCATTAAACACTGATATATGTAACCACATAATAATCAACCACTACAGTTGCTCTAGTTGCTGGCACCACAGATAAAAAGGCTGCCAAAACCTGTGGTACAGTTCTAGCTCTTGCAATCAGATCTCCATACACCCCCTAACAGACAGAACAGAGAACCTCCTCAGCTAGAAAAATAGTTATTTCTAGTAAACAATCAAATGGAAAATGAGCTCCAGAATAAAACAAAATAATAATAATAAACTCCCTCTAGCTTCCCCAGTAAAGCTTGTAACTGTGGGAACGGTATAGATTTGCCTTTAACTGCTGTCTGCACCTGGGCCTTTGCAGGGTCAAGACATCCTTCTCTTAAGGATTTGTGACAGACTTGGCTGTTTGAAGCTTGTTGGAGCCAGTTGTAGTCAGTTCCCTGCCCTCCCCTTGGAGCTGATGTGACTCACCATGCAAGCAGAGCTGCCCTTCTCTTTAGGATCTCCACCAGCTACTAGAGAGAAACAGCCTAGCAGAACTTGGCCCTCCCTCCCCTGGTGAGGCAACCAGTGAGGACTGGTGGGTGAAAAATGCATGCTGAAAGTTCTCAGGCCAAGGAAGGAGGCACCATCCCCATCAAAAGATGGTGCTTCCCAGCTCCCCTTTGCTGGAGCTCCCCTTTGCTCCTCCCAGGAAAGAATAAGCATGACTATTCTCCTCTTGCAGTAGTTCTTAAGGTAAAACAAAGACCCTTTTTTTGTTTTGCTATAAAAATTTAAACTGTTATTAGCATTTTCTGTATTTCATATGTTGGAACATTATTTAGAATAACAATAAATTATTCTGTTTTTAGGATGTGTTTGCTTTTGCCTATAAGAAGATTTCAGTAGACAGAAAGCTTTCTGTCGAAGTTCTACTTTTTCATGTGAGGGAATAGACAGGGAGGTGCTGATCTCTCTCCTCTCTCTGGTGACCAGTGAGAGGACATGAGAAAATGGCTTGAAACTACATTAACGAATGTTCAGATTGAATATTAGGAAAAGGTTCTTTACCAAATGGGTGGTTGGGCACTGGAACAGGCTCCCCAGGGAAGTAGCCATGGCCCCAAACCAGTAGGTCTTCAAGAACCATTTGGACAATACTCTTAAACAAATGATTTAACTCATAGATTCCCCTGTGTGCACTCATGAGTTTGATTCAGTGATCCTCATAGCTCCCTTCCAATTCTATGATTCTAAGTAGACAGCCAGGTAGGCATCAACAGAGTTAAGTAATACAGTGTATTACTTAAACCAAATAGTAAGACTTAAGCACTGAGACAGCATTTAGGCAGATTGGCATTTAGGATTTACCTTCACCAACCTCTAATCAGTAAAACTGAATAAAGGTTGAAAATGTTATGACAAATACCTTCACTTTAATAATAAGAGCACAACTTGAAATAATCTTTCATTGGATTATAAGGCACGCCGTTGTTAATTTATTTATTTATTTACTTACATTTTTATTTGTAATAGTTATTAAAAATGTGGTTTTGCTACAACAATATATTTTCTTGAAATAATGTTTAATGGTTTCCAAGTTTGTTCAGAGCAAGAATCCCTACCCCATTATACATCCTGCTTTTTATGTTATAAAAATGATTTTTAGGAAACAAAAAGTTTGTATTTCCTCAGAGCTTATACTGTTTACCTTCATTTGCTCCTAGAACTTAATTTTCTAATGCCAAGACTACACTTTGAGGTTTTCAAATGAAGAGCTACTTATCCATACACACAGAGGAGTATCTCATATATGTTGGGGCATGGTGCAAACAAAGAGGATTCATTCTAAGAGGAGGCTGAGCAATGGTCAAATCACAATAAAAGACCTAAGGGCTCTCTGCTCTGGAAATTTAAGCTTCTAAACAAGGTAAATTAAAATAAATAAATAAATAAATAAATTTTAAAAAACTTAGAAAATTACAATACTAATTAGAAATAGCTGAACCTCATTGTTTACAAGTAGGACTTTTTAATATTATTACTTTTTAATTCCATATGGTTGTCAACATAGATATTACATTTTTCAGTCCCTTCTGCCTTAAATGTCTCAGTCCCTTCTCCCTTAAATGTCTGCAGAACACCCAGAAACCTGTGGACATTGCGTACTTAGTATAGGGTACATATATTACTGCATAGTTCTCTATATTAGTATATAGCACACTATACTAATCTAGAAAAATCATAGAGCATACAACCTGAGCAAGAACAGGACCAGCAAGCCATTTTAATGCATTAAAGGAGCAGGAACAATTATTGATTTGCAGTTCCAGGAGTACAGTCACTGGGAGTTTAAGTAAATTAATTTATGCAGTTTCTGTGGCTATTAATATTTTACTGTTGATTCAAACTAGCAAAGACATTTTTGAGACTGAATATTACTATAGTGAGTAAGTATTTTAGCAAAGATTATATTTATGAAAAAATGTTTTATTTATTCTTTTAATATATGGAATAGAAGTTACTGAAATGATAGCCATGATCTCTATTTAGCTTCACCTATGTATAGTGATCGTGTCCCCGTGAAAAAGAGAAGAAATAAATACATTTGCCTTTGGCACTTGTTCATCCTGACTTGCAGAAGTGAATAGGATAAATGAAGCAGCAGACACACATTTGGTTCTTTGATACTTTCCAAGGCCCTTTGCTAACCAAAATGACCAAAGAGAGTCTCCAGAGAGATTTTTGTACAGCTTATAGCAAATCGAAAGAAAAAAACAAGGTGGTGGAGATGGGGGGGAGGTTAACACCCAATCTTGTGAGCTTATTTTGAGATCTGACAGGCAAATGACATTTTCTCTGGTTAATGGGCCCATTATAAGGGCCCCTTATAAGGGCCCATTATAAGGGTTGAGTTTACAATTCTAGTAACAAAAGTGTAACCCACTCTCTCAGAGCTGAGTCAGCCCCACACTACCAACGAATAAAATTTAGCTTCATGGTCTTCGGTAGTCATAAGGTAATTATATTACGTAAATGTGCATTTGAGGACTGAAAAGTAAATAGCTCAACTCTAGGATAAGATTTCTTTCTTTTTTTTTTTTTTTTTTTTTTTTCAGTCAAAATTCAGCAATTCCCTAAGTTCACCTTTTGAGTTGCTTAAAATTAGTATGTTTGTATTTGTCCAGACACATAGCCTGCTATTTATGTAACTGGTTCTTTGCAGACATGAAAGAGAATGAGGTTCATGCTCTGTGAGAGAATCTGGATCATTCAGCAATGAAACACAGGCCTTTTTCATTTAAGTTACAGCAAAGCTTAAGATAAGACAAAGCAGCTGTACAGTGTTAAACCATTTCTTTTATTACAGTTACCCTGTAATAACAACAAATAAAATGTTTTTGCTGTCTATTTACTTACAGCAGAAACAACCAGATGTTTGAAAGAAATAAAAGATAATGTACAAATATTAATTCTAAAAGATATATGCATATACATACACACAGAAGCATATGTGCATGCATATAAATTAAATATAAATTAAAAATTAAAATCTTTTGATCTTTTGGACAAGTGCTAGTTTTTGTTTGTTTGGTTTTTGTTGCTGTTGTTGATGTTGAGGCAGAACATTAAGCTACCTAACTAGCAGCAGAAAAAAATTAGTAGGTAGCAATTCTGTAAAAAATGAACATTTTAAAGTGGTTCATGAACTGACTATGATTAAAGAAAACTCCACTTTTGAAAATAAAACAGATGTGCAATAAATAGTAATATTTTCCATTTGTTCAATAACAGAGGCCTCAGCTGAATTACTATTTTCAAGTTTGTGCACCATAATTTAAGAATTTAGAACAGCTAGAAAAAGACCAGAGGATGTCATACAGAATTACCAGTGTCTAGAAAATATAATTTCTGTAAAAAGACTGAATGAGCTGGGACTGTTTATCCTAACGAAGAAGAAACTACGGAAAGAACATGGTGGTAGTTTATATAATACATAACAGTATGCTGTGAAGAGGAAACAATTTCTTAGGAAAATAATAATAGTCTTCAGTTCTAATTGTGGAAAATTAGGTTAGATGTTACTAAGAAACCCCCATAGAACTTTATAACAAAGATAGCAGATCATGTAAATAAACTGAGAGGTTCTTAAATCTCTGTTATGGGAGGTCTTACAGGAAGTAAGTAGGACAAACAGCTGTCAAGACTATGGTGTGTACAACTGATTCATCCTTGGAGCAGGAGTTTCATTTCAGCTACTTCAACTCTTCTAATATCAACAGTGAGGTTTTTTGTTTGGTTGTTGTGTTTGCTTTTTTTTTTGTTCCGTCAATGAAAAGTTTCACTATGATCATCATTGATGCATTTTTAAGACATGACCATTTGTCTTAAATTTATTGTGACTAAATGTATGCATGCAATATAATCTAAATTCTGAAGGCTAGACAGGGAGACGCAATACCATAGGTCAAGTAATATATATGTGTAGTTCATTATTCCCTCTGTTACAAGAGGAGAGAATTCATGTTCTTCTCATGGAAGAAGACTTAATTCAAAGCTCAGGACAGTGTAAACTCTCAGAATCACTCCCAAAAGCAAGTGAGATGATTACTTAGCAGGTATATTGCAACCCACTTAGAATATCATAAAATTATAGAATATCTGGAGTTGGAAGGGACCCACAAGGATCATTGGGTACAACTCCTGGCTCCACACAAATACCAGACCATACATCTGAAAGCATTGTCCAAATGCTTCTTGAACTCCAGCAGGCTCTGTGCTGTGACAGCTTGCCTAGGGAGCCTGTTCCAGTGCCCAACTACCCCCACCTGGTAAAGAATCTTTTCCTAGTATCCAACCTGAACACCTCCTGACAGTTTCATGCTGTTCCCATGAGTCCTGTCTCTGTTTACCAGAGAGAAGAGATCAGCACTTGCCCCTCAGCTCCCCCTCATGAGGAAGCTGTAGACTGCTCTGAGGTCTCCTCTCACCTCTACTCTGAACAAACCAAGTGATTTCAGCTGATCCTCATACATCTTGCCTTCTAGAGCCTTCACCATCTTTGCAGCCCTCCTCCTCTGATAGTTGTATGTCCTTCTTACATTGTGGCACCAAAAACTGCACACAGTACTCGAGGTGAGGCTGCACCAGCACAGAGTAGAGCAGGACAATCATTTCCCTTGACTGACTAGCAATGCCATGCTTGATGTGTCTCAGGATACTCTTGGGCCTTTTGGCTGCCAAGGCACACTGCTGACTCATATTCAATTTGGTGTCGACCAAAGCCTTCAGATCCCTTTCTGCAGGGCTGCTTTCCAGCCTCTCATTCCACAGTGTGTATATAGAGCCAGGTACGTCCCTTCCCAGGTGCTGTTCTTGTTAAACTTCATACAGTTGGTGATCACCCAGCCCTCAAATTTGTCAAAATCTCTCTGCAAGATCTCTGTGAGGGAGTCACCAGCTCCTCCCAGTTTATTGTCATCTGCAACCTTACATAATACACCTCCAAGTCCTGCATCCAAGTCACTTGTGAAAACATTAAGAAGTATGTTTCTCTTAACACTTAATGTTATGTTTTCATGGACTTGGTAAACTGTACTGTCGTTCACACTGTTCAGTGCTAGCTGTTTTTTTAAGCCTCGGGTGTGTCCCCTGACAAATGAGAAGTCAAAGCTAGAATGTGTGCTGCGTAGAAATGTATTTGTACTATAATTACTGTCTCTAATTGAAAACAAACAAACAAAAAAACTCTTTCAGATGTTCTATCTTTTTATATAAAATGACAGATAATGGTAGATAATACCACTACTCAAAGGAGTGCTGATTTCTTGTTAGATCAAACATTTTAATTTGTGCTTCATGAAGAATTCATTGAAATAATCTATACTAGAAATAGAAATGTCAAGGGTAACTGAAATGGTCTAAATCCATAGAAAAGTAAATGAGATTACTTTGTTTGAGGCCTTAGTGAGTGGTAAAAATTACCTTTTTGGTGTGCAAGTTTTTGTTTGTTTGTTTGTTTGTTTGTTTTTTACCGTGGTCACAGCTATACCCAATTGGTTTGAAAACATTTTAGAAACTGCAACTGTCAAATTCAAACTGTTTTTCCATACTCATTTTGCTGATACTGAGTTGATAATGTTTCTGGTGCTTGGTTTTAATTATTAATTACTTGTGCCTGCTTATAAGTTTTTTTTTTTTTTTTTTTTTTTTTTCCTTGAAAGTTGAATTACTGTAAATGATTTGGTTTTCTGTTAAGCATAAATACAAAGGATATATTTGCCACCATTAAGGATGCTTGGACTTTGTCATTAACATCTTTTTACTTCTAAATGAAATAGTTTTACAAATGATGGATGCTAAAGGTTATGTATTCAATTTAGAAGAATTTTTGTGATAATCAGCTTTATTTTGTCCCAGAAGGAAAACACACATACAGATTGTATTTATTGGAATGGAAATCCAACGCTTTGATGTAAGTCTCGTTAGAAAGTGAAAAAGAGACTAAACCAGACACTGTGGTTTGTACAGACTGCATGTTTCCAAATCTTTTTGACATTCTGTCCAGAAGAATCAACCAGGAAACCAAGGAGATTGAGAAGAGATTTCTTAAGTGATTTTAAAAAGTAATACAGTTTCTTAATTCATCAACTGTTATTAAATTAGTTTGCTCCCTCAACTGTCACCTCAGGTTTCATTCAAACAGCATTCTACAGTAATATCTAACTGCAGGACATGTATTCACAAAACCATTTAAAATACATCTTTTTTTTTTTTTTTTTTCAGATGTTCTCTGTGTATTCTTCCATATTACAATTTCTTTTTAATGACTGTGGAACAGCAATACTGTTAAGAAAATAAGATTGAAGAGCATAAATTACTTGTTTAGCTTAGGAATTGTTTAGTATATCAAATAGTTGGGCTTGTCCCTCTCCTTCAAAGCAAGTGCTAATATAATTAAAGAACTTTGCCTTTGAAATAAAGAGTACATTAAAAATTTTTACAAGTGCACATATGCATAAAATCTATCCACAAGCATTAATGTGTGCATACTATATTGTATTTATATGGCAAGGTTTTGGTAGCAGGGGACTGCAGGTGTGGCATCCTCTGTGAGAAGAGTCCAGAAGATGCCCTTTATCAGACAAGGGCTAGTTTGAACCATCCTCAAAGGGACCTGCTGCTGGCCAAAGCCAAGCCAGTAAGCAAGGTTGACTGAACCTCTATGAGAGCAGATTTAAGAAAGGGATAATAATAATAATAATAATAATAATAATAATAATAATTAACTTCTGCACAACAGTAGCTGGGAGAAAGGAGTGAGAAACAGCCCTGAAGACACCAAGGTCAGTGAAGAAGGAGGGGAAGGATGTGCTCCAGTTGCCCCAGAGCAGAAGTTCCCCTGCAGCCTGTGCAGAGGCTCCTGCTGGAGCAGGCTGTCCTCCTGCAGCCCATGGGTCCCACATGGAGCAGATGTCCATGCTGCAGCCCATGGAATAGCCCCTGGTGGAGCAGGTGGATGTCACCTGGAGGAGGCTGCAGCCCATGGAGAGCCCCCGCAGGAGCAGGTCCCGGGCTGGAGCTGCAGCCCGTGGAGAGGAGCCCACACAGGAGCAGGGGGTCTGGATGGAGCTGCCACCCGTGGGGGACCTGTGCTGGAGCAGTTTGCTCCTGATGGATGGTACGCACCCATATTGGAGCAGTTCTAGAGGAGCTGCTGCCTGTGGGATGCTCATGCAGGATCAATTCAGGTAGGTCGGCAGGAGCAGAGGTAGAGTGGCCATGAAGGAGTGGTGGAGTTGAAGCGTTAGGGACTGACCACAGCCCCCATTCCCCTTTCCTCTGCACCACTCAGGGGGAGGAGGTAGAAGAGGGTGGGTGGGGGAAAGGTGCTTTTAATTAATTTTTAGTTTCTCACTGCTCTAGCTTGTTAGTAATAGGTAATAAATTTTATGAATCTCCCTATGCTGAGTCTGTTTTGCCCATAAAGATAATAGCTGGGTGATTTCCCTGTCCTTATCTCAACCCTTAAGTCCTCTTCATCGTATTTCTTCCCCCTTACCTTTGAGGAAGGGGAGTGAGAGAGTGGTTATGATGGAGTTCAGCTGCCCAGCTGGGTAAAACCACCACACATGCATACACTGTTTTCTCTTCGATGCCTTTTTACACATCCTCATCTGTACTGAAGTCCCTGCTTCTGTTCTCCTTCAGATCATGTCTGAAAGCTTATTTGCTATTAAACCTCCAGAAGATTTTTATAAGCTTGTCACTTTTATTTGTGATGAGTAAAATGTTTTGTTGTTGTTGTTTGGGTTGTTTTTGTGAGATGTGTGTGTGTGGATTTAAACATTTATATTTTCAAGAATTTTGGTTACCATGTATGCTACTGGACAGACAAGGCTCTTCCTCTCCCCGTTTCTTTCTCAGTCTTAAGAACCAGATGCATGATCTAGGAAATCTTACCAGGTAAGAGACAGGAGGTTGAATGTTCACATCTACCAGTTTGCCCAGTTAATTTACATCCTGACACAATGCGGTGTTCTGCAAACTACTTTACTCTATACCCTGTAGTAGTTTTATTTATTGGGCAAAATTTAGAGAAAACTGTTTAAAGAATTCATAACTTCAGACTAACATTAACAATTCTTCATCAGGAAAGGAATAAATGTTTGGAAACACTACAGTTAGGGATGTTTGCTGCAGGGGAAGATGGCACAAATTTGGCAGCCTGGTAGAAGTTAGGCTCCATGCCCTCAGTTCAACCAGTAGCAAGGCTGGACATGTATTGCCAGCAGGTCTTCCCCTACACAAATGCACAATATAATGCACATGTATATAAATATGTATACTTACTTAGCCAACACAGACACACTCAGAATGCACACAAACACAAGCAGTGCTAATGGTCTCATCCAGTTTTTGTCTTGGCCTGATTAGGCTGAAGGTCTGTTTGTAGGAAATATGTATGCATGTATATATAATATATATCTGCAGTGTGGATTCTTCTAGCAGCTGGGCTCAGACATTCAGTCTGCCCAGTTACAGCTCCTGAATTCCATTTTCCCCAGTTTCTGGCACAAGCTTCTTAGGCTGCAGCTGGCACAGAACCGCACACAAGCACACACAAAACAGATGCCCCAGTAGCTGACCCTGAAAATTCAGTCAATCCCATAACTCATCCTATATCTTTGCTCTCCCCTCTAGACACACACACACAGACAAAAACGTCAAAACTGGCACCCCAGACCCCAGGTTTTCTACAGCAGCTGGATGGGACACTCCTGGTCCCTCCAATACAAGCTCACTCTTAGAAACCCCTGATACTGAAGCCACTTAGTTAGCCCATTGTGATTTTGTTAGAAGTCATACACACACTTGTCATGCACTTCCTCCAGTTCCTGGCAGCACAGACAAATGGATCCCTATGACCCAATCTCTCATTTGTGGAAATTCTTTCCTGGGAAAAAAGAGTTGTACTGGTAGCCTATAAAAGTAGCATTTCAAGGATTTGGAGGGGAAAGACTGAGGGCACATGTGAGATGTAAAAAGGTTTTATGGTCACCTGAATTTATTTGTTTCCTCCACATAATTATTTTCCTTCCTCTGAGTAGTCATCTTCATGTCACTGGTTTCTGAATTCATTATTCAGATGTATTTTATTGTTATTTATACATAAAAAAATAAGGCAGAGTATTGGCCTTAAAAATATGCATCAGCTAAACTCTTGCAGCTCTGAAATGTTTATGTTTCTTACTAATGAATCACTATTATTAGACTTCCCCTGCTATATTTATCATAAATTTGCCTTTCTATACAAATTACATTAAAAATTTACTGGTTCCTCAAACCATTTTCATACATTATGCTTCTAAACTATAAATACTGAATGTAAACATCTCTGTAAGTTTCCATTTGCCTCTCCTTATTTTAGTGTAAATAGAGGAAAATAAGTTGTTTATCAAAATCTGAGTGTTTATTTGGCTTAATTCTGTACAGCTTTTCATGAAGTGTCATTATTTTTGTGTATGTACACAGAGTACAAATAATACTAAACAAATAGTTTTCATCCAATTCACATGACTGAACAATGACCTAGAAAACAAAGAATCAGGACTGTGATGTTTATGAGAGTCCTCCCCAAATATAAAGCATTTTGGAAGACTGGCTTTTTGTATTATTGAGGTTTGGTTTTCTTTCTAAATATGATACTCCATATGCTGAACCAATGCTTTGAAATACTGAATGTAATGTTTTACAACTTTTCCAAAGTATGTTCAGGCAAATTATCTTTAATGAATACAATATAGCATGTATGCTATAATTATAATTATGTAATTACCTTTAATGAATAAAATATAGCATGTATCGCTTCATAATTATAATCTGATGTGAGTTAAACAGTTAAGCCTGGATTCATGTATAAAGCTTAGCTAAAGTAAAGTATTGAGCTTCTTAACTCACAAGACTTTTTTTTAATGACAACGAAATTTTATTTGTAATGACAACGAAATCTAATCAAGTACTTCATATTAAAGCTCTAAGCATCTTGTTATCTCCACCCCAGACTTCATCTTTTGGGGGAAGGAATGTATAAATATGTGTACCTGTCTGTCCCCAGGCTTTATAGATACAGATGTATAGATACCTCCAAATTTCTTTTCTGTCTGCCCATAAGCTACACCACTACATTACATGTAGCAAGTGAAATATTACCTATAGTAGGTAACATTTGATTCTAGCTTAAGCATTATAACAAATGGAAAGTAGAAAACATGGACATATGTATACTAGCAAGAAAATGAACAGTGACACAGAAACAGAATCAATAGTAGCAATGCGACAAAAAAAAGGTCTAGAACCTAGGACTATATATTTAAACGAACTCTCCATATCAGGAGAGTTACTGGAATATATATAAAATTATTGGAATATATTTTAAAATGTTCTTTTTATTTATTAAAAATAGCACACCATTTTATCCAGCTTGTGTATTATTATCAAAACAACCATTACAGTGAATGTAATATATCACTTTTGCATAGCAATGCAAATTATACACTTTTTATTTATAAATTTGTACATCCTTTGACTAATTCAGGCAGAAAAATAAAGAAAAACACACAGAAAAATAAGGAAAGGCCAAATTTAGAGGAAAGATATACAAAGAGTCTGTTTTCCCTCATTTCTGTGGAAGCATATTTCTTCCTTTTCAAAATAATTCTATGGGCAGATGAGGAAAAGTGAGCCAGCCAAAGCTACAAAGCTAGCAGAAAAAAAACAGCAAATGACATATGTACCTATATCACTCACAAAGTTGTGTCTGATCCATGGGCAAATCATCCTGTAGTAAATGACACCTGAAGTTTTATTAACTTCTAGTAAATTATCTGAACTTCTCCTCTCCTCTAAGTGAAGACAGAACAAAGACTAGGGGCTGTGAGCCAACAATAGCAAAGTTACTAATGTTTCACTGGGTGAAGGTGGGCTGCAGGGCACGATACAGGGACCTTCACTCCACACATCATAGCACTGTCCGTGCTTCATTAGGCAGGGCATATGTAACTTTAAAAAACAACTTGAGATTTTTTATATTGTTACGTAATGCTATTTAATCTATTGCTTTTCATGCTTCAAATCTTTTCTTGTTTGTGTTTCTACCAAGAAAAATTCCTAGAACATTCTTCCAGACTTGATAAGATGCAAGACTTTGCCCCTTACAGAAACAAAATAATCTTGTTTATACAAAAGAATAAATGATAATAATGTAATTTTTTTGTTATGTGGATCAGATGACTTCAGGATCACATCAAATGAGAATTCAGTTGTAAAATAGTATGCATAGATAATAAATGTAAAAAAAAGTCTAGAGATAAGCACTAGATAAATCTATTATTAAGAACACAGCAATTTGAGCAAACAAGTACACAAAAAAAAACAAAATCACCAGTGATTAAAATTTTATCTCTACAATGAATCTGCTCAAGCAATCTCATCTCATTGTGACAAAATTTTAATTTCATTCACAGATTTGATGTAGCCACTTCTATCTTGCTGGACACTCCTATCAGTGATTCGTCCCTGAGAAAGGTTAGATAGTCTTGGTTTCCCAACCTTATTGGTTTTATGTGACACGGTAAACCCCAGGGTGGTGTCTTCTTTTTTCAGTAATTCAACTATTAGCGATCTTTTGAATCAAAGAATCATAGAGTAGTAGAATCAAAGAATGGTTTAAGTTGGAAGGGACCTTAACTAATTCTAATTCCAACACTCCTGCCAAGGACAGGGACAACTTACACTAGAACAAGTTACTCAAAGCCCCATCTAACCTGGCCTTGAACACTTCCAGGGACTGGGCATCCACAGCTTCTCTGGGCAAGCTCTTCCAGTGCTTCATCACACTCACAGTAAAGAATTTCCTCCTAACATCCAATCAAAATCCATTATTCAGTGTAAAACCATTACTTCTTTACCTATCACTACACTGCTTGAAAAAGAGTCCTTCCCCAGCTTTCTGTAGGCCCACTTCAGGTACTAGAATTCTGCTATAAACTCTCCCCAGAGCCTTTTCTTCAGGTTGAATAACCCCAACTCCCTCAGTCTGTCTTCACACAAGAGGTGCTCCAGCCACTTCATCATCTTTGTGGCCCTCCTCTGGACTTGTTCTAATACTTCCATGTCCTTCTTGTGCTGGGTGTCCCACAACTGAGCACAACACTCCAGGTGGGGTCTCACAAGAGTAGAGTAGAGAAGGACCTACCTCTCATGAGACCTTGGATCTCAAGAGAGCGGAGTAGAGAGGGACCTCACCTCTCACCCAGCTGGCCATGCTTCTTTTGATGCAGCCCAAGAAACAGTTGGCTTTCTAGGCTGCAAGTACACATTGCTGGCTCATGTTGAAATTCTCATAAAACAACACCCAAAGGCCCTTCTCTACAGGGCTGCTCTCAATCCATTATCCACCCAGACTGTATTTGTGCTTGGGATTGCCCCAGCCCAGATGCAGAACCTTGCACTTGGCCTTGTTGAACCTCATGAGATTAACACAGGCCCACCTCTCAAGCCTGTCAAGGTCGCTCTGGACAGCATCCCTTCCTTCCAGCACATCAACTGCACCACACAGCTTGTTGTCGTTGGCAAAGCTGCAGAGGGTGCACTCAATCGCAACATCCATGTCACCGACAAAGATGTTAAACAGTGACTGTCCCAATACTGACCTCAGAGGAATACCGCTTGTTACTGATCTCCACTTGGATATGGAGCCGTTGACTTCAAATCTTTGAGAGTTAACATCCATCCAGTTCCAGCATGCTGCGCTGCTAGTGAGGCAGCTGGGGCTCCACAAGAAGCTGGGAGGGGACACGACCAGGACAGCTGACCCAAATGGACCAAAGGGCTATTCCATACCATAACACATCATGCTCAGCAATACAAGCTGGGGTGAAAAGGGGGAGGGGCATTCTGAATTATGGTGTTTGTCTTCCCAAGAAAACATTACATGAGCCTTGCTTTCTTGAAAGTGTTTGAACATCCTTCTGTTGATGAGTAGTGAATGAATTTACTTATTTTGCTTTGCTTGCATGCACAGCTTTTGCTATACCTAGTAAACTGTCTTTATCTCAACCCACAACTTTTCTCACTTTGACCTTTCCAGTTTTCTCCTGCATCCCACTGTGGAGGGGTGAGCAGCTGTGTGGTGCTGAGCCACCTACAGGGGTTAAACCACAACAGTTGGCCTTGTTTAGACTGAAGAGGAGAACACTGAAGAGGATCTATGTTAATATTCCTTAAATAGATCAAAGATTGCTGCAGTGACAAAAAGATCAATCTGTTCACCAGGCTGATGTGGAGAAAGCAGGAAATGAAACAGTAGTAGAAACAGAAGTAAAGCACGAATGGGGAGTTCAACTCTGTTCTTGTTACTCTGAGCAATGGCTTGAATATGATCTTGAATTCATTAGCATGAATTTTTAATCATCTGAATTTTTTGGGATAAGTTGAGTTTTAGTTTCTATATTGACTACATTAAATTGAAGCTGATTGCCTCAATGGATCCAATTTAAAAGGGAAAAAAAAAAAATAAAATAAATTGAAAGCAAAGTCTTATGAAAAAAAACACATTTCTTTCCACAACAGATTAGAATGACTACAATTTGTACTGTTTGTTGACCCCATACTTTCTTAAAAACAAAACAAAACAACACATTATATTGTCATTGAAATTTAAAAGATAAATAAATATAAATCAAATAAACTATATCTATGATCTTCTCTCTGCCTCTAAGCTTCATCCTCTGTGTAGTTAGTCATAACCTCTATAATAGGGTATTCTAGTCAATATGGCTTACTATGCAGTTAGAACAAATATGTTCTCATTTAACTATATGCTGTGATCTTACCTGTTCATTGTTAGTGTATTCTGATTTGTCACTTGCTGTTGTTCTTCCTGTACACACACGATCTGTCTCTTGAATTATACCATTTAGCAACTGTTACTCAATTATTTCAAGGACAATAGTGTTACTAAATATATTTTTTCATCTTATTTACATCATTTTGCATACACTTTTGAAGTTAAATGCATGCCTAAGATTTTCTTGAACCATTTTCTCTTACAGACCAACTGTCAGCATCAACAAAGCTATCTGTGCCAAGACATGGATGCCCATATATAGAATGAAACACCCTTCTTACTTTACAGAATGATAGAATCATAGAATGGCTCAGGTTGTAAGGGAATACATAAAATAATCTGATTGTATCTCCCACCGTATTAATATATGGACTGCAATGCATTTTTCTCCCAAAGAACCACAGCAATGGTGGTTTCTCCTTAGAAATAGACACCTCATTACTAGATAATATAATTTTACGAGTTTATATGAATAGATATACAATAGTATGAAACTAAAGTTATAGCTTCCCACTTTGTGCTGGCGCAGCCTCACCTTGAGTACTGTGTACAGTTTTGGATGCCACAATATAAGAAAGAAAACTATTAGAGTGTTCAAAGGAGGGCTATAAAGATGGTGAAAGGTCTGAAGGGGAAGATATATGAAGAGCAGCTGAAGACACATGATTTGTTCAGCCTACAGAAAAGGAGAACGAGGGGAGACCTCATAGTAGCCTACAGTTACATTATGATGGAGTGAAGAGAGGGAGGCACAGATCTCTTCACTCTGGTCACCAATAACAGGACCCAAGGGAACATCATGAAGCTATGTTAGGGGATGTTCAGGCTAGATATCAGGAAAAGGTTCTTCACTGAGAGGGTGATTGGGCATTGGAACAGGCTCCCCAGGGAAGTGGTCATGGCACCGAGCCTGCCGGAGTTCAAGAAGCATTTGGACTATGCTCTCATACATATGGTCTGATTTTGGTGTGGTCCTGTGTGGAGGCAGGAACTGGACTCAATGAACCTTGTGGGTCCTTCCAACTCAGGATATTCTGTGATTCTATGAAGACTAAAAATCAATATTTTTAGTCTTCATATACAATACAAATACCCAATATGAATGGGTAAAAATACAGAGGTACAGCTTGCTTAGACTATTTTCTTACTATTATTCTGACAGGATAAAATAATGTAAAAATTGTAGGAAAATCATTGGAGGAAAAAGTTAAAATTGTAGGGAAAAAAATGACAAAACTCTGTTGTTTCCTAAGGTCTAGTTTTTTGTTTGTTTGTTTGTTTTTTTCTCTTTCTTCTTGTTGATTCCTCTGTACTTATGTTGTGATAAACATATTTTCTCAGACTACACTATGCTAATCATTTTGCTTTCTTCTCTGAAAACAGAAATGAAAACATGGAATTTCTCCTTAGTAAAGAGAGTGCCTTATCATAGAAGTTTTGTACACTGACTATGCCCAAAGTGATTCATATTTCAAATAAAAAGCCATCTAAGTAAAACTAAATTTCAGAATCTGTAGATTAACCTGACTTCAAATTCACATAGAAGATAAAAGGTAAAATGCATACTGATTAATTTTGGTTATTAAAATTATGGTCATTATCTGTACTTAATTTTCCCTGCAAGATCCCAGTTGTGTGGGATGTAGCACGATTCCCTTGTAGTCTAGCAATTTCCAAGCTTTCACTGGTGCACTTGAACAAAATATAAAACACATTATATGTCCAATGTATTCTTAGTGGCAGGCATTACTGCATGATTTGAATTTCTTAAGTGGCCCCAAAATCCAGGGCCATTCTGATTTTACAATCACTGGTTGACTGAATAAAACAGAAAAAAGTCTAATTGAAGTTGTACATTAGAATTTTAATTAATATATTCAGAAAAATTCTGCTCTGGATTTAGCTTTGAAAGAAAAATTCTGCTCTGGATTTAGCTTTGAAAGGTGTAAAGGCCAAATCAGGATAAGACTGAGTACATTCTTTGCAGTGCATATTTAGGAGGAAAGGCTTAACCGTCTTGTGGGCATGGTCCGATAATTGATGGGTTAGCTCTCTAAAAGTCAGCTATTTAGTCTGCATAAACTTTCCTGGACTTTTTCCAAAGTCAGTAGAGAGTGATAAGCCCTCTAGCACATTCTTTAGCAGTGGAATGAATTACGCCTACATATTATTCCTGGCTTTTGAAGGCTTATACATGGTAAAACGAACCTCATTTTTTTGGTTCTAGCTGAATTCACCTCTGGCACATTCTTTGGCATTCTTTATATGTATTTGTACAGTACATGCAAATCTATGAGTTGGATTTAAAAAGGAACATTGATGCCTCTGTGCTGCTATCCTTTAGAGGGGATTGAGGACACTTTGTTAGAAACCAAGACCCACTACACACTGCACATGGAGAGGAGAAGGCCTGAAGATAAGACTGAGAGATACGAGCACATTGATGTTAAGTGCTGAAAAGCAGAAGCCTAAATCCTATGCCGTATTGATGATTGTTATTTCTAGAGTGAAAATAGATGTGTGAAACAAATCTTTCAAAAAACCTGGATACTTTCAGAAAATAACCAGTTAGCTCTGGTCTCACCTGTGTCACAGAAAAGCAGTGTTGAATTTAACACATTTTTCCCTCCTCCTGCTTAAGATGGGCTATTAAGTAATGAATAACTTTAAATTTTGCAATTAAGAAAAGAACATTCAAAATCCAACAGCATGTTTTGGTAAAGAGAACTGAAGGAGGAGGTTGTTTTTCCTTTTTTCCTTAGCTTACAGTGTTTTTGATGGTTTTTTTTTTTATATTAAACTTTATTAGGAAATAAAACAATAATAAATTATTGGAACAGACATGAGAAATCAAGGTTTTTAATCCCTGCTCAAACGTTGGAACTCAAAGCTTAACAGACAAGATTACATTTCCTTTCTTTTCCTGTCCCACTGAATCTTGAATCATTCTGCTAATACAACAGGCTCTTCAGAGAGAAGGAAAATGCTACTACTCTTTCTTCTACCCAACTGATAGCCTCCAGTTTAGCACTTAAGTGACTGTCATAAGGATGAGAAATTTACATTTGCAATCCTTCATGCATGAAGGGATATTGAATCTCAGGTTATTTGTTGCATGAATAAATATTTCAACCTGTCAGGTTTGTTTAAAGGGACTTCACAATCTTTCAGGAAAAAAAAAAAAAAAAAAAAAAAAGTATTTTAGAAAAATACAGCTCCCTTAACTACATGCTGTTTCGTGTATTATTTCTTAAGTTGGTTCTTTTGGAAGCAATTGGGTGAATTCCATCCAGGCCTACCTATATGAAAGAAGATAAGCTGCTCAGGATTTCTAAATTGGAAAAAAAAAAAAAATAGTAATAACAGCTGTAGGGCCAGATTTAATATAATCTCCTTTCACTTCAGTCACAGATGAGTAGTCATTACAATTTTGGATTTAACTACCTACTTTCTACTTTTTTGTTAGTGTTTGACTTGCATTTTCAAAGGGAGACCTAGCCCCAAGAGTAAAAAATATATATTGTTTTATAACAGATTTTTACCCTCAGCAAGTTTGCTGATGATAACAAGTTAGGGGAAAGTGTTGATCTGCGGGAGGGTAAGAGGGCCCTTCAGAGGAACCTGAACAGGATGGGTTGATGGGCCAAGGCCAGTGAGATGAGATTCAACATGGCTAAGTGCTGGGTCCTGCACTTTGGCCACAACAACCCCATGCAGCACTATAAGCTTGGGGCAGGGTTGGCCTCTTCTTGCAGACAACTAGTGATAGGACTAGAGGGAATGGCCTCAAGTTGCACTAGGGGAGGTTTAGGTTGGAAATTAAGATACATTTCTTCTCAGAAAGCATAGTCAGGCATTGGAACAGGTTGCCCAGGGAGGTGGTGGCATCTCTGTCCCTTGGGGTGTTTAAGGGAAGGTTGGACATGGTACTTAGGAGCATGCTTGAGTGGGTGATATTGGTGGTAGGGAAATGGTTGGACCAGATGATCTTGAAAGCGTTTTCCAATCTTAATGATTCTATGATACTGTGATACTGAATAACTTTAGCACTTCACAAAAGGAGCCTTTTTTTTTTTTTTTTTTTTTCTGAAAACAGTATTCCCTGGAGAAATGAATGTGGCATAAAAATTTTAATTATATTTGCTCTTCTATTTGCCTCAGGAAGAAGTAAATATGTTCTTTATTTTGTGTTGGTTTTGCTAGCTTGCAAATTTTTAAAAGGTTGAATTGTGCTATTTGGAAAGATGTGTATTGGAAGCCATCCAAAACTATACTAAGTCAGACAAAACTCAGAAAAATTTTGCTCTGGGGACAGGTGGGTTAAAGGAGTTGAACTCTGTCACCACTTGCAGTCTTTGAGTCTTCTGAGGATCTGAGCAGAGGTTCAGTTCCTTGATTTGTGGAACTGTAAATATAACTGGCTTGGGAGGGAGTCAGGGAAGGAACAGAAAACAGGAAATCAGAAAACAGTTTTCTGAAAGCCAAAACATAAAAAGAGAAATGAAAACCATTGTAAGGGCTAAAAAATAAATAAATAAATAAATAAATAAAAATGACAATTTAATAGAAAGGGTTCCTACACAGAAAATGGTTCCTTTGTACATGGCATTGGTGATACCACACCTATTTTGGACCTCTTTAAAAGAAGGATATTGCTCAAGTGTTGGAGTGTTTGCAGAGAAAAGCAACAAAGCTGAAAAGACTAGAAAACAAGACTTACAAGGAGTGGCTGAGGGAACCAGTGTTTAGTCTGGAGAAAAGGAGGCTAAGTAGAGACTTCATAACTCAACATTACTTCCTGAAAAGAGGTTGCAGCGAGGGGATTATTGCTCTCTTCTCTCAGGTGATAGGCACCGCTCTCAAATTGCACCAGGGGAGGTTTAGATAGGTAATCAGGAAGAATTCCTTCCGAGAAAGGATGATTAGGCATTGGAACAGGCTGCAAAAGGAGGTAGTGGAGTCCTCATCCTTGGAGGTATTTAAGATGTGGGCGTGGCACTAAGGGATATAGCTTAGTGATGAGATTTGGTAGGTCAGGCTGATGAATCCAGGTTGGACTGAATGATCTTGGAAGATCTTTTCCAACATAAATGATTCTATGATTCTATGAATTAATATCAGTTTTAGATAATTCATTATGCTAGTATTTAGGAGATTCAAAATGCCTTCCCAAACATAGAATCAGAATTATAGAATGGTGTGGATTGGAAGGGACCTTAAAGATCATTTAATTCCAACACCCCTGCCACGGACAGGGACACCTTCCACTAGAAGAGGTTGCTCAAATCCCAGTCCAACTTTGCCTTAAACACTTCCAGGGATGGGGCACCAACAACTTCTCTGCCCCACCTCTTCCACTGCTTCACCACAATCACAGTAAAGAATTTCCTCCTAACATCCAATCTCAGTCTCTTTCTTCAGCTTAAAACCATTACTCCTTGCCCTATCACTAAACACACAGAATAAGAAACCCTCTACTGCTTTCTTGTAGACCCCCTTTATGTACTGGAAGGCTTCAATGAGGTCTCAGTGGAGCCTCCTCTTCTACAGGCTGAATAACCCCAACTTTCTCATCAGTGAGGTGGGACTTGAGCCCCTTAACAATCTTTGTGACCTTCCTCTGGATTTGTCCTAGTACTTCCATGTCCTTCCTGTGCTGGGATCCCCATGGCTGAACACAGTATTCTAGGTGGGCTCTCATGAGAGCAGAGTAGAGGGGGAGAATCAGCTTCCTCACCCTGATGGCCATACTTTTGATGCAGCCCAAGCTTTCTAGGCTGCAAGTACACATTGCTGGCTCATGTTGAAATTCTCATAAAACAACACCCAAAGGCCCTTCTCTACAGGGCTGCTCTCAATCCATTATCCACCCAGACTGTATTTGTGCTTGGGATTGCCCCAGCCCAGATGCAGAACCTTGCACTTGGCCTTGTTGAACCTCATGAGATTAACACAGGCCCACCTCTCAAGCCTGTCAAGGTCGCTCTGGACAGCATCCCTTCCTTCCAGCACATCAACTGCACCACACAGCTTGTTGTCGTTGGCAAAGCTGCAGAGGGTGCACTCAATCGCAACATCCATGTCACCGACAAAGATGTTAAACAGTGACTGTCCCAATACTGACCTCAGAGGAATACCGCTTGTTACTGATCTCCACTTGGATATGGAGCTGTTGACCTCAAATCTTTGAGAGTTAACATCCATCCAGTTCCTTACCCAACAAGTGGTCTATCCGTCAAATCCATGTCTCTCCATTTTAGAGACAAGGATATCATGCAGGACAGTGTCAAACACTTTTCACAGGTCCAGGTAGATGATGTCAGTTGCTCTTCCGCTATCCACCAGTGCTGTAACCCCATCATAGAAGGCCACCAGGTTTGTCAGGCATGATCTGTCCTTAGCGAAACCAAGTTGTCTGTCACCTGTCACCTCATTATTTTCCATGTACCGTAGTATAGCTCCCAGTAGAATCTGCTCCATGATCTTTCTGGGCACAGAAGTGAGACTTGACTGGCCCATAGTTCCCTGGGTCTTCCTTTTTTTTTCCCTTTTTAAAGATGAGGGTTATGCTTTTCTACTTCTAATCAGTGGGAACTTCACCAGACTGCTATGACTTCTTAAATATGATAGACAGTGGTTTGGCAACTACATCTGCCAATTATCTTAATAGCTTAGATGCATCTCATCAGGTCCCATGGACTTGTGCACCTTCAGATTCCTTAGCTGGTCTCAAACCTGATCTTCTCCTACAGTAGCTGGCTCTTCACTCTTCCAGTCCCTGTCTTTGCCTTTTGGAGTTTGGGCTATGTGGCTGGAGCAATTACTGGTAAGGTCCTAGGCAAGAAAGTAACTGAGTATCTCAGCCTTGCTTCCATTCTCTGTTGGCCTTTTTTCTGTTTAAGCTTGGTGAGGAGCTCCATGTTCATCCATGCAGGCCTCATGGAGTTTTTGCCAAACTTCCTCTTTGTTGGGATGTATTGCTCCCGAGTTTGAAGGAGGTGATCCTGGAATATTAACAAGCTTTCTTGGGCGCCTCCCAGGCTTCGTCCCATGGTACTCTACCAAGCAGATCGCTGAAGAAGGTCAAGTCTGCTCTCTGAAAGTTCAGGGTAGTGAGCTTGCTTTGTGCCTTCCTTGCTGCCCTCAGGATCCTAAACTACACCATTTCGTGCTCACTGCAGCCAAGGCTGCCCTGAGTTTCATATTCCACACCAGCCCTTCCTTGTTGGTGAAAAGGAGGTCCAGCATAGCACCTTTTCTCATTGGCTCCTCTATCACATGGAAAAGGAAGTTGTCATCAATGCATTCTAGGAACCTCCTGGATTGCCTGTGCCTTGCTGTGCTGTCCCTCCAACAGATATTGGGGTGGTACAAGTCCCCCATGAGACCCAGGGCTTGTGAACATGAGGCTGCTTCTATCTGTCTATAGATTGCCTCATCCGGTTGGTCTTCCTGATCAAGTGGCCTGTAGCACATTCCCAGTATAATGTCCCCTGTCCATGCCTTCCCTGTAATCCTAACCTATAAACTCTCTTATAGATCTTTCTGCTGTGTGTCCCCTACAGACTGCGCTGGAATCCAGCTAACTTCTCCTCAGCCTCCATGATGCCTTCTCGCTGTCTCCTGCAGCTAGGCCACCTGGTGCAGGAGGTCCTTCACCTGGGCACACCTCTTGCAGGTAGGTCTGCCACCTGTCCCTGCCCCAGGGGAAAGATACAGTCACTTCCAGCAGTCAGAAGGCTGCACTGGAGCATCACACCTCAGTAGCTCTGTTTGGGTGGAGGCATCAGCCACTGCTGGGGTAGATGGTGCAGACTGCAAAGCCAGTGCTGCAGCCTTTGCCCTGAGAGAAGTGCTTGCCATTCTGCCATGAGTATCATGTAAGGTCATGCCATTGGTCTATGCGCATCTCAGTGTGAGGTTAAGGTGTACTTGGTGCCTCCTGCTCTTCCAGTGGAATAGTTGATGTCACATGTGTGATATTGGTCATATTACTTAGTATCATTGAAACTTGAATTCCTATTTAGTAAATGGAGATATTATTAAACCCTAAGTTTCCTTTCCTTCCCATTCTACTTTCCATTTTCTGTTCCTTTTTCTGCTTCATCTGCCTTATACTATATTATTCCTTTTAAGTAGTATGAGTTTGTATGAAATTCCATAAAGGGAATAAAGACACACATGGTCACAGATGTGTCATAGATCTAGATGCTGCCATATTATGAGTAATATTAATCTTGTTCATAAATACCACAATTCTGTCTCACTAGGTGACTATCTGGAAGAATTACCAGTGTTATATATGATTCTTTATTTTATATCTTTCAGGTTATTATGTACTAATTATTTTTTTCTATATATTTGTTAAAGGCTTTGGTATATTCTCAATTTTCTATCATTTCAAAACACACGTATAAAATATACAGCTTACTCTGAAACTGGGTTCAAGTTCTCTTTAAAGGTTCACAGACCTTTGGATGAATCTGATTTGAGTTGTTGAGACATCCAAACAGCAAGTACTGTATGATTTTTTTTGGACAATTTAACAGTACATTGAGTGAACATAATAAAATAAAAATGTTTGCAGTCATCTGGCTCTTTTCATATTCATGCATTAGGTATCGATAACCTAAAAAGGGTACAAAATGATAGCTTGTAAGTGTCAGAGAGGTTCTCATTTTCAAAAAAAAAAAAAAAAACCAACAACAAACAACAAACAAACAACTATAAATGTACCTGCAAAATTGATAAATTTAATTTCTACATAAGTATATTAAAACAGCATTCAACACATTCTTACCTGTGCACACATTTTCAATATATGTCTTTTAGAGATCTATAAGAATCAGGAAAGATGCAATTTTTCCTTTCTAACTGCTTCAAAGCTGTCCTCTTGAGCTACTTTAACTTCTTTAGATGAGAGACTGGTAGAACTGTGTAATCATGTTAGGACTCTAACTGGGGCTCTGATGACATTTCTGCATCCAGCCTGGGTTCTTCATGTTCTGACCTCCCACTGTCAGCTCTTGCACCACAGAACCATATGGGTTTCCTGCAAACAAGGCCTTGCTTGCCTGAGGAAAATGGAGATGGAAAAGGGCCTGATACAAAGCCTACTAAAGTTCAGATGTGTCTTAAAAATGAACTGCATTTGGCTTTGGCTGAGCTGTTACTTTATGTGACCAGTGTCACTGACAGCTGTGTCTGTTCAGAAAGGCAATGTATTCCTTTGCAATGACAACACGATATGTGCAGAAACAAACTGAGCAGCAAAATGACAAGTACAAAATAAAAAGGCTACAAATGATCTAATTATTGTCAATATGCGCCTAAAATCTCTTGTTCCATACCAAAATATTTTTCAGTAATAAAAATCTTGACTAAAAAAAGCAAAAGTAAGCAACACTTTTATTTGGAAATTCAATGGAAAAATGTAAAACATTAAAGTTAGATGCAAATCAGTGTCTTCTGTACTAAAGGTTCCTTCATTTGTCTCTAATGTATTTGACATAATAAATCAGACAGTGAAAACATAAAATTTAAACAGATATGCTTCTTACCTCAGAAATGTTTAATTAATAGTGTTGCCCTGTGTGGTTATACCTTGACAGTGTTGTCCTGAGTGGTTATAGCTTGAAAAGGACAGCAAATTGAACTCTAATCCTGAAATCTCTTTCTGTTTAAAGATGACCATATTTTGCACAAAGAATTCTCATTTGTTGTATTGAAAATTTTAAATCTTTTGTTACAGGATGTTCTTCTGCAGTAGCTCTTCTTAGAAGTGACTAAATAAGTTTAATAAGGCACTCACTAGTAGAGGCTTAATGAGATGTGACTAATATAGGTGACTAAATGAAACTCATAAACATGTCAGATAACCATCAAAAGCTATTTTAAATGTCCTGAATGCTATATATCCCCATCCAAACCTTACTGATTTTTTTTTCATAGCCAATTTAAAACATATTTTTAAAGAAAATTGCAGACATACAATGCAAAAATTACAACCATTATGGTGCACATACAGGCACTAAAAACAATGACTTGTAAACCTGTAGCACTTTCTTTCCCTGATGGATATTGAAAGTTAGCTCGAAATTACATAGATTTTATACAACTACCTCATAATACTAATAATAGTGATAAACATTTTGGCCAAGGACATTATATCAATATTACTTAAGGAAAAATAAAATATTATAACTTTGGTTTACTTACTGAACTTTCCAAATTCTCTAACACTTAAACTAACACTTTATTTCCCTTACAACTGTCACAATATTTTTTCTTCAATGGCACAAGGTCAACATTTACTATATCTCTTGTAATAGTTGTAGAAAATAGCAAGGTACAGCAAAAAACAGCCTAACTTGTAGGTTTTATACTTTATTATGTGTCTTATTAGTCCTTAGAAGGTGAGTATGTTAAGAGATTTCAGTTTTCAGATGATATATGTCCATAAAATTGCAAAAATGCTGCCAGGAAAGAAGCTTACCTAAGATGAGACTTTTCCTTTCATTCTGTTTTTGCAATAAATAAAGTAGTGTATTTTATTTATGTTACAATTTATTTTATATAAAGTGAAGAGGAGCCAAGCTTATTAGAGAGCAGAGGGATTAATATACTTGAATTTAACCATAGTCCCAAAATATACATAACACACACATCTGCTCACTTGATAAGCAATGGAGTACCTGCATATTTCCAAACTAAAAATGGACTAAATTATCTATCTCAAATAGTTCTGAATTATAAATAATCAAAAGTTTTTCTATTACAATGTTTCATCCATGTTCGAGACAAAATTGTTTTGAGGATTCATTGTTTTCCACTGGGAGATTTTTTTTCCTTCAACTCTACTAAGAATATTATGTACCTAAAATTCTATGAAAGTAAGTATAATAGCATAATATTACTAAAATTAAGTGTATTTAATTGACTTTGTATTTATTTCTTCATTTTTCATGCTGTTTTGAGAACCATTTTAGGTGACCTTGTAGTTTTGTTCTAGTCTCCCATATTTATTTGATAGAAATCAAATAAAATTAAAATATTTTAATCATTTGCTGGAAGACAGATTGTATTGGGGTAGGTGGCATGATTTTTCTTGGTGGTTGGAGGCTGTAGAGAAGCTTCGGTGAGAAGAGGCTGGGGCTACATAGCTGGTTCCAGCCAGCTCCAACAGACCCACCACAGGTCAGAACTGAATACATCAGATGATCATCCTGTTGTTTACTCATCCCACAAGTTTTTTCCACCTTGTATTCTCCCTTTGTCTCACTGAAAAAGAGAAGTGATTGGGTCTGGATCTGGCAGCTGGCCAAGGTCTGCCCCACCACACAGACGGAGACTTAAAACTGAAAAAGCAAAGGTGTGTTATTGGAGTGCTAGTTTCAATCCAAAGTACTTTTGGGTAAATCTCTGATATCTCTTCATGTCTCCTTTATGTTTGAATGAAGAGAGGAGAACTTTGTTTACTAGGGATGTCAGTACTGCATTTTCATTACAAAAATAGACGCAAGTAAAATCACACAATAGGGATATATATCAGAATAGAAACTGCCTTTCTGGAACATCTGCTTCAGGTGATTGCATGTTTAAAACACAAGCAGTGCAAGTTTTATCAGATTCAGAAGCTGAATTCACTTCTACTTTACATGATAATTCACCACTGCAAAGTGCACTACTATAGAAAACAAAACCGAAAACAAAGAAAACTATAGCATTAGTACTAAAACATTAAACCATCCTATTATTTTCTGAACTGTGATTGTGCACTTGTGTAGGAATATTAGCTTTCTGCGTTCTTCTTCAGCAAGGCTGTGGTGATTTCATCGCGATGGGCAGCTAAACTCCACCATACCCACTTACTCCCACTCCTGTAAGGAAGAGGGGATGAAAATACGATCAAAAAGGGCTTAAGGATTTAGATAATGACAGGGAGATTGCTCACCAAGTACCATTACTGGCAAAATAGACTCAGCATATGGAGATTAATAAAATTTATTGCTTAAATAAAATTAAAACTACAAGCAAGCTAAAAGCATCTTCTCATCCACCCTCTTCTATGTCCTCCCCCCTGAGCAGTGGAGGTGAACGGGGAATGGGGGATGTGGTCAATCCCTAACACTGTGTCTCTGCCACTCTTTCATGGTCACCTTCTGACCCTGCTCCAGTGTGAGGTCCCTCTCATAGGATGCCGTCCTTCCCAATCCGATCTTGGGGGGGCTGCCCACAGGCAGCAGCTCTTCAGGAACTGCTCCAGCATGGGTCTATACCACATGGTCCATCCATCAGGAGCAAACTTCTCCAACGTGGTCACCCACGGGTGGCAGCTCCCCCCAGATCCCCTGCTCCTGTGTGGGCTTCTCTCCATGGTCTGCAGCATGGAGATCTGCTCTGCTGTGGTACACCACAGGCTGCAAGAGACAGCCTGCTCTACCATGGGCCTCTCCACAGGCTCACAGGGGATTTCTGCTTTGGCACTTGGAGCACCTCCTCCCCCTCTTTCTTCACTGACCTTGGTGTCTGCATGTCTGCAGGGCTGTTTCTCACTCCTCACTCTACCAAGTGGTGTTGTGCAGCATTTTTTAATATTTTTTTTTTTTCCCTTAAATCTGCTCTTGCAGAGGCTCAATCAACATAGCTCACTGGCTCAGCTCAGGCCAGCAGTGGGTCCTTTCAGATCTGGCTGGATCTGATATGAGGCAGCTTCAGGCCTCTCACAGAGGCCTGCAGCCCCTTGCTAATAAAGCCTTGCCACATAAACCCAAGACACAAGTATTAAAAGAAAGAGACCAGGTGCATAGCATTTTCTGAGAGATTTTTTGTGTGTATGGTAAAGGTCCTTAAGGTGAGAAGATAGATCCTTAATGTTAAATGAAAGGAGTTTTTTTGTTTTATTTTGGTTTGTGTTTTTGTTTGTTTGTTTGTTTTTTGTTTTGTTTTGTTTTGTTTTTTTAGACTGCAATAAAGTGCCTTTCTGATAAATGAGGTATACCTGCAGCTCTCCTCAGCATTTTCCACTAGCAAATTTACTCTGCTTAGTACAGCAGTTCGGCTTCATGGATTAGTCTAGGTTTGTAACTCTTCCCATGCACTATAAAATGTGGTTGGGCACTAAAAACAGACTCTGGATTCTATAACATGGAAAAACATATGAACAGCAGAAACTGCAGTGAGTGTCAGGTATTTCAAGCCTTATCTCCTGTCTCAGATGTTTTATTATCTAATGGAAAATGGGTGACAGTCCGGAATGATGGTCCTATCATTTCTCGTTGGTTCTGTGTAACCTACATTCATGCAGGTGCAGAGGGTCTGGGGGAAGCTGCTGCCTGTGGGGGACCCATGCTGGAGTAGATTGCTCCTGATGGACTCTGTGGTACAGACGCACATTTCTTGAGCAGTTCAGGAGCAGTTCTTGAAGAGCTGCTGCCTGTGGGAAGCCCGGCAGGATCAGTTTGGGAAAGATGGCATCCCGTGGGGGAGACCCTGCGTTGGAGCAGGGTCAGAGAGTAACTGTGAAAGAGCAGCAGAGACACAGTGTTAGGGACTGATCGCAGCCCCCTTTTCCCATTTTAGAACAGGACGTATGAAGTGGAAGGTGTTTTTAGCTTGTTTTTTTTGTTTCTCACTGTTCTAGCTTGTTAGTAATAGGTAATAAATTGCATTATCTCCTTATGCTGAGTCTGTTTTGCCTGTGATTATCATTATTTAGTGATTTCCCTGCCCTTATCTCAGTCCTTGAGCCCCTTCCATTGTATTTTCTTCCCCTTTTCCTTTGAGGAGGGGGAGTGAGAGAACAGTTATTGTGGAGTTCCACAACCACCAGATATCCAGTGTAGTTCCACCAAGAAATTAGTCCAATTAGTTTTTCTAATTAAACATACAGAAATAAAAACAAACAAACAAAACAAACAAAAAACTTGCATGTAAAAGTTTAAATATTAAAATAAATAGAAACATGCTTCTATTAATATGCTTAATATGCTTCTATTTATTAAAATAAATAGAAGCATATTAAAATAAATAGAAACATGTTACAAGATACAAAATTACATTTGATGTAATTGCCTAAGGATCTAAAAACCTGAGATTTTTATGCTTTTTAAGCCAGGCAGAACTAAGTCCCTTCGGTATCTTGTAGAGTTTAGAAGGGTGCATAAGATACAATACATTTACCTAGGTTTTAGAAAACCAGAAGCTGAATATTTGATTCTAAGTCGATTCCCAGGTGTTTCATTTCCAGACATTCACAAGGAAAAGACACATTTAGATGGAAACATTTCTAGTCCTAAAAAAAAAAAAAAAAAAAGGAAAAAAAAAAAAGCTGTCTCAGGTATACCAGAATAATTGCCTTCTGACTTGTTACATGAATGCATGAATGCAGTTAAAGCTGCAGATGATTAGATTTAGTGTAAAGCTTCAAAGTGACAAAATGATTTTACTATAATGGCCAAAGAAAATCAATAACTTAGTAATCATTTTGCTCTACTTTGTTTTAAAAGTCACAATAAATAAATCATAATACATAAATAGAGAAGCAAGATTTTAACTTCACAGTAAAATCTGCCAGTGTTCGAAGACAAAAATGTTTCTCTAAATGCTACTTTTCTTGTCATAAGTGATGAAAAATAATATGTAATTTTAAATATGTCTGTTTTTAATGGAGACAAGAGTTCTTTTTACTTTAGTTTTAAATTTTCACCATGAAGCAGCAATGATTTTCTCATACAAGCTCTTTGTTTGTTTGTTTGTTTTTGTTTTCCTATATTTGGTTGTAGCCCATGTTAATGAAATATTTCAGCGTTTCTTCTTATCGTGAGTGGGGGAAAATCATTGTGACACACATGGAAATGTTATATACTGAGAAAAATACCCATCTGGGAAATCTATCCTATGGAAGTGTTAAGAAACACATGCTTATATATCATAATGATAAAAAGTAATTGTTACTTTTCAGCCAGTATTCTAATTAATAAACATTTAATGGAAAGGTAATTATTTCTTGAGGAATTTTTATTTAAGGAAAAAAAAAATCTTAAATGTTTTTTGACAAATTGCTCTGCTTTCAGTGTTTTTCTTCCATACCTGTTAGAATTTGACATATATTTCTATTACATATTGTCAAAGAGTGGCTGTCTTTCATTATTTGGAATGATCCCAGGGTTCATTTTCACACTTTTAAAGATTAGCTTCTGGATAAAAAAATATATTAAAAATAAACATACAAACAAAACCCCACAACATTGCAAATGTTTTGCAATGATTTTTCACTACAGAAAATACACCTTAGATTAACACACATTTGAAACACGATATTTTCTATATTTTATTTCACAGCAGCTATGAATGCATATATTTAGTTGTGGCATTAGAATGTATCTTTGTTTTAAATTTATACTTTAAAATACAGCAAAATATAGATTATCTAAGATACTATTTTCAAATATACCACAGTCAAAAAGGCATTTCTCTTTTAAATGTCTGTAATGTGGTGTTGCAGGAAAAAAAAAAAAAAAAAAAGAAAAGAAAAGAAAAAAAAAAGCAAAGCTTTTTGTAAACATAATTTCACCTGTTGTAATTTGCATAGTGACTGTTCTGAAAAAGAAATTTGATGTATGTATGTACTCATACAGAATGTTACATTTGTCAGCCTCTATCCAGCCTTCAAACTATGGCAATTTTCCATTCAGATAACAAAGAGTAGTTGCTATTTTTAAGTAGTATTTGTGGTCTCATCACTTATGCACACAGGTGTTTAATTTCTGAGAAGATATCTTAAAAGTAAGTATGTATAAATACTTACAAATACAAATATGAAATATAATAAAGAACAGTGCATCTTTGAGGTTATGTATACAGATTTAGGATTTCAATTAATCTTTTTTTCCAAATAAGAACTTGCTTATCTAGTTATCCTTTTACAGGACATTGATTCTTTTTGCTGCAGCACTTTCATCTTTCATTTATAAAGAAAGGCAATATATGTGTAATCCTTTAGAGTGCTTTAAGAATAAAAAAAAAAAAAAAAAAAAAGAGAGAGAGAAAAAAAAAAAAAAGAGAGAGAGAAAAGGTCCTTGTGTTCTTAAAAGAGAACCATAGAAAATTTGTCCTTGTCTTCACATTGACACAGATGTCAGCTTGTAGCCAAGTCTATTTAATTTTAACAAGTTTTGCTTCTTATTTAGGAGGGAAGAGAGGAAGTGTTGGAAGAAACCATAAGCTGAATCACTGCTGTTAAAAAAGAAATCTAACACACAATAGAAATCTGTTATAAAAGGAGATCTCACTGAGAGAAAAAGATTTTTTTTTTTTTTTGTGAAGAAAAGATAATGCAAAGCTTTAATCTTTCTAAAGGCTTTCTACAGATATGAAAGTGTGTTACATTTTGTGTTGGTTTTTGTACTAAAACTGGCAGGTGGCTGGAAGAGGACTCAGGAGAGGTTAACATCTGTCTTTTCATAGTTTAAAGAATTCAGGTTTCATCTTTAACTCATTTTAACTCTTAGAATTCTGACGGTATTAAAATCCCCTTTATATTACATATATATACTGTATATATAGTGTATATATGTGTGTGTATATGTATAAATATATTTTAATATATTTATTTATATTTTCTTCTTCCATGTAACTGATCCCTGTTCAAGTTAATGAACAATTTAAAGGATTTAAAGGCAGAATATAATTTTCAGTTCTGATGGTAAAATTTCCCTCATTATGTCTGTCTGGACCTCTGGATATATATATATTATCTTTATATATATATATGTATATATTTTTCCTGTGAAATATAAAAGAAACTGAGCTGAAGATTCCAGAGAGTTAAGTAGCATTATTATTATTATTATTATTTTCTAATTACTGTTAAGAATATCTAAGTTTTCAAACTGGAGAAAATTCTAAGAAAAAGCTTCTCTCCATAAAACTTAATTTAGTTACACGATTTACATTTATACACTGATCTCATTACTGTGCATAAAAGAATGTATGTTTATATGTATATGTATGTTTATATGTATGTGTGTACCTTTACTATGTATGTACTATAGTATGCTTATACTATATATGTATACTATTTGTACACTGTATACTGTATCTACTATATATACACACACTATATTCATACTCTTATCTGTATAGACACTATACTATGTTACACGTACGAGTGTGTAGATTTTAGGAGATAATAGAATGTGTAGCAAAAGGTAATAGAAGGCAATCCTTAAGGTCTTAGACTACAAAAAAAAAAAAAATAAATAAATAAATAAATAAAAAAGATGCAAAGAAAAATCCCTCCCAACATCCAATTTTCTACTGTCTGCTAAGTATTAAAACCTTAAGCGGAAAACATTTGCCATAAATAAGTGCTAAAGTGAATGGGCAGTGGTGTATGCTTTAACTTCTTCAGCCCAAAAATATGGGAGTGTGGAAGAGGAAAGGACTGCAGAAGTGATGCTTTCCTCTGTAGCATATTTTATTGCAGCAATATGAATCACAATGCTGAGCTGGATGGACCACTGATTTGGGCTAGTAGTAGTCATTCCTTGTGTTTGTTTGTTCTAAATACACTTCCAGAAGAGGACTAAGCATGTCTGTAGGTGAATTATTAAATTTAACCTTTCTGATCATGTTTTCAGGACTTCTTATCGCTTAGTTTCTCTTCTTCCCACAAGGTAGGAATATACCCAACTACTGTGATTCTGAGTCCTGAACACACAAACACATATTAGTTGTCAGATCCTAATAAGTATTTAAAACTGTATGCTTTTGAAATAGAGATCATATGAAAAGTAAAGTTTATTCTGCTTCACTGCAAATTTTAAGGACATGACATATGTAATAAAATTACATAGAAACTTAATTATCTGCAAGAAAAGAAACACAGAAACGACTGCTGAATGCCACATCCTGGATTTCATCTGGACCCTAACTTTTTGAAAAAGTAATTCCCTTATGTGTCCAAAGCTAAGGCTATGTCTAGTCTACTACCTAAAAAACAGGAAGGGACCTAGCTCTGGTCCAAGGCTAAATGACACAAGTATCTCACATCTATATTGTTTAGATATAGCCTAAGTAATATGTCTTGTAGACATATCTGTTGTAAAAACCTAGTTGGAGCAGCCCAAAACATAGTCAGGAAATCAGCTAAGCAATGAAGGTGATCAGAGTTCTAGTGCTTGAGCTTCCTGGCTATGATTTATTTACTGCTGCAGTTATAGACTGAGGAATTTGCTATTTCACAATCCTGCAAAGACATAGGGAAGAAAGGCATTATAAGAAAGAAATATTTCTGTGCCAGAGGTAGTGAGGTGGTTGGGTGTAGACAATAAAACAGTGAAGCCTAGAACTCCAACTCAGACAACAAATAATATACATCAGTCTTCTTGTTTAATAGGTTATGCCAAAATTTCCAGTTTCTTTTCCTATTTTGTTTTTCTCAGTCTCAATCTACCCACCCTATATCTTTGCTTCTGCCTTTGCTTGTTTTCAGTCCCTGTTTTGTACCACATCCTTGCAAAATTACATAAAGAAACTTGGAACCTCATAGAAATCTGAAAGACAAAACAATGATAGGCGTATTCTTAAAGTCAGTCACTTCGTACCTGCATCTCAGACAAGGCAGAAACACATAACAACACACTACCACTAATAAGACTATAAAAATCCCCGCAGGGGGTGGCACATAGTGGAAGTTTCACTGGAGTTTCACTGCTACACTGAAATACTAATTCATGATAACTCCACAGAGTTCATTATGGGGGTAGAAAGTGAGTGCAAAAACTGCTTGTCCCTAGTAGCAGAGGGAATTGAGATACTGATAGTTATGAATGCACCCTTCCTTCAGATACACAGAATATTCTCTTCATCAGTGCACAAAAGAAAAAAAAAAAAAGAGAAAAAAAGAAAAAAAGAAAGAAAAGCAATGTGTTATACCCTTCCAGAAACCACAGTTTATACAGTTTATGCAAAAAGAAAGCACTGGGCTTTTGTATCTGTCCTGTAAATTCATAGCATTTCTTGACACTTTTCACATTTAACTTTGACTGGATGACAAGTATGAACACTCTATGGTCTAAATTTATGAAACATAAAACAGTTCTCTTGTCACAACTGGAAGTGCTAAAGAAAACATCTAAACTGGGAAAGTAAGATTGTCTGGAACTGTTGACACACACACACACCAAAAAATAAAAAATAAATTAAAGAAAAAAACACACTAGGCTATTGTGTCTGTTTTATATCTCTCTCCTCCATGTATATATTCAGTCTGCGTATACATAGAGTTCAGTAAAGCTCTCCCAAAAAAGAAGCTCTGCATTTTCAAGTGCCATTAATAAGTGTGTTTAACATGAGCACACTTAACTAAGCTCTTAGGAATTGCTGGCCACATTATTAGAATCTGACTAGGTTGTAGAAAAATCTTTGTTGAGTTAAAAAGGCAGACAATCTGGTTTAAAAACAAATTAGTTATGAAGAACTAGTAGTTACTAGAACTAATAATAGCTGATAGTTATTAGTAAACTAGAAAAGAGCCATCTGAAGTAAAAAGCAATTCAGTGGAAAATCTTACAATGTCTTACAAGATATGTCCATCCATTTTGTATTTTACTTCCGCTGGCTACTAGCTAAAGTTAAAAAATAAAAAATATTTTTTTAAAAAAATCTCCTTTTAATTGTACTTTTCACCATCTATTTTACTCTCCTTAACTTGCACACTTAATTTATTTCTGTTTTCACTTTTCTTCCATTAATTATTGTCTTCCAATAACACATGTTCCTTTCTTTAAGTAGCCAATATCACAGTTAAAGGACTTCTTATATATAACATATATAATCAGTTCAGGTGAACCCTTTGTAGTTCATCTGCAGTTCAGTTTGATGACTCAGTTCACTTCCTATGTTGCAGTTCACTTCCTACATTACCCATGAAAAACATGGTAAAGTCTTCAGCTTGCAAAGATATAGATGTCTATATATGAAAGGTATAAGTTAAATCAGTAAAATCTTTCTGGCATTCTGTGCCTTGTTTGGTAACTCTTTTCCAAAATCAGAAAATTGTTATAATGGCAATCGTTAGTAGTAAGTAACAATTAATGTCCAAATTATATTTTTGTTTACTCTCTCTATACCTCTACAATTCCATAAAAAATCCATTGATACTTGATAAATTACAATCCAATGAAAAAACTGATTTTCTTATACTCAAAGCAAATACCATTCACATTAAAAATATACTAAAATATAATAAATAAACAAGGCATGTAAAAGAAGGCTGTACCATCAAACAACTACATTAGGACAAGTAATCATTAGTAAGAGGACAGAAGAAGAGAGAAGATCCAACTGTGTTGTATAATCTTTTATGTGGCCAGTGAGTCGTAAAGCCTCTTTGAAACTAAAGTTGACATCTTCTAGATTTCCAAGCCTGTTCTTGGGACTTGGGCTGTATCTCCCCAGTATCACTATCACTTCAGACACATTTTGGTCCACAAATTGATCCTAACCAGTACAGGAAAGAGTCCAATGAGAAATGTTGGAAATCCATGTGTTACTGACACTGATTTCAGTCAGTGACAAGTTACCGGTGAAATCACATTTCTGAGTTATATTACTAACTTAACTTCACAATTCTATTAATTATGTGAATCTTTTAGCTATAGAAATTGCAAACAACAACAAGAAAAAAACAAAAAATATGTGTAAATTCTGGAAAATCACATTTGATTGTGTCAGTAAGAAAGCCTATAAATGGAAACAAAACATGGACATTTTACTGTTGTTTCTTCTGTCATTAATATTTCTATATAAAATACAATGTAAAAAAAATGCCACCAACAAGGTGAGAATTAATAAGTGTATTCCATTTTTTTCCAGCTTATTAGGGAAAAAAATAATTAATATATGTATATATATCACAGAAGGATAGAAGTTAAAAAAGAGACAGCAGACGTAAGCTAAAGCAAAGTTTAATCCCTCATATTGAAAGACATCTTGTTTCTGTTATTAAGTAATCAAATCTGCTGAACTAGTTTTTTTTGTTTTATTTTTTATTTTAATTTCATAGATGTGGAGTGTTACTGAGTACTTAGGGAATATGATAAACAAAGAAATATTGTACTGATAACAGATGTCCATAAACATCTCTGTAAGAAACTTCCTAAACTGACAACCATGGCCTGATTTATTTATTTATTTATTTATTTATTTATTTATTTATTTATTTATTTATTCCCAAGCTGTCTATGAAATAGGTCACATACTCCAGATTTTAGATGAAAAAATGCAAATGCAAATGAATAAATGCAGCACTAAAGCAGCAGAAACTAACTAAAAGAAAAGATAAAACAAAGCAAAGCAAAACAAAACAAAACAATAAATAAACACCTTTTAGTTCTTCCAATAATTTCTTCAAGGTCAGTGACCCAAATCGAGATGCCAAAAAAAACCTGTGAAGTAGGCCTGGATCTATGCCATCATATTCCCCATAAAAAGAAACAAACAAATAAATAAATAGAGTTAATTTATTACCTTGAATTACTTATTTGCTGATTTTTTTTTCTAGACTTCTATTAAAACTTCTGCATCCTAATTTCTGACAAATGTCAAAATAATTTGTCCAGTGAAAAACATTTCCTGTATAATTTTGAACTTCTAAACTGTTTAAAATTGTACTATCCCATCATTGTGCTTTACTTAAGAAGCTTGTATTCTATTTTATTTTTTTCCCCATCTTTCTTCTTATGCATTCTAAACTCTTGCTTGAAAAATTTAGCTAAAGACCTGAACACTTGTTCCCAAATTTCCTTCATTCTTTTCCTCCAAGCTGGTTTGTGAGAATCAATTTCAGTTTCAAAAACATTATTTTTCATATTTTATAATGTTAATTATATAATAAAATTACCTGGTTTACTCATTTACATTGATTTCTTGTTTGTAATGCACATCATCTTTCTGATTTGAGATAGTATAATAATTCATATTTATATTATTTAATTTTCAAATTATATCAAATAAAAAAGTTCCAGGGAATTTGAAGTACTTTATCATGTTGATTTTGGCTGGGATAGAGTCAATCTTCTTTGTGTGATGCTATTTTTTCCAGTTATGACCAAAACAATGCTGATTACACACAATTGTTTTACCTATTGCTGAGCAGTGCTTTACACAGTGCCAATGCCTTTTCTGTTTCTCAAACCAGCCTGCTGTTTAGGATGCAAGAGGTTTGTAGGGCAGATAGTCAGAATAGGCAGCCCCAACCTAAGGGGTATTCTATGCAATATGACATTATGATCAGCAATAAGGGCTGGGGACTATGCAGATTCTGGCCTAAAAATAAACAGTCCATGATGTAACTATATCAGACAGTAGTTGTATACTATAGTATATATATATATACTGTAGTGTATATATATATAGTATACTGTATATATATATATAGAATAGAATATATATATATATAGTGTGTATATATATATACTATAGTATAGAGGAATAGGGGCATACTGTGTCACCATGTTTAGAGTACATTATGCATCTTATATTGCATATTATACATCTCCTAAACAGGTAGTTTAAATATCTTTATTTCAATTTATGTATATTTTTTATATCTTAAATTTTGTGGATTTTAGATTTTAATCCTGTTAGATATAAAGAGCACATTCACTCATTATGAGTGCACTGTGTGAATACAGTTGATATAACACTGTAGCGCACATAACAGCAGGCTGTCCTGAAACTGTATCTTAACACATTGTTGATCTTTTCTATTTTTTTTTTTTTTTTTTTTTTTACCATGTTGCAGGAAGACAAAGTGGTAGGTGTTACTTTTTAGATACAGTTTTTCAGAACTTACTGTATTTTGATCTTGAGATATATTTCTCCATAGCTACAGAGTGGCTGAGCCTGGAAGAAATCTCTAGAGATTGTCTAGTCCAACCCTCTACTGAAAACAGGGTCAACTAGAAGAGATTGCAAAAAGCCATGGCCAGTTTTGAATATCTGCAAGGACAAAGACTCTACAATATGTCTGGGCAACTTGCTTCAGTGTTTGATTATACTCAGAGTAAAATATAAATATATATATATAAATATAAATATATTCTTCTGCTTAAATGGAATTTCCTGTTTTTCATTTTGTGCCCTATCACTGGCTACGTGTGAGAAGAGAGTGGTACTGTTTTTGTTATTTCAGCTACCAGAGCCATTTTTCTATGCTCACATAATATCAAATATATATGATTTTGCTGTCTGATGTTTTGATTTAATTCAATGAAAAATCAATCAATCACAAGCATCCTAAAGATACCTGTTCCTCTTTTTTCCTCAGGAGCATAGGGCATGGCCAGCATTTGAAACCAAACTTTTGACAGGTTATTAAGCACATTGCTCTTAAGTAAATATAAAAGATATACTGAACAAAATTATAAAATGTATTAATCTCCCTTCCTCAAGTCCTTCAAAAGTTTTCTGCTTTCTCCAAAGGAGTCATAGAATCATTAAGTTTGGAAAAGACCTTCAAGATCATCCGGTCCAACCAGCGCTCTTCTACCAATGTCACCCGCTAAACCATGTCCCTAAGCACCAGATCCAACCTTTCCTTGAACACCCCCAGGGACGGTGACTCCACAACTTCCATGGGCAACCTGTTCCAATGCCTGACTACTCTTTCAGAGAAGAAATGTCTCCTAATTTCCAACCTAAACCTCCCCTGGTGCAACTTGAGGCCATTCCGTCTAATCCTATCACTAGTTATTTTCGAGAAGAGGCCAACCCCACACCTTCCTTTCAGGTAGTTGTAGAGGGCAAGAAGGCCTCCCCTGAGCCTCCTCTTCTCCAGACTACCAGTAAGGGAACCCCAGTTCCCTTAGCCGCTCCTCATAGGACTTGTGTTCCAGTCCCTTCACCAGCTCCATAACCCTTTCAGGGCCTTGATGTCCTTCTTGAAGTGAGGGGCCCAAAACTGAACACAGCATTCGAGTTGTGGCTTCAGGATTCTCTGCACTTTTAAAAGAATGTTGTCCTACAACACATGAAATTACTTTTATTATGCAATTATTTTGTTCTTTTTCAATTTATTTTATATTATTATTTATTTATAGATAATGCCTATTATTCAGAATAATATATATATTATATTAGGTATATATATATGAATATAATAACTAAAAGTATCAGCTTTCCCTTCATTATGTATGCCTTTTTAGTATTTTCTTCGTTCATTCCAAGATCAAAAGCTGGAATCAACACTTCAGTTACATCATTCTCTGTTTAGAAAGTCTTATAAGTCTTATAACTTATAACTATATAGTCTTATAACTCACATAACCTTTCAGAAATGTTGAAGCAAACTTTTTTTTCCTAGTTTCAGTCAACTCAATGTCTCTAATTGTTCCAATTTGGCATATGCTATGGAGCTTTGTAGTAGAGATGTATGAACAAATATGAATGTGCTGACTTCACATCCATACAGAAAGTTCACGTCACAGTTTCCTAATATCAGTTTCATACATTGAATGACCTATGATCCATTAGATTCTCACATAGGTAATAGACTTCCATACTATCTCAATGTCCATTCCATACTGCACGTGAGAAATTAGAGGGGAAAAGAATGACTATTTTCTACTACTTGAATTACTGCAGCTAATTAACCTATTTTCAAATGTCTCTTAAACCACAATCCAGAGTGACAGCACAATTTTAATAAATGTCTGATATGGGCTTGACCAACACACTAGTTTCCCATGAAATGAAAATGAAAATTATTGGTTTTCCCTATTTTAATTAAAACTTCATTTCAATTTAAAGGGGGGGGCGGGGGGGTTGGAAGGAACAACCTCTCACTGTTTAGAAGTTAGAAGTTTGGTTCAGCACATTATTACAATAAGGACTACAGATGAAGTTTATAACCTCATTTCCAAAATTCCAGAAGTTGAGCTTACCTTCTGGGTGAAGACTTACTCTATGCACAACCATCAAAAACAATAAATAAAAGAACATAAAATGTATTTGCAATACAATAAAATCAAATCATATTTAGTATGAATGAAAAGACAGCTTGAATGAAATTTAGCTCTGTACCTATAATTATTAAAGTTCAATGATTAGTATTTTTTTTTGTATTCTACAGATAATGGATGAAATAATCAGCAATAAGTTCACTAGATTGATCTAAAAGTTATGATTAAATAATTACTGATAATTACATTTTTAAAATATCAAATTTCACTGAATTCAAATAATTTACTTCTTCATATCTAAATATCAGTTTAGATGACAACCTTCTTGAGTTGTACTTTGTGCAGTATAATTAAAATGTTTTAATTTAGCAGTTAATTTTTACTAGTGTTTGAATCTGCTTGCTTTGGAAATTGTGTGACATTTTTTGACTAGAGGGTTTGGGTTTATTGAATATGATGGAGCTAACAGAAACAGTAGTCATAAAGGATTAAAAACTAAAAAAAAAAAAAATAAATATATTAATAAAGCTAGTTTATGATCAACATCAATAATATTAGGAGCTGGAATGGAAGCATTTATATCTAATATATTCTCAGGTTACATTTTCTGGACAGGCTTTTTGTCAAAAGACAATAAAATTGTATGAATTTCTATTTCAATGTGAAAAAAGTAGCACAAAATTGTAAAATTAGTAAAGAATAAATAATGCATTCTCTAGACATGCTCTGGTCTGTTCTATCACGGGAAACTTCAGAAGTCACTTCCAGTTGTCTTGCATTTGAGAACTCCTTATGTCCTGCTTTGGACATAAAGACAGAACACACATGCGTACAGAATGAATCTTTTTTGTATAGACTGTTTGCATAGATCTCCATGTCCTTGTGATATATTACCGAGCTGTTCTACTCCTCCTTACTGCTACAGCCATTACTAAAAAATGTTTAGCTAGGCAAACTCCTTTTTATATGTACAGAAAGTCTCAGACAAAGGCAAAATATGTATTTTCATTACCACACCCACATTGTGCAACCCACTTTGCATAGTTCCAAAGTGTTATTGAAATAACAAACAAGTTATGTATTGAACACTGTTGGGATTGCCATTGAGTGAATTCCATTAGAAAGCTAATTATCTGACTCATGCCCTTAACGTATAATTCTCCTGTTGTACTTTATTTCCAAAAGTTAACTGTTATTATGACTAACCGTGTTACTTAACTTCTGCTTGTAATGAAATATTTAGTCATACAAGAAGTTGAGGATATTAAGCAATTATATTTTCTAGCATGGGATTGGTAATTTCGGTAGTGAAAACTAAACTATAGTTGTGAAAAAATGAAAACAAATTATCATTTAGATATTTTTCAGTGGTGGATAAGCAGAAGAAAGTTAAATTTTTGTTCTGCATGCAAAAGACAGAAAATAGAGGAGAAAATAAATACTGCATAAATGCAAACAATTGGAAAACAAAGCAGAAAAAAAGTTTGTTTGTTTATTATTATTATTATTATTATTATTATTATTATTACTTTAACTATTATTGGAAATTCTGTAACAGAAACAGGAGCTAGAGACAGAATTTCTCCATCCCAGCCTTGTTTCTTACCAAAACACAGTTCTTTCTTTATGTTTCTTTCTTTTGTGCAATGTACAGTCATTTCAGTGAGAAAGATCCAAGCTTGTAGTAGGTTTAACCACTGTTTTTAAATGAAATCTATTGATTTAAGCTTGAACAATGATGATAAAGAAAGGATCTGCAGAAAGATTGTTCTTTTAAGAAATTAACAAGATACAACTTAGGAGAAGAAGTTAAAGCAAGTCAAGATACAAAAGCAAAATGCCATAGCTTGCAATCATGACCGTATTTTCTAAAGAGAACAAGTTAGGTCAGCATTAACAATTACAAAGCTAAATGATGTTTTTTAGCCTCTAAGAAAAACAGTACAGTTCAAAAATTCTTTTATCTCTGACAATATAAGTGTTGAATTCAACTGACATAAGTGTGTGGGTTTTGTTAGTTTCCATCTTAAAATAATTTTACTACACATAAAGATTGTCTTTTTTTCATTTGTGTAAGAAACAGCTAGGATTCCAACATGACTCTTCTTCAGAATTATTCCTGATCACATGAAAAATTACATGTTCTATAAGAAAACCATGGATTTGTGGTCTCAATTTCTTCAAACCATCTTGTCTTCAGCAAATTATAATTACAGAAAAAAATATATATATAATTATATGTGTGGGAAATACACACTTGCCCTGTCTTTTGGAAATAAGGAAATATAAAAGTAGCATTTCTCTTGTTAAGAAGTTTTACAACACACAAACCAAAAATCTAGGTTTCCATAAGACTCTCACAAATTCATTTTCCCATTGTTTCTGTGTAAAAGATTCCAATAACTACAAATCCCTCTCAATATTCATCCTTTTTTGTCACACAGTTCACAATGAACTCCTGTTAGAATATGAGGGTGTTTCAGAGTGAAATTACAGCCTTTAATATCTTTCTTTCTCTCTTTTTTCTCAATTATTATCATCTCTATCACTCTCCACCCTCTGTATATTAACATGTTCTCTGCACTAATGCAATCAGAAACTTCAAAGGAAACATAAGAACACACAAAAAAGACAAATCCAGAAACTGTCTTCTGTCTCCTTGATAGTGCTGTCTGCAGACTTACTAGATATCTAGAAAAGGTGATCTTGTATTCATGGACAATCTTCACTGCCAACTCAATAGTTTTGTTTTTAATCTTTCGCTGAGCTTCAGTGGCCTGGCCTCAGAATTCATGATTTTGAAGACAGCAATCAAAATATTTATTGGCTGTATCACAGCAGTGTCTGAACATGACCTACACATGTAAACAGATGTAAACAGAACCTGTGTTTAAAAGAAAAGAAAAGAAAAGAAAAGAAAAGAAAAGAAAAGAAAAGAAAAGAAAAGAAAAGAAAAGAAAAAAGAAAAGAAAAGAAAAGAAAAGAAAAGAAAAGAAAAGAAAAGA
>CM021697.1:152641471-152659855 GCA_011074415.1 Stictonetta naevosa
TTATTTATGTAAGGATTAAAAATTTGTAATGAAATCTTCCCATAGTGAGTGAAACTTAACTGAAATCCCATTCCATCATCTGTCGTTAATGCACCTTGCCAATGTCATTTACATATAACAATCCCAGGAAATATAATTTCTAGAAGTAAAATGAGGTTGATGTATACAAGTTTGCTTTGCTAGCCTAATGAATATTGAATTATATGGCAATGGCTAAAAATTAAGTGGCAGTCATTGAGGCAAAATCTGTCAGTTTCAAGTTGTCTGTCAGTCAGTGAGCAATACAAAAATGTAGGCCTCATTGTGACTAGTCTGCTAACTCTTTGTCCTGGTGAAGATTGTGTCTTTGCTGCCAAGGCTGGAGAAATAATACATTATCACTTTCTCCTGAGAGGTCATATTTATTTATTTATCAGAGAATCAGAAAATCAGATAATCAGACAATGGTTTGGGTTGGAAGGGACCTTAAACATCTAGTTCCAAACCACCTGCCATGGGCAGGGACACCTTCCACTACACTAGGTTGCTCAAAGCCACATCCAACATGGCGTTAAATACTTCCAGGGATGGGGCATCCACAACTTCTCTAGACAGCCTGTTCCAGTGCCTAACCACCCTCAAAGTGAAGAATTTCTTATATCTTATCTAAATCTACCCTCTTTTAGTTTAAAGATGATACCCATTGTCCTATCACTACACTCCTTGACAAAGAGTCCCTCTTCTGCTTTCTTGTAGGCCCTCTTAACATACTGGAAAGCTGCAGTGAGGTCTCCCCGGAGCCTTCTCTTCTCAAGGATGAATAGACCCAACTTTCTCAGTGTGTCTTTATATCTTCTTTGCCCTTCATTTGCATCTTCATTGCCCTCCTCTGGGCTTGCTCCAACAGATCCATGTCCTTGTATTGTGGGTCTCAGAGCTGAACACACTACTTCAGGTGGGCTCTCTTGAGCATGGAGTAGAAGGAGAGAGTCACCTCCCTCACCCTGCTGGTCATGCTTCTTTTAATTCAGCCAAGGATGTGATTGGTTTTCTGGGCTTCATTACCAGCTCATGTGGAGATTTCCCTCCACTGGCATCCCTAAGTCCTTCTCCTCAGGGCCACTCTCAATCTGTTCTCTGCCCAGCCTGTAGTTGTGCTTGGAATTGCTCCCACCCTGATGCGGCACCTCGCACTTGACTGTGTTGAACTTCATGAGGTTTACACAGGCCCACCTCTCAATCCTGTCAAGGTCCCTCTGGATGGCATCCCTTCCCTCCAGTGTGTCAACTCGCATTGCACAGATCATCAGCTAATTTGCCAAGGGTACACTCAGTTCCACTGTCCATGTCACCGACAAAGATGTTAAACAGTGCCGGTTCCAATACCAACCCCTGAGGAACACCACTTATCACTGGTCCCTACTTGGACACCGAGCTGCTGACTGCAAATCTTTGAGTGTGACTATCTAGCTAGTTCCTTACCCACTGAGTGGTCCATAAAATCCATCAAATCCATGTATCTCCAATTTAGAGACAAGAATGTCATGTCAATGCTTTGCACAAGTCCAGGTAGATGATGTCAATTGCTCTTCCCTTGTCTATTTCCACAGTAAAACAAGGCCAGCAAATTTGTCAGGCTTGAATTAACTTTAGTGAAGGCATGTTGGCTGTCAGCATGTTGGCAGTCACAAATCACCCCTAGTACTATGTGTACCTTAGCATAGATTCCAGAAGGATCTGCTCCATGATCTTTCTGGGCACAGAAGTGAGACTGACTGGCCTGTAGTTCTCTAGGTCTTTTTTTTTTTAATTATTTTTTTCTTTTTTTCTTTTTTTCTTTTTTCTTTTTTCTTTTTTTCTTTTTTTCCTTTTAAAAATGGGATTAGGTTTCCCCTTTTTATGTCTTCATCAGACTGCCACGGTTTTCTCAAATATAATGGATCATGGCTTAGCAACTTCATTTGCCAGTTCCCTCAAGACCTGCAGAAGTAACTCATCAGATCCCATGTACTTGTGCACCTTCAGCTTGTCTCAAACCTGATCTTCTACTAAAGTGGGAGGCTCTTCATTCTCCCAGACCCTGCTCTTCTCTTCTGCAACTTGGGCAGTGTGGCTAGAGCGCTTGCCAGTGAAGACTGAGGTAAAAAGAGTCATTTAGTAACTCAGCCTTCTCCATATCCCAGGTAACCAGGTCTTCTGTTTTCTTCTGGAGAGAGCTCACATTTTCCTTAATCTTCATTTTATCACTGATGTACCTATAGAAGCTTTTCTTGCTATCTTTGATGCCCAAATTTATTCTACTAGCTTTAGCTTTCCTAACCTGATCCCTGGCTACTTGGACAAAGTCTCTGTATTCCTCCCAGGCTATCTTCCCTTGCTTCCACACTCTGTAGACTTTATTTTTGTGTTTGAGATTAGCCAGGAGCTCCTTGCTCATCCATGCTGGCTTCATGGAGTTTTTGCATGACTTCCTCTTTGTTGGGATGCATTGCTCGAGTGCTTGGAGGAGGTGATCCTTGAATATTAGCCAGCTTTCTTGGGTCCCTCTTCTGTCCACGGCTTTGTCCCATGGTACTCTACCAAGCAGATCCACAAAGAGGCCACAATCTGCTCTCCCAAATTCCAGGGCTGTGAGCTTTCTGTGTGCCCTCCTTGCTGCCCTCAGGATCCTAAACTGCACCATTTCATGCTCACTGCAACTAAGGCTGCCCTTGAGTTTCATGTTCCCCACCAGCTCTTCCTTATTGTTGAGAATGAGGTCCAGCATAACACCTCACCTTTGTCTATAGATCACCTCATCTGCTTGGTCTTTCTGGTCAGGTGGCCTCTAGCAGACCCCCACTATAATGTTACCTATCTCTGTCTTCCCTTTAATCCATAAACTCTCATTCAGCTACTCATTCATCACCAGGCAGAGCTCCATTCACTGCAGCTGCTCACTGACACAGAGGGCAACACCCCTCCTTGTCTCTCCTGCCTGTCTTTCGTAAAGAACCTGTGTCCTTCCCTTCCAACATCTCAGTCGTAGAAGCCATCCCATGTCTCTGTGAGGCCAATAAAATTATGGCCCTGCAGACATGCACTTATCTCTATTTTTTTTTTTTAATTCCCAATGCTATGTGTCTTTGCATATAGGCAAGTTGGCCCTCAATGAAGCTGACTTACTGGCCAGAGTGGCTGGAATTCCTTTGTGCTGCTCTTCAGGTATTCTGCTGCTGACCTGTGATCCTTCTCCAAGCTCTGGGCATATATCACTGGTACGGGCATCAACCTGTTAGGAGTGGGATGGGTTGAGGTTCCCTTCCCTGGCCATATTTATAGCACAGCTTTTGCAGTCACATACAGCCTTGGAAAAAACCAGAAAGCTTTCATTTTGGCCAGTAGAAGTTAAAAATAACACACATATGCTTCAAGATGTAGGTAGAAGTGTTTGTATATTTTTACATTGATCAAAAGGGTTATAGTAAACTGTGTAATTCAAAATAATGCATAGCAATCTGCATGCTTTTTTGAAGAGGAACAAATAATTATAAAGTTCAATCTTGTTCCATAGGAAATTTAATAATTTAATACATTAGAGCTGACAAACTGTAAAGAAAAGTCCAAGATAGGGAAAAAAAGTTTGGCAATATACCAGTAACAACTTTTTATTAAAAAATTTAAAAAAGGAGAAAAAAGGGGGGAAAAAAGGGATTTGTTATTTGTAAGATTTAAACTGTAATTCTAGTGTTCTTAATAGCCTGATATGCTGTTCCTCCTGCTGCTGCTGTCACAGTAATAAGTGACCAGCAATTTTGGACTGTGGTTACTGGAACAGGTTGCCCAGAGAGGCCCCATCCTTGGAAGTGCTTAAGGCCAGGTTGGTTGGGGGGGCCTTGAGCAACATGGTCTAGTGGAATGTGTCCCTTCCCATGGTGGGGGGGGGGGGGGCCCGGGAAAAGGGGGGGGGCGGGGGGGGAGGAATTAGATGATTTTTATGGTCCCTTCCAACCCAAACTTTTTTATGATTCTGTGTTTCTGTGATTCTGTGATGATTGTTCTCTGTAGAAGTAAAATAGCTAGACCTCCAGTTTGTGTCTGTCTATTATTATTCTGAGAGCTGTCTGAAGCAAAATGAGAAGTCTGTGAAAAGCAGGGAAAAGAATAGATTTTCTTACTTTGCCTTTATGTGAACACAAGGGTGGTTTGACTTATTTATATCAATACCATATTTTCCGAGGCATAATGGATGTGTAGGCCTGTTTGTTTGTTTGTTTGTTTTAGAGACATGGGGCTCAAAATGTGCTTTAGGAGGTATTTATTAGTTCTTTCCTTGTCTGCACTGGAGGAGGTGCAGGTTACTTTCTGGATCTCAATAAAGTGCAATAGCACATTATATATTAAAATTGCTTTAATAATAAGATAAAATTAACAAGAAAAATATGGATAGCAAGTAAATCTTACTTGTCCAACAGTATATTATTTGTCCAACAGTATATTATTTGTCCATCAATATATTATATCCTTTTTTAGTTATTCATGTGAACAACATCAACTTCTATATTATTTTTTTTTGTACATTGCTACAAGTTAATAATATGCTTCTTCATGTAGGAATTCTTAGTACAGTGACATATGGTCATACAAAATGAGGTAGACAAACAATTTGGCAGAATACAATAGCATTGTTTCATTACTTTAATTTAAATCATAAATGAACATTACATTTCTGAATCAGATGTCTTTGCTGTTGAAAAAAATCCAGATCTAGAGAATCTGCAACTCAAAATATACAGCTCTTTGCCCAAAAGAAACAGTACTTATTAACTGCTCAAAGTATTTTGGACAACATCTTTTACTTTTGTTCTGTGACCTTTCAGCAGCATGCCCCAAAATCCAATTTCTAACTAGTCCAGTTTCTCTTAAATTTGTCCTTATCCTGATAGCTAAATATTGAAGTGTTTATTTTAGAAAGATTTGTATTTCAATTTTGCTATTATTTAAAGTGAAATAAGTGGCTGAGCTTGCAAGGAGGGAAGCTGGAAAAAAAATATATATATATTAAAACTGACAAATATTTTATGAACTTTTTAAACCAAATAATACTTTAACAAGTATCACTATGCATGCTATCAATATGGGTTAGTTTTGAATGTGTAAGTATGTATTTCTGAATTCTACTCTCTAGGGCAATGAAATTGGGGAAGGGGTGGCAGGAAACCTGCATGGATGAGCAAGGAGCTCATCGATGAGATTAAAAGGAAGAGGAAGAGGAAGGTCTATGAAATGTAGAAAAAGGGCCTGTCCTCTTGGGAGGAGTACAGATGTGTTGTCAGGGCCTGCAAGGATGCAACGAGGAAGGCAAAAGCCCACCTAGAGATGAGGCTTGCTAAAGAGATAAAGGATAATAAGAAGGGTTTTTTCAAGTACGTAAACAGCAAAAGGAAGACTAGGGATAATGTGGGTCCCCCCTTGCTGAACGAGGGGGGGGGGGGGGGGGGTCCTGATCATGGAAGACGCCAAGAAGGCATAGATACTAAATGCTTTCTTTGCTTCACTCTTTGCTTCAAGGACACCCCACCAGGACTCCTCGCCCCTGGCAAGAGGACAAAAGGTCTGGGAAATGGAGGGCTCCCTCCTGGTAGATGTGAGAGTGGTTTGGGAGCGTCTGAGTGGGCTCAACACACACAAGTCCATGGGTCCCGATGGGATGTATCCGTGTGTGCTAAGGGAGCTGGCAGACGTGGTCGCCGAACCGCTCTCTATCATCTTTGAAAGGTCCTGGAGAATGGGTGAGGTGCCTGAAGACTGGAGGATAGCCAATGTCACTCTGGTTTTCAAGAAGGGCAGGAAGGAGGATCCAGGAAACTACAGGCCAGTCAGTCTCACCTCTGTCCCTGGAAAGGTGTGGAAACAGCTTGTTCTGGATGCCATCTCCAAGCAATTGGAAGAGAAGAATCTTATGAGGAGTAGTCAGCATGGATTCACCAAGGGGAAGTCGTGCTCGACCAACCTCGTTGCCTTCTATGATGGCATCACCAGCTGGGTAGATGGGGGGAGAGCGGTGGATGTCATCTACCTTGACTTCAGCAAGGCTTTTGATACTGTCTCCCATGACATCCTGCTAGCAAAGCTGAGAAAGTGTGGGATAGATGAGTGGACAGTGAGGTGGCTTGAGAACTGGCTGACTGGCCGAGCTCAGAGGATGGTGATCGGTGGCGCAGAGTCTGGCTGGAGGCCTGTGACTAGCAGTGTTCCGCAGGGGTCGGTGCTGGGTCCTGTCTTGTTCAACATCTTCATCGACGACCTTGATGAGGGAATAGTGTCTGCCCTCAGCAAGTACGCTGATGACATAAAGCTGGGAGGAGTGGCTAACACGCCAGAAGGCTGTGCTGCCATTCAGCGAGACCTGGACAGTCTGGAGAGATGTGCAGGAAGAAACCAGATGCTGTTTAATAAGAGCAAGTGTAGAGTCCTGCACCTGGGAAGGAACAACCGGACCTATCAGTACAGGCTGGGGGACGACCTGCTGGAGAGGAGCTCTGAGGAGAAGGACCTGGGGGGTCCTGGTGGACAACAGGTTGACCAGGAGCCAGCAGTGTGCCCTCGTGGCCAAGAGGGCTAATGGGATCCTGGCGTGCATTAAAAGGACCGTGGCCAGCAGGTCAAGGGAGGTGATCCTCCCCCTCTACTCTGCCCTGGTCAGGCCTCACCTGGAGTACTGTGTCCAGTTCTAGGCTCCCCGGTACAAAAAAGACAGGGATCTCCTGGAAAGAGTGCAGCAGAATGCCACAAAGATGATATGGGGCCTGGAGCATCTTTCCTCTGAGGACAGGCTGAGAGACCTGGGTCTGTTCAGCCTGGAGAAGGGGAGACTAAGGGGGGATCTTATCAATGTCTGTAAATATCTGAGGTGTGGGAGACAGAAGGATGTAGCTAACCTCTTCTCAGTGTTTTGTGGGGATAGGACAAGAGGCATTGGCCGCAAGATAGAACACAGGAAGTTCCACACCGACATGCAAAAGAACTTCTTCATGGTGAGGGTGACGGAGCACTGGAACAGGCTGTTCAGAGAGGTTGTGGAGTCTCCTTCTCTAGAGATATTCAAGGCCCATCTGGATGCCTACCTGGGCAGCCTCCTCTCAGGAACGTGCTTTGCAGGGGGGTTGGACTCAATGATCTTTCGAGATCCCTTCCAACCCCTACAATTCTGTGATCCTGTGATTCTGTGAAATACTCGAAAGACTTGACTACATGTCCATCGCTCATGTCAGATATTTGACCCTGTCAGCACACCTACCATTTCTATGCATTAGCTTTACATGTGTAAAAGGGAAATAATAACACCTTTTTAGCTGCTATGTCACCAGGTACATCTATATTAAAATAACTGTTAATGTGTTTTTCTGATACACAATATAACATTAGATATGCAGATGATTTTCTTTTGATATTGAAAATCAAAGAATTTTTCAAGATAGAAGACTGTTGGAGGGCTAATGGATTTTTTTGTCTGCTTGTTTTAGAAGAGATACAGCAAAGGTTCTGTCACCGATGAATTAAATTGAATTACCTGTAATGTCTATTCTAAGTGAGAAACTGCAATGTGTTGTGAAGAAGGTCTCCAAGCAAAATACTTTGTATGGACTTCAGTGTCCTTTGAATGTCCACCCATATGAAGGCCTATTAAAAACAATACTTTTTAAAAGAGCTTATGAATATTCAACATAAAAGTGACCTCTAAATCTATTTGTGGATGAAAGAGAATACCACTTAGATGGAACTAAGAATTTATTGACAGCCCAATTAATGTTTTAACAGCCTAATTGAAATACAATATTTATTATTAGTTCTGTTAAAATAACAATATATCACTCATAGTCCTAACTAATAAAGAAAAGTCACATTATTAACCTCATATTATTATAAATGAAAAGCTATTAATATCAAGTCCATTTTGTTATGCATTAAAGCCTGATTAAGCCAAAGCAAGTGCAGGAAAGCCTGCATTGCCAGGTCAATACAAATCATATTTACTAGGCTATAACAAAATCATATTTACTAGGCTATGACTAAAAATATGTGGACCTATTTTTCATAGTTGCAAGCTTGTTTATTTCATCATGTGTCTAGACAATCATTTATCCAATTTTCATGACCAGATGCCAATTTTTGCAAACTTATTCAGCTTGCTTTCAGCAGAGTTTGCACCTGATGCTTTTATTAATATGAATTTTAATTAAAAATTGAGAAAAATCTAATTAATTTGAAAGAAAAGAAACTCAAGGGAGTGTTGAAAGACCGTAAAATTTAAGTAGTACAAAGAAATGCACATAATTTTATTTTGTAGACAATTAATGTTGACAGAGCACATAGTCTGCTTTCTCTTGTGCAAGTCAAAAATATCATATTCCCTTACAAGAAAGTCACTAGACCTCTTGTGATACAGAGCATAATAATAATAATAACAATAAAACAACACAATATAATACAAAAATAAAAATAAAATAACATAATAAAATAAAAAATATATATTTTTTAAAATAAAATAAAATACCCAGTATTATTTGAGGAAAGGCACTGGATTTAGGGAGACACTGTTGCTCTACACATAGTCTGAGTTTTAGGGAGACACACTGTCTACATACATTGTCCCAGCTTGCAAAGAAGAATGAATAAACCCCAAACAAGTTACCTTGGAATACAGGCATCTTTTCACAGTAAAATATTTCTCTTTTCTAATTATAACTTTTTTTTTTTTTTTTCACCAACTATAATTTGAAGGTAGTTGCTTATGGAGTTAAATAAGGTGTCTTTAGGAACCTCATTATCTTTTATAGGCATCTGGTAATCAACTGTATTGACAGATTTAAGCCTGTATATGTCCTGTTTTAGAATATGAAGTTGAACACACCTTCACACATGCTGTGAGAATAGATGACTCAGCAACAGACTTGTCTATTTTATGAAACAGGTCTGTCTTTATATATTACTGTACTGGGTAGTGGGTTTACATGGCAAGGTTTTGATAGCAGGGGGCCATAGGGGTGGCTTCTGAGAGAAGGATCTAGAAGCTGCCCCATGTTTGCTAAGGGCCCCACTGCTGACCAGAGCTGAGCCAATAAGTGATGTTGTTTTGCACCTCTGTGAGAGCATATTTAAGACAGGGAAACACAGACAAACAAACAAACAAAAAAACCCCGCTGTGCCACACAGCAGCTGGGAGAGTGAGAGGAGTGAGAAACAGCTTTGCAGGCGCCAAGGTCAGTGAAGAAGGAGGGGGAGAGGTGCTCCAGGCGCCAGAGCAGAAGTCCCCTTCGGCCTGTGGAGAGGACCATGGTGAAGCAGGATGTCCCCCTGCAGCCCATGGAGTATCATGGTGGAGCAGGGTTCCACACTGCAGCCCGTGGAGGAGACCATGGTGGAGCAAGTGGACCTGCAGCCTGTGGAAGACCCCTGCCAGCGGAGATTCTGGTCCGGAGCTGCAGTCTGTGGAGAGGAGCCCATGCAGGAGCAGGTGTCCTGGCGGGAGCTGCTGCCTGTGGGGGACCCAGGTTGAAGCAGTTTGCTCCTGAGGGATGGACCCCGTGGTACGGACCCATATCTGGAGCAGTTCTTGGAGAGGTGCTTCCTGTGGGAAGTCCATGCCGGATCAGTTCAGCAAGGACTGCATCCCGTGGGAGGGAGCCCACAGCACGGAGGACGAGAGTGACCGAGAAGGAGCGGCGGCGAAGAAGCGCTATAGACTGACCATAACCCCCATTCCCCCGTTCCCCTGCACCGCTCAGGGGGAGGAGGTGGAAGAGGGTGGATGGGAGGAAGGTGCTTTTAGTTTCTTTCCTTTGTTTCTCGCTTCTCTAGCTCGTTAGTAATAGGCAATAAAACTTACTATCTCCCTATGCTGAGTCTATTTTGCCTGTCACAATAATTACTGTGTGATCTCCCTGTCCATATCTCAACCCTTGAGCCCTTTTCATCATATTTTCTCCCCATTCCTCTTTCAGGAGGGGGAGTGAGGGAGCAGTTGTGGTGGAACTCAGCTGCTCACCCGAGTAAAAACACCACATACTGTAATTCATACCTTACAAATTTATGACTGAGTACTGTCTGGACAAAGACATTAGCCCCTTTCTCAGAATTTGAGGCACTGTAACAAATAGCTACAGAAACAGGGCTCTTCCATCTCTGTTTCCAGTATTTGAAAATTTAATTAAATAACTGGAGCAGATTCAAGGCCTCAACATCAAAGTACCTTGTACAACAAGATTAAAAGGCCTTAATTCATTACAAATTAAAGATTAAATAAAATCGTTTCTTCCTTTGGACTATCTTCAAAGTACAAAAACTTACAGACCTCTGTACATAATGGTGTCTCAGATTGATTAGATGGGGTCATATGTTGCCTGTTGCTTCTTCACATTTAGTAACTAATAATTAGTTACTATATTAGTTACTACAAATTGAAAGGATTTCTCCATAAATATTGAGGCAAACATACATTTTTGCCGCAGAACTCAGTATCAAAGAATCCACTTCTACTGTCAAATAACTTAACTGTCCATGCCCAAACTACCTTATCATTTATACTATTTGAGTGTTTGTTTATTCCCAAACTTCATTTTTGAGTTAAAGTTTCCAGTAGGAATATATATATATATATATCATTCAATATGGTTCTTATGACTAGATCTGACTAGCACTGCATCATGTTTATACCCTTTTAATCTACACAATTCTCCATCGCACTTCAAATAATCACAGCATCTATTATTTCAGGCATTTTATGGTGAAAGAAACACACAAAATATATGTATATAAATAGATGTATATAATCATATCTGTGAATGGTAGGACACCATGGATTGGTATCCAGACTCAAATGGTTTGTAACATGGATGTGACCTGTCTCCTCCAGGAAGAGGTACTATTCTTGGTTTGCAGGTGAAGAACTAGACAGTAGAGTTTATGTACTAGGCAGTGTAATATAAATTTTTTGTGCCTAATTTTGCTGCAAAAATTAAGAAAAAAACAAACATCATAGAATCATAGAATATCCAAGGTTGAAGGGACCCACAAGAATGATTGAGCCCAACTCCTGTGTCCCCAAAGGACCACCCAAAAAATCTGACCATGTGTCTGAGAGCATTGTCCAGACGCTTCTTGAACTCCACAAGGATTGGTGCCATGACCACTGCCCTGGGAAGCCTGTTCCAGTGCCCAACCACTTTCTTGGTGAAGAACCTCTTCCTGATATCCAGCCTGAACCTCCCCTGTTGCAACTTCAAGCCATTCCCTTGGATCCTGGTCACCCGAGGGAAGAGATGAGCTCCCTCCACTCCCCCTCGTGAGGAAGCTGTAGATTGTGATGAGGTCTCTCCTCAGTCTCCTCTTCTCCAGGTTTAACAATCCAAGTGACTTCAGGTGCTCCTCATATGTCTTCCCCTCTAGACCCTTCACCGTTTTTTTTGACTTCCTTTGGACACTCTCTAACAGCTTTATATTTTTCTTATACTGTGGAGCAAAAAACTGCACGCAGTACTCAAGGTGAGACCAAAACATCAGGACAATCACTTCCCTCAGCCAGCTAGCAATGCCGTGCTTGATGCACCCCAGGATACAGTTTGCCCTGCTGGCCGCCAAGGCACACTGCTGGCTAATGTTCAGCATGCTGTCAACCAAAACCCCCAGATCCCTTTCTGTGGGGTTGCTCTCCAGCATCTCGTCTCCCAGTCTGTATGTATAGACAGGTTTGCTCCTTCCCAGGTGTGGACTAATTGCCTAAAGTAACTAGGAAAATTAAACTGATATTCACCTTTTAAAGAAAATGTACAGCATTGAAGAATTTTTCAGGGTGAAATGTAGCTGCACTATGTAAGCGTTCCCTAGGCTTCCAACTTCAGATGCTATCGCACTAGGGGAACCTGGTGTGCTGACTCTGTGGAACAGTATGGAGTGTAGAGCGGAGTGGAGACACCGTGGCTAGGCTCTGTGACAAGATGGGGACTCAATTGCTCTTGTGCACACCAAGATTGATAAACTGCACATTTGGTACCCTGAGCCAACGGCCTGTCATATTTTTGAAAAAATGCTGTAATCTAGTGACCTTTTGCTCATTATAATATCATTATAATACCAAAACACACCTCCCTCCCAAAAGCTACCCGCCTCCAAGGTGTGACCACCCCTCACTGAGCATGTGCTCTGAATTTCTTGGAGCCTATACCTTTAAATGAAGGCAAGAAAACTTTTTACCAATCATAACCAAGATTTGCTTGACTAGAGTCACTCAAGCTCCACCTAAAACATGGAAAATAATATAAATTGGCTTAAGAGACAAGGGATGTCAGGGAAGACACCATCACAAAGGATACCTTCTGACTTCTGGGATCAGTCAATAGGCTGTGCCTCTCTTCCCCCCACACTGGGACACTGGGACAAGGTATCCACAGCTTCTCCAGGCAACTTGTTCTACTGCCTCAGCACCCTCACCATAAAGAATATCCTCCTAACCTCTAATCTAAATCTCTAAACCTAAAATACAGCACTATACAACTTGCTGTGTGGAAAATTAACTCCATCCCAGCCAGACTGAGTACAGTAACTGATAACTTTTCTTTATTTCCCTTTGGTCAGTAAAACAGTATTTTTAATGACTTTCCTAAATATGAAATTTCTTGAGAAACATTTTTGCTTCTTGAGAAAGCAAAGCATATACTAAAATTTGCTGTCCCTCTTTGAAATGGACCAAATAAACTAAAAAGTAAATATATACTTTATTGTCAGAATAACACATTTTATACCATTAATCAGGTTGCTCTTATAATTCATGAATTCTGTGGCTGAAGTGAAAACATAGGGGAAAATTATCTTCAAGTCAGAATATTAAGAAACCCTGAACATTTTTTAAATTTATACCAAAATATGTCAGTTTAATAGATTATTAACAGATCTGTTCCTCTAGGAATTATATTATTTATTCTGAATGTGCATTAGGTTTCAAGCAGTAACTATTTAGTGAGAAAACCCTTGCAGGAAAATGTTAAGCTCTCTTTGTCTTATATTATGGAATAGCTAGGAACATAAGGAAGTAAAGCAAAGTCATAACAAAGAAAGTACGTCTAATTGCATATTTCCTACTCTTGGCAATTACTTATTTCCTACTCTTGGAACTCATGGGAAAGGAAATTTTATTTAAAAACATATACAGTTGTGTATATTTCACTCAGAATATTTCTGTGTATTTTTTTTTTATTTTTATTTTTTTTCTCAGGAGACATCAAATTTATCTTCCTATTCACACATATGAAATACCTACTTTGTTTTAAAACTTGCTTATGTGATGAGGGATATTTTGAAATATCAACATTAAATATGTATCTTCTATAACATCTGGCAAATAGAGAAGTATTAAAAACATTAACTTAGTACTGAAAACACAAGTTTAGTCTCTTAAAAGGTACATAATACCAGGCTATAAAGCCATCTTGGTGTAAGAAATGCCTCAATTAAACCTACAAAGTAGTAAATAATACAAGGAATGATAGGCAGAGAACATGTGGTGAGAGATCTTTGAAGAGAAGCTTTAGTTACACTTCAGGTGTGCCCAACAATTATACAGCAAATGATTCCTAGCTTTTGTTAAAGAAAATAAGCTACACTTCTTTATTTACCCAAGAATATAAATAGAGAAGACCATTGGACAGATGGAAATCCTGCGGCATTTGAAAGGCTAGAAAACTCTATAGGGCTTCTAGTGATACATCTGATAATATGAATAGGGCCGGCACAAAATAGCCTGAGTGAAAGAAATTCTAACTGATCTCAGTATCTTACAGAAAAACACATTTGAAAGTGTTTGTAGATTTGCCCAATATTATCAACACAAGAGTTTAGAAATAAATTCATACACCACTTTTTTGTCTGTATGACAGGAAATACAGGATATACATGTGACAGCAATATGGGTCAGCTTACCCACTGTTTATAAAGCAGCACTTTTAGCATTTTTATAAGGTGTCAGAGAGTACCTAACCATACCACTTAATATATGCTAGTGGATTGGATTCCCTGTTTTTTTCTTTTTCACTTCATGAATTTTCATTAATTTTTACAAGTGTACTTTTTACTCTTCAGATATTTACCAGTTCAAAAACTCAACATCAAAGTAAAAGGATAGATGCTGTTTAGTGGTGTATTACAACTTCTCCATTTTACTTGGAGATGACATATTGATTGAAAATCTGAATATATTTCAATCATATTGTTTGAAATATAAATTTTAAATCATATTCATTGAAATTCTGAAAATTTCTGAAAATTTTTCTCCCTGAAATTTCTGACCAGGCTCATTTATAAGTTTTAGAAACTCTGGAAAGTCTTTCATTTGATAGGAACAATATTTATTACACATATCTACTTTTGAAATAAACAAGTAATTTTAGTCCGTTTAAGTTTCATCATGGAACTTTCAGGTGTTTCTAAAAAGAAATTTGTCCTTCTTTTTTTTTTTTTTTTTTTTTTTTGAGTAGAAATAATACATAACTGAAATTACATTGCTTGCATTTTTATCTTCACAGTACTTGTTTTCCTCTGTCTTTATCAATATTTGTCTCTATTTATTTATTTATTTATTTATTTATTTATTTATTTATTATTCTGTGGTACATTAGGTTCTTTAATCTGAAGTAGTGTCAGTTACCTTCCCGTTTCACACTGTCAAACTCCTGAGGCTTGTAATACCAATGGGAAATGCACAAAGATTTCTTTGTTTATTAAAAATAATAAATAGAATTAATAATAATATTATATGTGAACATTAGAGATCAAGAGGAATCTTTTGAAATGTGGTTGAACTATAACATACCAATCAGTTTTTATTACCAAAGTACTCTTTAAGAAAATTTTTAATGAGCAACTTTATGATATTTACATTTGCAGTCAAATTCCTCTAGGACTTAAGCTATTTCTGCTAGCTGTCTATGCTTTCTCTACTATTAATAGAAGTAGACAATCACCCATAGAATGGAATTGTTCCTATTTCAAATACCTATTCAGGTATCTAAGATATCCATTTTAATGTTAGGAGAAATTATATAAATTGAGACTGCATCTTGGCAGGGAAAAAATAGCAAGGAGATAATGAAAAGTTTTTCATCATTTTATGAAGAAAAGATTATAAGATATTTTTTGTTATTGCACTTATATAGAATATAGATGCTGAATCTGTAACAGTAAATTCAACAGATTGAAGAAATTTCCTCCAGTATTGAAAAATAATCATCTATACTAGTAAATTGTAAGAATGACCTTTTATACATTTTTAGCCTGTCTGACACTTTCAAATATTTAAAAGTGGTTTTCGTATGAGCACTATGAGCATATTTCTGGCTCTGTTCCACATGCTCTTGTGCACAAACTGCTGTGCAAACAATTGCATCTATGAGTTGCTCTATTTGATGGTCACCCTCACTTTAACCTGCAGGGAAATTGGCCAAAAGTGTACTGGGAGTGCAGATTTTGCTTTGGCTGTGTTTATCACACTGCCAACAACAAGACCACATGTCATGGGAAACAAAAACAACTGCAGAGAAAGAGCTTAAAAATAAAGACAAATGGCATGCTGGCTCAGCTTAGTGTATTTGCTTTTATGTCTAGCTATACTGGCTCTTCAGTGTTATGCTCCTCATTGCTCATCACCTTCGTAATTTCAAGGTGAGAATCATAGAATCACTACGGGGAGGGTGGGAAGTGACCTCTGGAAGTTGTCTGGTCCAACCCCCTCTGCTCAGAGCACAGACAGTTGGTACAGGTTCTCAAGGCCCTGTCCAGTTCAGTTTCGAAGGACAGGGATTCAGCAACATCTCTGGGCAACCTGTTCCATTCATTGACCATCCTCACAAGTGCTCTACAAAAGTTCCTTACCTAACAATGTGTGACTAAAGGGCCCCTTTAAATTCCCTAAGTGTGCAGTGTCTGCTACGTGAGACAGTGAACAGGGGTGTATTGCATAACATGCTGCTGAGTCATACTGTGGATGGGTGGGAATGCCTATAGGACATGGTCCATGTCAGGGCCTGTGACACACAGCCTGCAGAAGGGATCTGATAATCGCATTTTAGGGTAGGGTAGATTATCTGTCTAGTCACAAGTGATGCCGTGCCAGTTGGTCTCAGTGCCAGGCATTTAATTTAATATTTTAGATGTGGCTACAGAAACAAAATTCAAGTGATAATTCTAAGTGTTTTATTTTTATTGCCTGCAAATTAGTTGTATCTTTATTCAAAGAGTGAACACTTGCTGTTATAATTTTCAATTTCCAGTCTGCAGAATCTGACTTTTCTAAAAAGATGGCATGAATACAATGTATTTTAGATGCTGAGCAGAGATTAAGATTGTAAAGGTAGAAATATGTATTTTAGACTAGGTTGTTATGAAGTTGAATTATGTGATCTATTATATCCATATTCACCACACAAAGGAAATTGTATTTTAGTTAAAGCACGTTGTTTTAAAGAAATTCACAATGGATTTAAAGAAATACTACTTTTCAGAAAGTGGTTCATAGATGGAATATCTGAGAACCACAGAGAACACAAGTTTTTAAGCAATCAATTAATACATCAACTTGTACTGAAGGGTACTGGTAATCTAGCAGAACTTGGCTTTAAGTATAGTTAGCTATATTAGCTAAGTGCCAGAAGGGAATTCCTCATTAAGCATACTAATTTATTCCTAGATTTGCAGTGATTTACCTCACATAGAATTGGCTTTTTTGTTTCCACATATACAAGCAATGTATTATTTTGCAGTTATGTTTTTAACTTTAAATCCCTGTAAATTCGTGTGGACAACTTACTTGGCAAATCGTGCCATTACATACATCTAATTCTACATTGCTGCATACCACGTTTTACTTTCTGCTTTAGAAAATACAAAATAAACCTCAAATTAAAACTGTGCAATATTCTAACAAGGTATAAATTATCTGTTATGATTCAACAGAAATGCCTTTTGCAAGTATATTTTCTATTGTGGATACTGTATGCATAGGAGCATAAAGCTGGCTGTGTTACACCTTAGCTAAATGTGCTTTTCTATGGCAGATTTAACAGAGCCATTTCCTAGGTACAAGTACACAGGAGCATTCAGATCAAGAAAAAGGACTGGATAATTTATATCACCTGTATGCAAATATGTAATAACTATGTTAATCAAATATAGTCTACATGTAAAGTCTTGAGGAAGAGATCTGTGGAACAATGTTTCTTTTAAGCTAGTCTGAAACCATGACTAAATTAGTAATATACACATTAATTACATTAATTTCAACTGATGGCTATGTGCTTGCTGATGGTAATTCTTATCCAACATCAGACATGTCTGCTGTGTTAGAATAGTTCATTATGAAGGTCTCTAGGTGGTCAATAATTGAACCAACCACTTTCTTTTTTTTTTTTTTTTTTTTTTTTCAATATAAGTTAAAGCATAGTGCTCCCTTGATATTGGCTTGTCCACCTACCAGTATGTCTTCAAAGTATCTTTTAGCACTGTTGGAGATGTAGTCTCTGTTAAAATAATTTCTCTATTTCATGAAATGTGGAAGAACTGCTCTGTCAAGCTTCAGCAACTGGGATGAAGATGATGATGGCAAATACTTTGGTTTCACTGGCTGAATATTTTTGGGGCATTTTTTATGAAGCCAGTATTATATATTGACAATAGCATTTACAGACCTACAAATCAAATTTATTTAATAACTTTTTAATATTTGACATCTTTTTGTGAAGATATAAAAAATCCTGGAATCTTTGATGAATTTTAACTGTTTGTTGAGCTCAATATTCCACATTCATAATTTAGAGGATTATTTTTTTTTCCCTCAAAATAAACAAAATTTGGCACATTTGTTAAAATTCAGAATAAAAATGCAACTGAAGTATGTATTTGAACATCTCCATGTTTAAATGTGTACAGTACACACATTACTGTACTGTATAATTTTTGTAGTGTTATTTTTCCATCATTAAGAATGTGCTAATATGACAAAATAAAATATTCAGAAATCTGAAACACTGGAATCAAGGCTTGCCACAAGTCACTAATTCTTTGCTTTGTACACTTAAAACAATGTCTTTAATAGCTGGATAACATAGACTGACATTTATTTCTTTTTACTTCAGCCATCTAAGTTAAGTTTCTAGTTTAAATGTGTAGTTTCTCTATAATCATAAATTTAGAAAGTTACTTGTACTAGAACAGCTGGAATTATTTGCCTTATGGTATACTCTTTCAGCAATTACTGGATTAGATATCCAGCTTTTTACATGACTCATGACTAAAGCTATTTTTTTCTTTTCTTTTCTTTTCTTTTCTTTTCTTTTCTTTTCTTCTCTTTTCTTTTCTTTTCTTTTCTTTTCTTTTCTTTTC
>CM021697.1:152660255-152670324 GCA_011074415.1 Stictonetta naevosa
TTTCTTTTCTTTTCTTTTCTTTTCTTTTCTTTTCTTTTCTTTTCTTTTCTTTTCTTTTCTTTTCTTTTCTTTTCTTTTCTTTTCTTTTCTTTTCTTTTCTTTTCTTTTCTTTTCTTTTTTCTTATCCCTTTCCTTTCCTTTCCTTCCCTTTCCTTTTCAGGAAGATCTTGAATCCTTCACAGAGTATACTAAAGTTCTAAAAAGAAATCTCAGTCTTATAATAAGAGAATTATTTGCAAGTAGGGTTTTTGCCTTATTTATTGAAGTGGAACTTCAGTTGGAACTTGAGTAACAAATGGGTGGGGGACCACAAGAAGAGAAAAAAGTGCTTGCAATTCCTGTTTTGACAAGTGACCTAGCATGCCTTCTTCTTAATAGTGAGAAAATTCCAGAAATCAAAATATGTACAATGTATAAAAGCTATTTCTTCCATCTTAATATAAATACTGCCATTTGTTCAGCTCTCCAGATTCTACTGCCTGTGTACCTTGAGGGCTCATTTCTGCTGCCCACACAGATTCTACATGTTATCTGAGACATGCATGTGGGCCTGGCATATACTTGGTGGTGATTACACAACATTTATTCTGTGTGTGGTTCACTATTCTGTATTACTTCACATTTGGTGCAAACTATCTCAGGAACTGAACACTTCTGCAGCAGGAGCACAGCACTCTTACGGTGCATCTTCCAGTTCACTGTAACGATGTTTGTAATTCTTGAGAGCACTCCAAAGTGACTTAATTTACAAAAGGTATAGCAAAGTATGAGATTTACTTCAGAAACTCATGGTTTGTCATAGCTCAAATTCTATATCCCATGACTCCAGACTGACCACATAGCACGCAATATATTGATATATTTAATATATTAATATATTGATATTGCATGCTGTATGGTCAGTCTGGTGTCATAGGACTCCAATAACACTGAAAATTAATGACAGAAAATAAACATATGCAGTCTTATTAATATATCAAAATGGTTTCAGCTCAGCAGCCCACAACTCTTAAGTGATGTTCACCTTAATTTCTCCATTCTCTACATATCAAGACAGAAATAAGGCATAATAGTATCTCTTGGCCTTACTTGTAAAATTCTGTTTTAATCAAATCTAATCAGGTTTTAAAATTAATTACAATATCAAAATTTGAGCACTTTGATATGTTACATCTTGGTCACGAAACCAAATGTGGAGCAAGTTTGTAATCCCATTTAAAACTGAATTATGAAACAAAAAACAACAACAACAGCAACAAACACAGGCCCAGTCAAGGACTTCTGATACTGTTGAAGAAAAAAATTGCATTTGTTGGGTTGAGCTATGCACAGATGTTAATTTTACTAAATGAAATGCTAGACAAAGAGACAAGGGAAGAGTAATTTGAATTTCCTTTTTATAAAGTTGTTTGTGTTTTTTTTTTTTTTTTTTGTAGCTGGAAAAAACATTGATACGAAATTAGCAGTTAACCGACTTTCAATGCATATTTTATTATTATTGCACATTGTTTCTATATTTATTAGCAATCTCTCTCTATATATAAGCTTCATTACCTGCTTATAAGGTTTAAACACAGATGTTTAAAAAAAATATATTAAGAATTATTGTATTATTTGAGTTGACACTTTAAGCCCTATGCAGAATTTTTGTAACCAAATTACAAATAAGATTGGAAAAACATTTTTTTATATATATATATAATTTGCTTTTATTTAAAGCTAATTGTGATACATCTTAAGGAATGTTTATATTGTCAGAAATACTGTCAGAAACACTGACAAGCTTCAGAAACATAATTAATAACCCTACGCAAAAATACAAATTGTTTCTATGTTGCTGTTTTTTAATTATTATTATTATTTATTTTTATTCTATTTATTTGTTTATTTATTTTCCCTGTTCACTTTCCCCTGGAAATGAACAGTTAAATAGCTTTGAACTCCATGGTTTTAAGGCTTCTAACAGGATTTTCTAAATATTCAAATTTAATGTGCAAAGCAGGATTGCCAGCTACCACTGGCAAGAACTGTTTGGTTTCTTTGCATAAATTTTGTAAATTGGTTGTAGAATTGAGAAAGGTCAACTATGTGTAATTATATGAATGTACAGTAAATTATTCTGCAAGAATACTGTTGTCACTCAATGTAAAATTCTATTAATTCTATAAAGTTTCTCCAGTTTCTCCAAGTGCACTTGAAATCAAAAACAATTTTTGGAGTTCACCTCCAAGAAGATTTTTCTGATGAACACTTAATTTATAAAGTAATCAGTCCATTTCCTCAGTTTGGAGTTTTCCTGAAGCTTATCTCAAGGGATTTATTTGACTGGTTTGCTTGTGCAAACATAAGGAAAACAAAATTGTAATTTTTATATGTTTCCCATAAAAGTGCAGAATGCCAATAAATTACTATCAGGATTTTTATCTGTAACAGACCATCTAATTGAAGATTATTCATATCAATCAGCAGCAAATTACAGAAGGAAACATGCAGCAGGCATCATATATGCATGCACAGGCACAGCTATAGGAAAAAAAAAAAAAAAAAAAAAAAGGCAAATACTGAAGCAAAGTTAGAGATGACCTATTTCTTAAACAGGAGACTGCTGTGCTTAGTATGCCTGTTACCCAATTTAATGTGTGAGTCATAGAAAAGACTTGGTCTTTACATGCTGTTTGCTGTTGTCGTGAGATCATTCATGACTGGATATATGACACCAAAAAGTGGTATCAACAGGAGGAGTTGCTCATTGGCATCCTCCTGCTCCTTGTTCCTTTTGTCATGATGCATGGGCTCCATGTGCACACCACAGAGAAAGCAACACATCCAAGAAGAAAAGACTCTAATTTTCCAAAGCCCATGATTCTATAACCCTTATAATCATGGAGCAGAGCCACACTCTCTGTTTTCCCACTGATTTCAATAAGATTATATAAAGAACATGGTTCTTCTCTAAAGAAAAGGAGGGAAGAACGAGTTTTCTGGATAAAAGATCCAAGCAGAATCTTCTCCTAAAAAAATCTGCAGCCCTCCCTTCATTTGTATGATTATTTTTCCTCTTTATTAATGGTGAAGAAACTTTGACTTATTCTGGCAAATATGAACTGCAGAGATAGCAAAAAATGGTTAAGAAAATCTTCTCCCAAGTGTAACAGCTTTAAACACATACTAGACTGGCAGATTTGTGAGAAATATTCTTCCACCTGGATTACCACTAAAGAGAAGTAAACTAGAGGAAAAATCTGTTGCTGGCTAGCAGCTTTTCTCTTACACAGGAATAATAATGCCATTCCACTCTTCGTCTCTGACTACCATCAGGGCATATATAATACCTGTAATATTTCTCTTATTTTTATTCTTAGCCTTACTTAAGAGTGAAATGGTAAGGGTGTAAAGTGCCTTCAGTAAGTTCACCAAGGAGGTCGGGAGTAGATCTGAAGCTGTCATTAGTTTATCTCTGCATGTGCCTAAATTACCCTTTTAGTTCAAATGGAATATGGTCTAGTCTGTGTGACAAGATTGGGGCTTATCATGAGTGAGCCTTCAAAACTTTTATGGTGTTGACACTAGATCCTTGGCAATAAAGAGTTCTATTTGTAGATTCACTTCTACTGCAGTGCAGAACATACAGGTATATATGTTGGCTCTGTGCTCTGAGCCATGTAGGAGGAAAATACAAATCCTCCCATGTAAACAAATGCATACATACATACACACACACATATATATGAAACCACATCTTCTCGTGATATTTTGCATTCTACATATTCATTTTGTTTATAGTATTTGCTGCTAATCAAGTCATTTGAAATACATAATCAAATTTAATCTTACTTGATTAGCCACACAGCCTCTAGTAGAGGGAGAAAACTGTTCTCTGGCATCTCTGGCAGAAGAACAGTTGCTTCCACAAAGTGTTTTCTAAAATGTTAGAGGCTAACTCCTGAGCTGAATTCCATCTTCTTAAAGATATGCTTTCCAAAGTACTTTCAGAGACCATGTCAGAGATAAAAATATTTCCATGAACATCTCTGTCTGAGAACCCTATTAGTGAATCGAGAAAAATGTCAAAACTATGCATGACATTAAACAAATAGAATCCCTTCACTTTTTGATTTTGTTTCTGTGACTTGCAATGCTCTCAGTCGTTTGAATAAAGATATTTCAAATATGCATTATTTCACTCTGAACAACTGTTAATTAAACTATGCAAAATCAGAATTTGAAAATTCAAGTTATACCGAATTTCAATTGATATGTAAATTATGCACTGACTGTGACAAAAAGTTGCACATAAATTCAGAGGATCCATTAACTAAAATGAAATTAGGATAACAGGTTTTAAAAGTACTTCCAGATTAAATGTTTTAAAGTCATTTTAGAAATAATAATAATAATAAAAAAATAATTTAAGTTTTGTTAACTTTGAAAAAGACATAAGATTAAAGTTTGAAAAAAAAAAAACAATGTTTTTGAAAAACAAAAGTTCATAAAATTAAATTTTAGTGTTCTATTTTATATCTTACATAATTGTATACCCTACAAAATTAATATGATAGTCACTTGAAAATTTCAAATATTTGTAAGGGAACATGGCAAAATACAGTAAAAAATGTGCCAGATAGAAAACACATAAACACAATGAGACAGCAGATCAGTCCTAAAAAAATCTATTACAAAACCAAAGCTTAATGAAAGCAATACTTACTGAGATCCATACATAAAAGATATCAATGCCAGCAGTGAGTAGCATGCACTCAACTCAAAACAGACAACATCAGCAAAAATTCAGGAAAAAAATATGCTTGTAGTGTCAATATTATTTATAGACAGACATAAATGTCTCTTCTGCGCTTTCATCTACATACCAAAAAAAAAAAAAAAAAAAAAAAAAGTCAAAAGGCTGACTAAATCACTAAAAGATACAAATAAATGCTAGGATAAGTGAACTGCGTCATTTCCTTCTAATTATCCATTTCATCCTCCTGAGAAGGTTATTTTAATCAAGAGACTAAAATAAGACTAAATGCCATCCCTCTTAGTATTTGAGACATATGTGACACATTTTCTATTTAGAAAGAAACAGGCAGTCCATTTCAAGAGATAGAGTTTCCCTGAGGGAGAGGAACAGTTATCTGTTAAAATAGTTGTCAAAATAAAATATTAGATATCCTGAGGCAAAAGGAAGCATACACAGTGCATGCAATATGTACTCTTTTTCCCCAGGCACACAATCATTTTGGCTGTGGAGAGTGATGGCAAAGCCCTAACTGAAAAGTTAGAGAAAAAAACAAGGTTACAAGTCTGGGCAAACTGTGGTCAGCTGAATTTCATGGCTATGGGTTACTCCTGGATGTTTCTTCTAGTGACATTGAATCGGTCACTGCAGCATGATATTTCTTGTGCAATAAGGAGGGTGTCATACACACTCAGTCAGAAATGTATTTTTATCAAGGGTAACTAATAGTTTATTTCTAAATAAGTTGTTTAAAGAGTATATGAAATATCATGAGACATTAAATTCCTACAGTAAATTATTAAAGTACTTGTGATATCCTGCTCCCCAGGGTAAATATGAATTTCTCATTAGGTGTTATAGTTAGGATAAAAATATGATAGGTTTGGAAAGATCAGTCTTTTTAAACCTTCCTAAACCTGAATCAGAACCTAAATTTAAACATATGAGTAGCTGGAGATCTTTATTCAGGCTTATCAAATGCATATAGAAGTGTAGTTCCAGAGAAAATGTAGCCTGATATGCCTACACTGTTAAAGATTCACATGCTACTATAAACGAGTTCCTTTACTCTTGTGCCTTACGCTGCCTATTACCCTGTTTCAGCCCGGCATCCTCAGCTATGGAGTTCACACCACTGCAATTGTATGAGCAAGGTGTTATGCATTCACCAAAATACCTTTTCTAACTGAAGGATTGAATTGGACACCTACAATGGTAATCTGAGGCAGGGTATTGTGAGAAAGTGTTTTTGCAGTGGAAAATTCCACTACCATTGCATCTTCAAAAGTGATTGTGCAGGCATAATAGTGGCATAACAGTGAGGAGTATGTTAAGCAGATAAAGGGACAGTGGAAGGTCCCACTGTCCCAAAATAAGGAAGATAGCTATAAAAAACAAGACAAGCTGTGGAAAATCAGTAAAAACAACAACAAAAATATTATAGGCCCTCAAATCACCTACCATTGCAATCACACAAGAAAAAAAAAAAAAAAAAAAAAAAAAAAAAAGGATTTTCAGGCAAGGATTTTCACTGAAATCTTTGCCTGAGCCTGTGTTATTGGACAGAGATTTTTTCTCACAGTATATAGTATATAGTATATACTATAGTATATACTATATTGAAAAATACTCCATGTGAGCAGGTGCATAGGTTTTTATGTTGATGATAGCCCATTTTGGCCACAAGCCAAGGAAAAAAAAATCCCAGCCTTTTAATTTTCCTCTCTGACTGATGGACCATAGTTAAAAGATTCAGTCCTCTGCTCACAAAGATCAGTGAAATGACAACCAGTAATTTCAGAGGCCAGTGAATCAGGGCCTGAATTCTCCTATGCTCCCCTGGGACAAAGTGCCATATGGCAAGCTGGCTGCGCTTGCTCATGGTCTTACCTCAGAGAAAGGGAAAAAAAAAGAAAAAGAAAAGAAAAAAACAAACAAACCAACAAAAAAAACCACCTATGTGATCAGACATGGGTATCTGCACCTGCTCCTTTCTTTTCAGCATCACTTCAGAGCTGAAGCTGCTTTCACAGTTGCTGAATATAGGAAGTGATAGAGAGAAGGGGAAATATGAGCTAGCACTATCTCTATAGTATCGTCACAATAATATCCATTTTATTCAAAAATTCAGAAGGAAAAGCTAGGATTTCTTGAAAATGTCAGTTCATTTGCTTGTTTGCATGTTGTCTTTTGTTTGTTTGTTTTGTTTTGCTTTGTTTTTTCCCTTGCTATTTTATCTGAAATGATTTTTTTTGATGTCTTTCTATTGGTTTAGTAGAATATTTCAGACTTTATGCTATTTCTATATGCTGAGTTATTAGATATTTCTTAATCCTGAAGTTACACTTTTTAATTCTGCAACTACTAGTGTTGTCTTGTTTTCAAAAATAACATAATATTTAATGACCTTGACAGCTCATTTAATGGTTCTGGGTCCATTAAAAAATATTTCACTTTTTATTACAACTGATGTCTCAATTTCTCATTTATATACAAGGAGAAAGTATTGATTAGTCTTAATTTAATGAAAATAGAAAAGAGTTACAATTTTTAATTGAAATCCAGCTCTACAAGATTTATTGTGTGTAGAACAATACAAATACATCCCATAGTATTATTTTCTGAAATGTATTATTTAAATACAGCAAATTAAACATAGTAAGGTGAGATACTGTTATCTCTTGTATAAATGTTGAACTTGATTGACACAGTATAGATTTAGATCAATATAATTAAAATTAATAATAATAATAATAATAATAAATCTAGCCAGCATATGATTCAGATTCATTATGGAGTTAAAAGAATACATCACCAAATATTATATGAACTTATATAATGAAAGATAGTTATCCCACCCTTTACTTTTTGCTACACATCTCTTCCCTTCTTGTGTGAATGAATTAATTGTATTTCCAGTGGTATAAAGTGCTTTCTTTAAAGATTCATCAACTGGTTTGCTGTTACGGTTTATCTTCCCAATTATTTCCCCATTGGACCATTTTTATTAGCTTTAAGTAACTAATCTTTATTTGAATTTCCTTTATAATCTTCATACTTCTTGATCTTTTTGAGAGGTACTATACCAACACTCGGGAAATAGAGCTAATTTTCAGACATTGACACTTTTCTCTGGAAGCTTTTTCAATAATTTAGTCTAAGCTTCAAATGCTCTCATGACAAACACATCAAAAAGTGTGGGGTGTTTTTTTTAATTGTTATTTGTTTTGTTTTGTTTTTCATCTTCAATCCTCTTGTTTTTATATTTAGATTACAAAACCTCTAATGTAGAGATCAGTGTTAACTATATATAGCATAATATACCATAACAATACACCCTGAATCTTGGTTTGGATCAGAGTTGTGGTCAGTACAAGTAGTTTCCAGGAACAACACAAAAATGAAACATTACACCATCCTGAAGTACACTGATGACTATGAAGAAAATATCTATTCTTCTATTCTGTGTTTTATGGACTCTCTCTCTCTCTCTCTCTCTTTTATTATTATTATTATTATTATTATTATTATTTAGTATCATAAATGTTTTACTTCTTAAAGACTCCGATTTTTTGGTTGGTTGATTGGTTTGGTTTATTTCTATGCACTTAAATATTAAAGATTTTTAAAGTTGCATATAAGGTATATGTGACACATACATGCAGTAAACTAATCAAAATAATGCATTTTGGAATGTTTAGATGCAAAGAAATTTCAGATTGAAAATTAAAAAAACAAAAGTAAAGAAAACAGCAGCACAGCGCTATTACAGAAAGCTTAATCTTGAAGATGTTCACAAACATAAATTTAAGAAAGTGACACATAACTAAAAAGGCAAGAAAATTCTGTGAGAATATTAAAGGCTAAATGGTCCTATTTAAGTATATCCTAAGTTATGGGAGATACAGAACGTGCCTGTGGCAGATTTCAGGAAGCACAATCCTCCGTTATGCTTTGAGATAAGAATAAGAACATACCATTTGTTTACCACCCTGTTCCTGCTTTCATATCATTTCTTCTTCAGAGATCCTTCCCTCCAAAGCTTACCTTTGCTGTCCATTTGAGGTGTAAAATTCCTTGAACTTTGTCAAAGACATATGAAACAAGCATATGAAAAGTTATCCTTCATGTCTCTAATCTAAAATTTCTGAAAAAGGGAGGAAATTAAGTCATAGTTATGACAGCAAAATGTGTTTATTTACTATTCTGCTATAGCTCTGAATAATGATAATCCCTTATTAATCAGAATAATTCTTTATAACTGAATATTTTATAGTAATCTCAGTTTAAGTAAATAGAAATCAAGACAATTATTTACTCATGCCCAATACAATACCACTCTTGAATATTATTTGTGAGCAACACCACCCAGATATCAACATCTTAGAAATCTCAGAAATGTCATCATTCTAAATCAAAGAAACTTGCAATAGATTTGGATTTATGTAGCAATTAAAGATTTCAGAATTCAAAATCTAGACTCTTTTATAATAATTTGCTTAACTTTTTTTTTTTCTTTTGAAAATAACAGAAAATAAATATTTTATGAAATTTTTATTAGTAGGCTATTCAAAATTCAAGTTAGCATTGAAGCACCGTATGTGTCTTTTGTCCAATTGACATATCAATGTGACTCTAGCATATCCTTTCTCTCTCCATCAGAGTATCTGTAGTGAAATTTAGGTCAGCTGTAACAAAAAGTTTCTGCTTTTCTGAACCATAGGATCTGTTCCTTTTACTGTGAATAACACCATGTTCCCATGAGTTGAAGAAAGTCTCTTTTTTAGAGATAAATAAAATCAAAATACTTTGCTGGTATTGCTTTATAATATCTTAATTTTATCTTCCAGAAATAGTATAAAAGTTCTCGATGTCTGCAAAAGACCTAATTAACTAATAGGCATAATTCACCTTAGTCCCAAACCTATCTGTTACCTGCAGAATTAATAATCCCCCCCCACTTTTTTTTTTTTTTTTTTTTTTTTTCAATCAGCTCCACTTCATAATCATATTAAGTATTTAACTTCAGATTCAAGTTCTCTTTGTAGATCCACAGGTGAAAAAAGTAGCACCTGAGAGAGAAAATAGGTGATTTAAAAAAATAAAATTAGAATTGTAGAGTCCACATTCAGTGTTGTGTAAGCCAAATAATTAAATAAATAAATAAAACTGGAGATGAACTCATGCACTCTCAGAAGCATTCTGCATTTTGTAGTGGAGTATGTCCACTGTCATATTTCAGTGAGGAGGCAGCTAAACTCTATCCATATTTCTAAACTGGGTGATTAAGGCACTACCAAAAAAAAAAAAAAAGAAAGATGTGGGTCCAGG
>CM021697.1:152670424-152691471 GCA_011074415.1 Stictonetta naevosa
ATAATAATAATAATAATAATAAAAACCTAAAATGAATTTTCAATGACTAATCACAATGCTTCACAATGCTTAACTTCAGAACTTCAGGTATTTGTGAGATTTTAATCTTATCTTTGAGTTCTCTATTGTTATCAGGATCTTACAAGTTTAAGAAACCTTGTACAATGCATGGTCTGAGATGTATTTTGGGGGAATTTAAATAACCAAATTCTATCTCTGTCTCTTTGGACACTTGGTGTCTGCACCTTGGTTACTATCTGATAGAATATCATTTAAAAGAGATTTGAGAAGCTGTTAATAATGGTGTTTTTCATTTCTAGATCTGTCAATTGACACACTTGTATGAGCTATGTAGCTGCTGAATACTTATACCTGTAACTGAAAAATCAATGGAAGATGAGATTTGAAGGAATGAGTTGCTATGTAGAGTTCATAAATAATGTCATGTGCTCCAAAAACCAGCAGAGCATGTTGTTTTTAACTGGTTATTCAATACTGGGAGATAGCTTGACCTTAAATCTTGGTCTTTCAATTCTTCCTTCATATAAATGGGATGGCATTATTTTTCTTATAACAGTGCTGTATGCTAATTAATGTTTGTAAACTGCATAATGTTTTGGTGTGCATTAGTCCATAACTCTGTTTTCACAGCAGTATTCTCATAATGTGTGCTGAATAAATTGTGAGATTTTAGATTGAACAATGAGGAAAATAACAATCCATACACAGTCAAATGTGGTCATTAGATCACCATCTGTTCTCTATACAAAACTAAATAGAAAAAGAAAAGTATAAACAGATCATTGAAGTCTATACCACAATGCAAATGCCCAAGAAAGTCTGTCAATACTCTAGCTTCTAAATGACTGATAAGCTATAACAGTATTTAGATTAGTATTGCATGGATGGCAGAGTTTCACAAGATGTGGTTTTGAGTGATTTGGAAAAAGAAGGAATTAAAACTATTGTTGGAATTCAGTTTGAGTTAGACATGCAAGCGTAAGTAGGTACCTACATGGAACTGTCTACACATGTTAGATATTTAAATTCCCACTATAGTTAATGGAGACCAGAAAATTAATTCATCTACCTAAGCATGGAGATAGTTGAGCTAACAGATATGACTGTTTCAAATCTGACATAGGAATTGTTGGAGAAGTCACTGGTGTGGTACCAGGATGAAAACCTGTGTACCCTATGGTATGAATGGTTTGAGACAGCTGTGAGTGGGCTAGTTGAATCACAGCAGTCAGTGATTGTATCACACCTAGTTGATACAGTCACTGGAAGTTATTCCAGTTTCCAAAACTGTCTAAGTTAAAAAGCAATAATTGGTCAACTAGGCTTGAGCATAGCATGAAATAAATCTGTACTGCTTATATTTAAAATACTCCTTTGTACAGTTTTGGCTTGACAGTTTGGGGAAATAAAAAAGGCCATCCTGTTTTGGGAAAAAAGGAGAAATAATTGTATTGACATGATCTTTACCATTAACCATAGTCTATTTACTAATTGAGATATAAACTTCTGTGTTCTATACACAATCTCTTATTGGTTCTTCAGTGAGGATGATTCTTGAATCACCTAGCTGTTGCTATGTACAATAGAAGTAAAAAGACCTGAAGAGGAACTTTAGATTCCATTCTCTGCTTTCATCACTTAAACATAAAAGATCCTCCTAGTCACTGTGTCACAACTGAAAGGGGGTAAGTTATCAAACACAATCTCAGTAGAAGCAGATCTTGGCATGTATTGTTATTTCCAGGTGAATTGAGACTAATGCTATTCATATATTCATATTCTCTTAGCAAATATTTACCTAACAAAAATTATTTGAACTCTTCAGTGGCTAATAACTCACAAGACCAGGTGCACTGTACAAAATATGTCTGTAATAATAAAAGAGGAGGAGTCTATTGACTGTTTCTTTCTACTTAACATAATAATGCCTTCCAACTTCCACCTAAGCTTGATAATATAATGCTTTACATTCTCAGCAATAAGCATGAGGAAAATGTGCAGATGTCTAAAAATGCTTAGCTCTCCTGAAGGATTTGTATGCTTCTTATGTATGAAGTTGCTTGAAGCTTGCCACATTGCTATTGTTTCTATCTGACAGCACATGGTGTTGTTAATTAGGATAACTAAAGGGAGAGCAAGTGAGAACAAAATTCTTTGTTTGTTTGTACGTATGTTTGTTTTATGTGAAAAAATGTACTTTTAAGGTGACGAGCTCAAGTCTCACTGGGGTGTGCGTAGTGTGTTGTGAGTCAAAAGTTGAACACCATGAAATGATCTTTGTGGAAGTAAAGTTTTCAGCTCCCAGGGGAGAAGAATAGTATGTAGCTATCATGGGGAAAATAATGTATGTAGCCCACATACAATCCACATTGCCTACAAACACTGAACATTTGTGGTTTAACCCTGGTAGGCACCTAAGTTCCACACAACTGCTCACTCACTCCCCCATGTGTGATGGGGGAAGGGACGAGACTCATGGGTTGAAATAAAGACAGATAAATAGGGAAAGCAAAAGGTGTGCATGCAAGAAAAACAAAATAAGGAATTAATTTAATACTTCACTTCAGCAGGCAGATGTTTAGCCATTTATAGGAAAGCAGGACTTCATCACCTCTTAACAGTTACACAGGAATACAAATGCTGTAACTCTGAACATCCTCCCCTCTTCCTTCTTTCTTCCAACTTTTATTGCTGAACATGACGTCATATGGTATGGAATACCCCTTTGGACAGTCTGGGTCAGTTTTCCCGGCTGTGTCCCTTCCCAGCTTATTGTGCTCCCACAGCCTACTTGCTAGTGGGACAGTGTCACAGAGAAAGTCTTAATGCTGTGTGAGAACTGTTCAGCAATAGATAAAACACTGTTACCAATACTGTTTTGGTCATCCAAAACATAGTACAATATGAACTGCTGTGAGAGAATTAATCCCATTCAAAAACCATATAGCAAATAACTGATTTTTTTAATTTCTGATAGCTGAACACTGAAAGAAAGAGATTAGGCAAAAGGTTATATTTTCTCTCTTCTCTTGTTTTCTTTCTCTAAAACAATAGAGGAAAAAAATCTGAAGAGAAAAACATTAGAAATGGAAGTTCTTTCTTTACATAACTCACAGAACTGAGGTCAGAAGGGTAGTAGTAAAAGCAATCCTTCTGTTAGCTATTTACCTTGTGGCTTTGATACCTACTCATGATGAATGTAACCTGTTTCAATTTTCTCTTCTTCTTACCCACTCAGGTGTTTTAGTTTGCTTTTTTTTTTTTTTTTTTTTTTTTTTTTTCTTCTAGAGCACATCGTGTAAATGTTTATTATTACTAACATCAGTCTCCATTACTGAAAGAACTTTGTAGTAAGATCTAGTCAGGAAAGCCTAGGCCATATTAACATTTCCTATCTTATCCTATTGTGTTTATGTTTTTGATATATTGTATCCAAAGTAAAGCATTCTCCACTAGTCTATTGCACTGCAACCTGACCAATTTATGTGAATCAAAGAAATACATCCTATATTCAAAGACAAGAATTAATGGACATCTAACTGAAATCTCAAAAGTCTATTTATTGTTAGTCAGTAATATAAATTAAATTGGAAGAAAAAAAAATCTTGGTGATAATCCAGTTAGAATTGCTATGCTCCAGTTTCTAGTATCCACCCCTTCTTTCTGCTGTTATGCTCATGCACTGCCTCTGTGGGTCCTAAGGCTGATGACCTTAGTGAGTGTTGTCAGCATTCAGAATCCTTTCCCTGGAGAGTATGATGATTCTTGCCCATGGGTCCACTTGGGGTTATTTTTATTCATTTTCTAACACTCACTATACAGTGATTTTTCTTCACTGCTCCACAATTTCTCACTTTATCTGTATTTACTATACATGTTGTGTTTTACTTACTTTAAATACTTCCTTTGTTTGCTCTGTTACCTCTAAAAGAAAAGAGGTTTACCTAGCTTCTAAGGTTACATTTCTGTAATGATGAGTAATTGGGCATTAGTGCGAAGCTGTTAACCCTCAGACTTCTGGTATCATGCCATACTTTCAAGGCCTGTGTTGTCATTGCAAGCCTGCACTTGTCTTAATCATTTTTTGTCTGGTTTTGTTTGCATGTTTTATTTTTGTTTTATTTTATGTTTTATTTTTGTTGCTTGTTTGTTTGTTTTAATTTTAAGTCTGTGGAGAGCTCACTTTACACAGAATAACTGCCTGCATATTTCTTGTATACTATATATAGTATATATACTGTATAAGTAGCTATTAAAAATAATAATAATGATACACACACACACAAAGATATATTAAAACATGTTTAGTAAGAGTTGCCTGGTCATTAGACAATGGCTATTGCAGCCAAACAAGCTAGAACAAAGTTCCAGCCAAGAACAGAGTAAGCCCAGGCACAAAAGAATCACCTAAGTCCTGAGGCCTCACAGAGGTAGTACAAAGACTGTAGCCTGCTACTAGCACTAATAATATTGTAATTAACAGGACACATGGTCACAGGTCCCTCTGCATAGGCTTCTTATGTAAGCCCTTTTTCATGTATCATTTGGTAGTGCCAAAAAACAGAAGGTGCTTTTAGGATGTTTACTGTGATTTGATTGCTTCCAGTTACATTGTTATTTTTGAGTAACTTCACTGAAGATTGTTCTTTAGATAATCTTTATAGCATATTTTATAATGTGAGTAGAAAATCACTTAAATTCGGTACTGATACAAGGTAAAGCATACCGAGGATTTTTGGAGCACTCTGTCCACCTGTTTTAGCACATGTTCTAGTCTTTTTACCATATTTGCTTCTGGTTACCCTATTTTATTTTTTATATATTTCCACAAGGATCTTTCATAAAATAGTAGATACTTTTGATTATTTCTAACATAAAAGTTAGTTTTGGTTTATGAATAATGATTCTCCTTTTATTTTTCCCTTTTTATTTATTTTCTGATGTGATATATGTTTTGATTTGTTCTGCTTTCTCTTCCTGATGATTTTACTTCCTACAATTTTACTGGACTTAGAATTTAGGAATTCTCCCTTCAGTGTTTCAGTGTTTCCCTCCGTCCTGCACCCCATCCAAATTACCTTATTTCTTGGCTTCTCCAGTTCATAATCCATGCCAATACCCAACTGTGAAAGATAGAGGTTGACTCACACTAGCAGCCAGCAATCACTGTTTTAACATCAAGTCCAATGTATCCATCACCTTCTTCTATTTCCAACAGGGACTAAAATCTGTTCCTCAGTTTAAACTGTAATTTCTCACCATACTGTCATTTTCATTCATTTTTGTGTTGGTTTCTTCGCTGCTTTCTGTTATAAGTTCAGTATTTTTCAGCTTTAGTTTCAATATAGCAATGCCAAGACTTTGTAACTTCTCATACAAGCTGCTAAGCATGACTTTTCAATTTGGATAAATGACCTAGTTTTAAAATTGATACAGATATAATTAGTGTGTACTGGATTTATTGTTGTCATTGTTGGTTTGGATTTTATTTAGCCATCTGGCATGCTCTAATGAGCAGGTTACTTGAAAATCAGGTTAAAAACATCAAGAACAATTCTATGACTCTTTTCATTATTTTAAATAGTGGTACCTCTCATAGATTAAATCAGTCAGACTGTGGAGGAAAGAGTGATGGAACTGGTGTTTACCTGTTTCTTATGCCCCCGAAGGAACATACTGCTGTAAAAAGGACATTTTCAGGAACCTAGTCCATATGAATAAGAACAGAGAAAAATTCCACCCATCCAGGTACACCTCTTGCAGCATCCAACAGCAAAAGCCTCAGAAAGAGTAGAATAGAGTGAACCCAGAGTAATATTATTCTTCTAAGCCCCAGCAGTTTGAAAGATTGTAGCCTCTTAAATCAGAAATCATATTTTTACCTTTCCTACTGAGGATATCCTACAAAGTATGAAGAAATACTCTTAAGCTAAGATTTATATACTTTTGGTTATAATAGACTGTTGGAATATTCTGCTGAGTTTACAGGTATAATAGTTCTCTTAGACTATCTCTGCTTTTCAGATGATTTAGCATTTCTATGCATTTAACATTCTTAGGTATTTGACATTTGATTTATGTGTTTCAGTAGCAGACAAATGCTTCAGGTATACATTAACATTAACATGTATAATAGTGCTCACATTTGTAATTACAAGTGTCTTCAGAAGTCTAAAATAAAAAGAGATACTTTAATCAGCAATCATGCTCTAAGAAGTGGTCTAGTATTTGTGGTTATACAAAACAACAGCTGATTTTATAATCAATAATCACAGAATCAGAGAATGGCCAAGGTTGGAAGAGACCTCTAGAGATCATCTAGCCCAACCCCCCTGCGAAGCAGGATCACCTAGAGCACATTGTGCAGGAAGGCATCCAGGTAGGTTTTGAATACCTCCAGAGAAGGAGACTCCACAACCTCTCTTGGCAACCTGTTCCAGTGCTCTGTCACCCTCACAGTAATAGGCAAATATAAATCTTTCTCTATAAATATAATAAATAAAAAACATGATAAAAGCAATATTATCAGTACAGTTATGGAAAAGAATGAATGAAATATTACTGTTGGCTAAATACAGCTCTCCCAAGTAAAATCAGGCTTTACCATTACCCCATATATTGATATTCACGGTGTTCTGCCAAGTAGGGTATCTCTTGACATTACCTCTTATTTGTAATCAAGTGCTTTGAGTGATTTCTAAGTCCATATGGGTATACAACTGTCATCAAAAATCAATCCAATTGCTTCCAGAAGAAGCTGTTTTGTTTTGTTTTTCATATTGGACCTGCCACTTTTGGCATGAAACTTCTCACATAGGCTAAAATAGCACCTGACTGAAGTGCCACATTACTATAATCAAATGGAAGAAGACATACACAACCAAAAACTCAGTAGATGCATCTTAGTTGGTATTTGCATTAACTGAAGAATACCACAAGGGCTTATTTACAATAAACCATAATTTTATCAAGGTTATAATGAGTTTTTAATTCCAACAAGCAAGGTCTTATGAATGAAAATAAATGGTAATTTGCTAGTCATAATCTGCAATGAGTTTATATGTCTCTGAGAGAAAAAAAAAAAAAATCAAATTAAAAAAAAAAAAAAGTGAGAAGACAGGTATATAATGGCATCAAGGACCAGTGGTTGACAGCTGTCTGTATTCAAGGCTTGGTATTTCTAGGTCACCAAATTAGATAGCAGTTAAATACTTATGCTGTTTCTGACACATTATATTTTCTCATCAGTTGACTGCTCAAGATCTCTAACATCTAAGCTTTTGGGAACAAGAAATATTTTACCTTTTACTGCCTTGATCACATACTGACTTCTTATCCTTCCCTCATAAACTGTGTGATACATTAAGGATGATTGCAGGAAATAAAAGCCCCTGCTAGCAGACATCTCCATGATCATAACAGCTTGTAAGGGTGTCTGGCTTCATAAAGGAAGCTATTGAACTTGCATGGAGTTCAGCAAAACAATTCAAGTGGCAAAGATGCACTTTAAAGAAAGCAATTTAATCTACCAAAAAGAGTCAAATATTAACTGCTATTTATTTCTGACATAGAATCATAGAATCATTTAGGTTGGAAAAGACCTTTAAGATCATCAAGTTCAACTGCTAATGTAGCACTGCCAAGTCAACCACTAAAACATGTCCTTAAGGACACATATAAATGTCTTTTAAATACCTCCAGAGATGGTGAATAAATTATATCCCAGGACAGCTTGTTCCATTGTTTTACAACTCTTTCAGTGAAGAAAATTTTCCTAATATCCAAACTAAACCTCCCCTGGCACAACTTAAAGCCATTTCTTCTTGTCCTATCACTTGTTTCTTGGGAGAAGAGACCGAGCCCCCAGACAGCTACAATGTCCTTTGAGATAGTTGTGGAGAACAAGGTCTCCCCGGAGCCTCCTTTTCTCTAGGCTAAACAACCCCAGTTCCCTCAGCTGCTCCTTATAAGACTTGTTCTCTGGACCCTTCACCAGCTTTGTTGCCCTTCTTTGGATACACTCCAGAACCTTGATGTAGTGAGGGGCCCAAAACTGAACACAGTATTCAAGGTGTGGCCTCATCAGGGCCAAGTGCAGAAGGACAATCCCTTCCCTAGTCCTGCTGGACACACTATTTCTGATACAAGCCAGGAGGCTGTCGGCCTTATCGGCCACCTGAGAACACTGCTGGATCATATTCATCCAGTTTTCAACCAATACCCCAGGTCCCTTTCCTCTGGGAAGTTTTCCGGCCACTCTTCCCCCAGCCTGTAGCATTGCATGGGGTTGCTGTGACCCAAGTGCAGGATCTAGCATTTAGCCTTGTTGAACCTCATACAGTTGGCCTCAGCCCATCGGTTTAACCTATCCAGATCCCTCTGCAGAGCCTTGCTATCCTCGAGCTGATCAACAATTGCCTCTAATTTGGTGTTGCCTGCACTTCTCCCAGCTGCTTATAGAACATTTTGTTTACTTCTTCAGCCTGGTTGGGTTGTCTATAACAGAATCCTGCCATGATGTCTGCCTTGTTGGCTTTCCCCCAATTCTTATCCCAAACCACTAAACCTTGCTGTCATCATTATTATACAATCAAAGCACTCCCTAGCATACAGGGCTATCCCATTGCCTCTTCCTAGCCTATCTCTTGTAAAGAGTTTGTAGCTGTTCATTGCAGCACTCCAGTTGTGCAAGCCATCCCACTATATTTCTGTGATGGCAACTATGCTGCACAGTGGCTTGCAGCTCCTCCTACTTGTTGCCAATGCTGTGTGCATTGGTTTAGATGCATTTCAGTTGGTCTAGCAAACCTGTCACCTTTTGAGGGAGAGAAGCCCTAATTTCTATGTAATCATTCTCAGGCACTTCTGTGATTTCTAACCCATCAATAATATCCCTTTTGTTTTTGCTGTCACATGGCCCTTCATTCTCTACCTCTAGCGGGATGGCAGACCAAGGGGTGTTGCTAACACACCGTCCCACAAACACTGGCATACCGTTACCATCCCCAGGCTTATCTTTAGCAAGCCTGTTTTTATCCCTGTCCCCCTTCAAATCTAGTTTAAAGCATTTTCAATGAGGCCTGCTAACTCCTGTGCAATTATTCTTTTCCCCCCATCCACTGCCAGACAAGCTGGTGTTATGTAAAAGGATCCATGATAAAATAATAATAATAATAATAATAATAATGTCAAAGTTCTGCTGGAGGCACCAGGCTCAGAGCCGGGTGTTGATCTGCTGGCTCTTCTGGTTTCTCTCCTCATCACTCTCTGCAACTGGAAGGATAGAGAAGAACACTATTTTGTGCTCCTTGGTCCTTAACCAGTTGTTCCAAGGCCCTGAAGTCTCTATTGCCCTTGGACTTCTTATTGAATCTTCATTGATGCCTTCCTTGAAAAACCAATAATGGGTAATAATCGGAGGCCACATCAGGGAAAGTAGCTTTCTCTTCACATCTTTAACACAGGTCCCAGGGGGGCAAAAGACTTCCTTATGAAGTGGGTCGAGTCTGGTCCTCCTGTTCCTTTCAGACAGGAGTCTCCTGTGAAAATGACCCATGTTTTTTTCTTGGTGAGAATTGTTTTAATGCATTGCATAGGCTGACTTGACCTTGGCAATACCTCCAAGCTAGATGAACAATACTCCTCAACATTGTTCGGTTCCACTTGCAGAGACTCATACCTATTGTGCAAGAGTACCTGGGAACGTGGGGTAGTCACTAAGAAGCTGAACCTGGCTCTCTGGGCAGGAACTTGTCACCATTGCCCCTTATCCTTTAGGTCACTGTGTGCAGCCGGATTGAGGAAGGATAGGGAATCCTCTATATTGTGCGTCCCTTCTGCCTGTTGGGCCTGTCTCATGGAAGGAAGGGATCGACTCCAGTAGTCTATCCCCATGTGGTGGTTTTACTCGGTGGGCGGCCAAGCTCCACCACAACTGCTCTCTCACTCCCCCTCCTGAAAGAGGAACAGGGAGAAAATACAATGAAAGGGGCTCAAGGGTTGAGAAAAGGACGAGGAGACTGCGCAGTAATTATTGTGATGGGCAAAACAGACTCAGCATAGGGAGACAGTAAGATTTATTGCCTATTACTAACAAGTTAGAAAAGTGAGAAACAAAGGAAAGAAACTAATGCATCTTCCCCCAAACAACCCACTTCCACCTCCTCCCCCCGAGCGGCGCAGGGCAATGGGGGAATGGGGGTTATGGTCAGTCTATAGCGCTTCTTCGCCGCCACTCCTTCTCAGTCACTCTCGTCCCCTGTGCTGTGGGGTTCCTCCCATGGGATGCAGTCCTTGCTGAACTGATCCGGCATGGGCTTCCCACAGGTAGCAGCTCTTCAAGAACTGTGTCAGATATGGGTCCGTACCACGGGGTCCATCCCTCGGGAGCACACTGCTTCAACCTGGATCCCCCACGGGCAGCAGCTCTTGCCAGGTCACCTACTCGTGTGTGGGCTCCTCTCCATGGGCTGCAGCTCCAGCCTGGAATCTGCTCCGGCAGGGGTCTTCCACAGGCCACAATCTCCGTCAGTTCAGGTCCACCTGCTCCACCGTGGTCTCCTCCATGGGCTGCAGCGTGGAACCCAGCTCCACCATGATACTCCATGGGCTGCAGGGGGACATCCTGCTTCACCATGGTCCTCGCCACAGGCCGAAGGGGACTTCTGCTCTGGCGCCTGGAGCACCTCTCCCCCTCCTTCTTCACTGACCTTGGTGCCTGCAAGGCTGTTTCTCACTACTCTAACTCTGCCAGCTGCTGTGTGGCACTGCATTCTTTTTCCCTGTCTTAAATCTGCTCTCACAGAGGTGCAAAACAACATTGCTTATTGGCTCAGCTCTGGTCAGCAGTGGGGCCCTTACCTAACATGGGGCAGCTTCTAGATCCTTCTCACAGAAGCCACCCCTATGGCACCCTGCTACCAAAACCTTGCCACATAAACCCACTACACACCATCTCTGACTCCCTGATAATCCTCAACCTACTCACTTTCTGCTGGAGCTTTGTCATTAAGCAGAGGAGTTCCTTCACCTGAGTGCACCTCCCACAGGTGTGCTCACTCTAGCTGTCCTGAACTGGTGTAAGAGTAAGGCACACTGCAGCCTGACACTTGGGTAGCAGCCTGTTTCCCCCACAGCTCTGCCTGGGAAGCTGCATCAATTGTGGTGAGTGCTGACCTTTGAGAGGCCATGGCCTTCTTCTGTGTGGATACCAGTGTTCCCTGGTCAATCTGGCCAAGCTTCTGCACCCTCCCAGGAGAAATTCCACCCACACCGTGACTGACACAGCATGCCCTGTTTGCCCACCCTAATTGCAGCACTTCAGGTCTCTGGAGCTCCCTTGCAGCTGCATTTGTCCATATGAAGGGTGGCCTCTCTTGGTCCCACCCAAGCCTCTCCAGCTGCTTTCACAAGGGCTGTGGCCTCCTGGTGGCTCCCTTGGCTCCTCTGAGTTTCCTTGATGCAGGAAATGCCCCTGGACACCACTATCCTCCGCTCTGCTGCTGAACACGTCTGCCCTGGAGCTGATCGCCTTGGCGATCATCAGCAGTGTTGTCATAAACACCAGTCAGACATCCATCATTTCAGATTAACAGCTGAAACAGTCTGACCAGATGGTGCCAGGATTTATGGCCATGCATCTGAAGCCCCTGTGCTGCTGTCACAAAAGGATACAGAAATCTGATTTAAATCTCAGTAGGGCCTGTCTTAGGTTTTAATGAGTACACTGAGCTTCTGACATGTAGGAGAAAAAAAAAAAAAAAAAAAAAAAAAGCAATTCGGAGAACTCATGGGTAAAAAAGGGTGGCATATATGCAAAAATGCATATCTGAGTGTTTCATCTCATTCTTAAAACAGATCTGTAAAATAATTTGGATAAATTAAGTTCTAGAATTTCCTCATTTCTCTACTGACCAGGAAATCTGATCAACATGATCAAATCACAGACACATAGACTGTTTGAGATCAGAAAGGACCTCTGTAGAGGTCTGAGTGTTTCATCTCATAAAACACCCCTGACAAGTAGGGTCACCCAGAACACATTTCACAGGAACACATGCAGGCTGCTTTTGAGTATCTCCAGAGGAGACACCACAACCTCTCTGGGCAACCTGTTCCAGTGCTCTGTCACCATCACAATAAAGAAAAGTTTTCTCATATTGTGATGGAACTTCCTGTGTTTCAGTTTTATGCCCATTGCCTCTTGGCCTGTTGCTGAGCAAAACTGAAAAGAGACTGACTCCACCCTCTTGACACCCTCCCTTCAGATATTTATACACACTGGCAAGATCCCCTAGGTCTTCTCCAAGCTAAACAGGCTCTCAGCCTCTTAGAATCATAGAATCATTAAGGTTGGAAAAGACCTTCCAGATCATCTGGTCCAATTGTCACCCTACTACCAATGCCACACACTAAACCATGTTCCTAAGCACCAGGTCCAACCTTTCCTTAAACACCCTTAAACAGTAGAGGTGATGCCACTACTTCCATGGGCAACCCGTTCCAATGCCTGACTACTATTTCTGAGAAGAAATGTCTAGTAATTTGTAACCTAAACCTCCCATGGCACAACTTGAGGCCATTCCCTCTAGTTCTATCACTAGTTACTTGTAAGAAGAGGCTGGCCCCCAGCTCTCCACAACTTCCTTTCAGGTAGTTGTAGAGAGCAAGAGGAGAAAAGCCTTCTCCAGACTAAACGATCCCAGTTCCCTTAGCCGCTCCTCATAGGACTTGTGTTCCAGGCCCTTCACCAGCTTCGCAGCCCTTCTCTGGACACATTCCAGGGCCTTGAAGTCCTTGTAGTAAGGAGCCCAAAACTGAACACAGTACTTGAGGTGCAGACTCACTAGAGCAGATTACAGGGGAACAATCACCTCTCTGGTCCTGCTGACTACACTATTCCTGATACAAGCTAGGATTCCGTTGGCCTTCTTGACCACCAGGGCACACTGCTGGCTCATGTTCAGATGAGAATTGACCAGCACCCGCAGATCCTTTTCCTCTCTCCAGCTTTCCAGACACTCTGCCCCAAGCCCATAGCATTACATGGGGTTGCTGTGGCCAAAGTGCAGGACCCAATACTTACCATAATGAACCTCATCACATTGGTCTCTGCCCATCAACCCATCCTCTCCCAGTCCCTCTGCAGGGCCTTCCTACCCTGCAGCAGATTGACACTTTCCCCCAGCTTGGTGTCATCTGCAAATATGCTGAGGGAGCCCTCAATTCCCTCATCCATGTCATCAACAAATATATTAAAGAGGATGGGCCCCAACACCATCCCCTGGGGAACACCACTCATGACCGGTTGCCAGCTTCTTGTATGACAGATGCTCCAGTCACCTGATCATCTTTGTAGCCCTCTGTTGCACTCACTGCAGTTGTACAGAGGAGACCAGAACTGCACACAATACTCCAGGTGTGTCCTTACCAGGGCTGAGTAGAGGGGGAGGATCACCTCCCTTGACCTGCTGACAACACTCTTCCAAATGCACCCCAGGATACCATTGGCCTTCTTGGCCACAAGGGCACATTGCTGGCTCATGGTCAGCCTGCTGTCCATCAGAACTTCCAGGTCCCTCTCTGCAGAGCTGCTCTCCAGTAGGTCAGCTCCCAACCTGTACTGGTGCTTGGGGTTATCCCTCCTTACATGCAGGACCCTGAACTTGTCCTTGTTGAACTTCATGAGGTTCCTCTCAGCCCACCTCTCCAGCCTGTTGAGGTCTTTAAAGGCTGAGAGACCTGGGTCTGTTCAGCCTGGAGAAAAGAAGACTGAGAGGGGATCTTATCAATGTGTATAAATACCTGAAGTGTGGGAGACAGAGGCATCTGGCCAACCTCTTTTCAGTGGCTTGTGGGGACAGGACAAGGGGTAATGGCCAAAAAATGGAGCACTGGATGTTCCGCACCAACATGCGAAAGAACTTCTTCACGGTGAGGATGATGGAGCACTGGAACAGGCTGCCCAGGGAGGTTGTGGAGTCTCCTTCTCTGGAGATATTAAAGGCCCGTCTGGATGCCTACCTGGGCAGCAGGCTCTCAGGAACCTGCTTTGCAGGGGGGTTGGACCCGATGATCTTTCGAGGTCCCTTCCAACCCCTACAATTCTGTGATTCTGCCCCTCTGAATGGCAGCACAGCCCTCTGGGGTATCAGCCAGTCCTCCCAGCTTTGTGTCATCAGCAAACTTATTGAGGGCACACTCCCTTCCATCATCCAGGTCTTTGATGAGTAAGTTGAACAACACTGGACCCAGTACTGATCCTTGGGGGACACAACTAGCTACAGGCCTCCAAGTAGACTACATGACTGAACACAACCCTCTGAGCTCTGCCATCTAGCCAGTTCTCAATTCACCTCACTGTCTACATCTATACAATAATTAACATTAGGTGAGATGAATACCACAATAAGTGTCTAATATTAAGGAAGTGATTCAGAATGTGCACTTGGTTGATGAGAACCTCAACATGAGCTGGAAGTGTGAGCTTGCAGTCCAGAAAGCCAACTGTATCCTGGGCTTTATCAAAACAAGCATGACAAGCAGGTCAAGGGTGGTGATTCTGCACTCCACTCTCATGATATTCTACCTGGAGTACTGTGTTCAGCTCTAAGACCCTCAAAATAAGAAGGAAATGGACCTATTAGAGTGAGTGCAGAGAAGGCCATAGGGATGATCACAGGGAGGGAACAAGAGCCAGAAGGCTGGGGGCAGGTAAGAGGTGAGGAAGGAATATCACCAGGGCAGCTGACCTAAATCCCTAAAGGGATATTCCATACCATATGGTGTCACACTCAGCGATAAAAGGTGCAAATGGGGAAGGAGAGGTTTGGAGCAGGCTCTTAATTATGAAAATGTCTGTCCTCCTGAAAAACAGCTACGCGCATTGAGACCCTGCTTCCTGGGATGTGGCTGAACACTGCTTGTTGATAGGAAGTAGAAAGTAATTTCTTTCTCTGTGCTTCTGCATGGTCTTTTTTTTTTTTTTTTTTTTTTCCCCCTTTCTTTTTGCTTTAATTAATCTTTATTTAATTAATCTTTAGGGGGAGTGAGAGAGCAGTTGTTGTGGAGTTGTTGTGGAATTCAGCTGCCTAGCAAGGTAAAAAGAAGACCTTATAGCACCCTTCCGATGCTAAGGGGAAAGAAAGCTGAAGAAGGATTCTTTATCAGGAGCTGTAGTGATAGGACAAGGAGTAATGGTGTCAAAAAAAGAGAAGACATATTTAGATTAGATATATGTAAGAAATTCTTTACTCTGAGGGTGGTGAAGCACTGGAACTGCTCTCCCAGAGAAGCTGTGGATGCCCCATCTCTGGAAGTGTTGAAGGCCAGGTAGGATGAGGCTTTTAGCAACCTGGCCTAGTGGAAGGTGTCCTTGCCCATAGCGGGAGGGTTGGAAATGGATGATCTTTAAGGTCCCTTCCAACCTAAACTATTCTATGATTCTGTGATTCTAAAACCATGTCGAAGCAGAAAATAAAACTGTAGTCTGGAAAGACATTTCATTTTGCTATCCTCCCATTATTCACCAAGTAATCCAGTATCATCACACAAGTATATGACAAAGATTAACACTTTTCAGTACTGTTCAGAACACCTACTTCTATAAGTATTAGAATTGTACTAGCTGTCTCTCACTGCTTTCTAACTTGCCAGTATATATATATAATTTAATATTTAATATATATATATGTTTAAGTAAATATAATTGCTAGTTCCAACCATGTACCTGATGTTTCACAAGCTTGTTATACAAGAATATAGCCCTTTATATGCAATTCCATTCTTACATTTCTTAGCCATATGACTTAAATATTTTTTTTTCATTTATATCTCTTGCTTATAAATATATTCCATTTATTTTGTTGTGCATATTCTCCAAAACTACTTTTTGTTTATTATCACAATCAAAATGCATGCATAAATTTTAAACTGAAATATTGATTAAGCTATAGGTATTTGTTAAACTCTAGTTAGCATTCATTTTGCTTTCCTCATTAAAAAAAAAAAAAAAAAAAAAAAGGATATAAATTTCTAATTTCTTCTTACACTTGGCATTACTAAGAAATGTTTGCTCATGTATTTATCAAAGTTAATCACATGATTAACTTTAAGTTCAGTGTTATCCTTAATAAATATGATATATTGGCCTAATTTCTTATGACTGATAAACTCAGTATAATTTTTTTCTAAAAAAAAAAAATATGTGTTCAGAAATTTCTGAGAAATTGTCAGCCTTTATATTATGATTGGTAAATATTCCTTGAAGATATTGAAGAGCACCTGGGGGACCATGCAGTCATTAGTCCCAGCCAGCATGGGTTCATGAGGGGTAGGTCCTGTTTAACAAATTTGATTTCCTTTAACGATAAGATCACGCTTCTGGTTGATCAAGGGAAACCAGCTGATGTGATCTTTTTGGGATTTCAGTAAAGCTTTTGACACAGTTTCCCATAGGATCCTACTGGACAAAATGTCCAGCATACGACTTAACAAAAACATCATGCGATGAGTGAGCAATTGGCTGACGGGCAGGGCTCAGAGAGTTGTGGTAAATGGGGCCACAGCTGGCTGGAGGACAGTCACCAGTGGGGTCCCGCAAGGCTTCATTTTAGGACCAGTGCTTTTCAATGTTTTTGTAAATTATTTGGATATAGGACTAGAAGGTGTTTTGAGCAAATTTGCCAACGACACCAAACTTGGAGGAGCTGTGGACTTGGATGAGGGTGGAAAGGCCTTGCAGAGAGATCTGGACAGGTTGGAGAGCTGGGCAATCACCAACCGCATAAAGTTTAACAAGAGAAAGTGCCAGGTCCTGCACCTGGGACAGGGCAACCCTGGCTATACATACAGACTGGGCAACGAGATGCTGGAGAGCAGCCCCACAGAGAGGGATCTGGGGGTCGTGGTTGACAGCAAGTTGAATATGAGCCAGCAGTGTGCCCCGGCAGCCAGGAGGGCCAACTATATCCTGGGATGCATCAAGCACAGCATTGCTAGTCATTTGAGGGAAGTGATTGTCCTGCTCTGCCCTACACTGGTGTGGCCTCATCTCAAGTACTGTGTGCAGTTCTGGGCACTATAGTACAAAAAGGATGTAAAACTGTTGGAGAATGTCCAGAGAAGGGCTATGAAGATGGTGAAGGGCCTAGAGGGGAAGATGTATGAGGAGCGACTCAGGTCACTTGGCCTGTTCAGCCTGGAAAAGTGGAAGCTGAGGGGAGACTTCATCGCAGTCTACAGCTTCCTCACGAGAAGGAGTGAAGGGAAAGGCTCCGATCTATTCTACTTAGTCACCAGTGATAGGACTCACAGGAATGGTGTCAAGCTGAGGCAGAGGAGGTTTAGGCTAGACGTCAGGAAGAGGTTCTTCACTGAGGGTTTTCACACACTGGAACAGGCTCCCCAGGGAAGCAGTCACTGCACCAAGCCTGTTGGAGTTTAAGACTTTGGACTATGCGCTTATTCACATGGTCTAAAATTTTGTGTAGACCTGTGTGGTGGCAGGAGTTGGACTTGATGATCCTTCTGGATCCTTCCAACTTGAGATATTCTATGTTTCTGTGATTCTATGATATAGTGAGGTTGTCAGTGCAATTTATATAAACAGTAATACATTTTAGCTGATTAGATATATTTTGTTTTCTAGCTTGACAGAACTCAAACACAAATGTATTATTTCTGGGGACAGTACCTGTGGAGAAATTATAGGATAAAGAGCTTGGGGAAAATATGATCTCTTTAGTTTTTAAGCTTCTTTTTAATTGTGCTAGGCAGCTGAACACCACAACAGCTGTCTCACTCCCCCTCCTCAGATGAGGAAGGGAAGAAGAAAAGGAAAGAACAACTCGCGTGTTGAGATAAGGATAATTTAATTAAAGGAAAAAAAATATTAAGGAAATATTATTATTACTTAAACAATTTAACTAAAGGGGAAAAAGGGAAAGGGGAAAAGGGAGGGGGAAAGGGAAAACAAAACAAAACAAAACAAGTAAAGTTTATGTGGAAGTGCAGAGGAAATAAATTACTCTCTACTTCCCACAAATGAGTGATGCTTGACCATGTCCTTGAAGCAGAGCCTCAACGCACGTAGCCAGTGTTTGGGAAGAAGACAGACATTTTTGCAATGAGAGCCCACCCCTCCTCTCTTCTTCATTTTTTTCCACCTTTTATTGCTGAGTGTGACATCATATGGTATGGAATAACCCTTTGGTTGGTTTGGGTCAGCTGCCCTGGTGATGTTTCTTTCTCACATTTTTCCCCACCCCCTAGGAGGGTTAGGGAGAGTCCTGATGCTGTGCCAGCACTTCACAGCAGCAGACACAATACTAGTGTGATACCACTGCTGTTCTAGCTACAAGTGCAGAGCACAGCACTGTATGGGCTGCTGCAGGGAAAGTTAACTTTCCAGCCAGACCCAGTATAGTAATATATAATTCAGAATACAGAGGGCCAGAGTAAGAGCACCAGTCTTTACGGTGCTGACATGAAGGGTGCATCCTGTCTTCTGATTCCTGTTTCCAGGACTATTTATACATTTTTTCATTAAGGACAAACTGTCTTAAAAAGATAAACACCCTAAACACCACCTTACCACAGTAACCACCACCACCGCCAAAGAAAGCAGGCCCCCCGCCCCCCCCCCCCCCCCCCCCAACAAAAAAGAATTTACACAGAATAAAACTCAATTTTCTGTATGGGCATTTCTGCAGTCATCTGACAGATGCATGATATGATTCTTAATTGAGATATGCTTAAAAGATTCTGAAACCCAGTCCTCAAGCTTTTGGTCAAGACTTCCAGTTGGTGTTAAATGAGAGATCAGGAGCACCATGTTGTAATCAGTTCTTTGGAAGAAAAAAAAAAAAAAATAAAAAAAAAAAAAAGAATATTCTGTGGTCTTGATTTTAAAGAGGTGAAGAGACAGTCTTGCAAATCTGATTCAGACGCTAGGTGTGCAGAAAGAGACAGGGAGTCAGACACCTTCTGGAGTTCATGTTTTCTAATAACTAACTTTAGACAACTTTTTGCCCATCTCAACAAAAACTCCTCAAACAGTATGAATGGCAAACAGTGCATTTGTATTCTAGTTTGAGGAATAAGCATTAAAACTTCAGTAACATCTTAATAGGGTCCCATCTACTCTTGATGTCATGCTGTAGAAACAACTGGACCTGAGCTACCCAGTCTAAACCATAAGTGACTACAGCTGATAAAGTAAATCACAAACATCACATCTGAAACATATACAGAGGAATGTGCAAAAAAGCTCTGCAGGCATATCCTGAGTTCTTTTGCCCCTACCAGTGCTTGTATGAGTGTGCAATTTTATGTATGCTTTAAGAGGGAATTTCCATCTGAGCTTGGAAAATAACTAGATAGGGCCTTTGAGCTTGAAACAATAAATTGAGATTTTCATAGTCTGTTATGGCTTTATTTATAATTTTATTTTGGGGTTGGGTTTGGTTTTGGGCTTGGTTTCTATGTTTTTCCTTCTTTCAGGTGGCTTTAATGTTTGTATTCAGATGGCATTTATTACATTAGTCCAGCTGCTTTAGTTAGAAAATCAGGTATCACCATGCATTGGCATTCAGGTTACTTTCATTCAGTCAGAAGAGCATGAAAAAATGTATTTTTGAAGATGTGATAATTGTTGCCTAGAAATCCCCAAGTGTCCAAAAAAACCCTTACACTAAAAACAACAAACAAACAAATAAACAAAATAAAACAGCCTTCAGTTAAGGTATGCATTAAGATATATAAAAGAGAATAGATAGAAATACAGGTTTTTATATATAGTTTTAGTTTTAATCAGTGAACACCAAATAGATATGACAAGTAACAACAAAGCCACATTTGTCACACAGAAATTACATAAAAATAGTACAAATATAAATGAGAAATGTATTAGAATTTCCATAGTCTGAAAGATAGGTAAGCTTCATCTGGAGAATTCCACATTATTTCTAACAGTTGCCATATGCTTAGGTCATTCTGATGTATGAAACACTTTTTTTTTTTTTTTTCCTAATATGAAACTAATAAAAAAGTAAGAAGACAAAGAACAGAAAATTTCTGTATTAGAAAAATATGAAGCTTAACAAAGAAGCATTTTCACTATATGATTAGAATAGTATTATGGTAAAAATAGTGAACTGAAAAAGTGGAGTTACTATGAAACCAATTGTCTACAACAAAATACAATCAAAATATAATTAACACAGACATTTATATTTTTTGATACAGGCGTTTCTTTAGTAAGGATTTATACAATAATAGATTATAAAGATTATATTTGGTTATGCCTTCCTCATCAATAAAATAACATAAAATAAAATAAAATAAAGATTCCATAAATGCTAAATGCTAGATTTGAACAACTAAAATTAGCTTTTCCCTTAGTAAATAAGACAGATGTTTTCAGAAGGTGGGGTGTTTTTTTTTGTTGTTGTTGTTTGTGTGTTTGTTTGTTTTGTTTTTCCAGATGTGTAACAATTCGGAAGGGGAATTGCATTTACTGTGAAAAGACTTAGAAAGTTTTCAATTTCTCTTCAGTGCAGGCAATAAAGTGTAATATAGCCGAAAAGTAGTTTATCTTGTCATAAAATACCCCATGAATTTCACAGGATCCAACAAAAATATTTTTGCTCATCTCGTGTCTTCTCGTGTCGACTCGTCTCGTCTCGTCTCGTCTCGTCTCGTCTCGTCTCCTCTCCTCTCCTCTCCTCTCCTCTTCCCCTCCACAATATTTATTTTTATTTTTAAAACATCTGAAGTTACCATTTGCTATTAAATCATCTTTTCTAATTTAAATCTAATTTACTGAGTAATGACAGAGTAGACAATGGCAGTTTAGAAGCTCATCACTATGACTTTTTTTTTGGTGAGGTCTGCCTGCCTCTTGTTTTTACTTCTCCTTATGTGATTTGAAAATATCACAATCACCATTGACAGTTTCTACACTTTCTACTCAAAGATTATGTTGCAGTCCTCTATGAAAAAAACTACTTAAAAGTTTTGTAAAGAGT
>CM021697.1:152691571-152702253 GCA_011074415.1 Stictonetta naevosa
TGTGACCTGAAAGACAGAGTAGTTGTCTGTTGATACAAGAATATTTTCAATGCAAGTTTTCAACTTGACTGAGATTTTCAGTGATACTGTAAAATTAATGAACACTTTTTAGCCAGCACATTCCTGTTTTTATCATAACCTAAATCTCGTAATTGTAATCTTAGAATTGAAAGGAATGAAACTGAGAGTGCTCTGAAATGCTGGGATTTTGAGCTCCTGTGTCTTGCCCCTGTTGCTGTATTGCTTTCAAGTGTAAGCCAGCAATTCTAAGTGTTACTCTGTTGTGTGATGCGAACATTGCAACATCACTCTAAGCTGAGAAAACCTGGTGCTTCTGTTCAGTGTACTATGTGGAGTTGCCTTCTGAGCATTTTAGACTAGCACGACTGCCCTGCTATTGATGGATTCAATTTCTCTTTTAACTTCTTTGTCAAGGCACTCTGTGATATCAGAGGTAAAATTCAGTTCTGTCTGGATTTCCTTATCCAGCAGCAGGCCTACTGGGGCCCACATCCAGATTCAGGTGTAGCCACTTAAATAAAGGTATCTCAACTATAGGTATTTATAGGTCAACTAAGTCTCTCTTTTTATACTCAAAAGAGTTCTAGTTCTCAGTTCAGGTTTTCACTGCTACACATTTACTGCCAGCTAAGGATTTACCAGCCCTACACAGGGCTGGTAAATATGTCTTGTAACAAATCTGCATTCTTTTGCATTGGCAGCTGGAACCCAGGCTCAATACACCACAGAATTAGCAGTACTCACATATGTTTGGGACTGTTGTTTCCAGTCAGCTGATAAAATACAAACATCTGGTTTAGAGTGAGCTGAAGATGTCTCCAGATTATTCACGTCATTAAATTGTCTATACAAAAGTGCCTTTAAGATCCTTAAGATACCAAATATTATTATTTGAGGTAATCAATAGGTTATTCAAAATGATAACAAGGAGCTGGCAGATATGACACGGAAGAGACCTGTAAACTGCTAGATTCAGTAGATGTGATGTCTGAGTGTCCTGGTTTCAGTTAGGACAGAGTTATTTTTCGTCCTAGTAGCTGGTAGGGTACTATGTTTTGGATTAGGATGAGAAGAGTGCGGATAACATGTTGATGTTTTAATTGCTGCAGAGCAATGCTTACACTAAGCCAAGGTCTTTTCAGCTTCTTGCTCTGTCCTGCCAGCGGGCAGGCTGGGGGTGCAGCAGGAGCTGGGAGGGGACAGACCCAGGACAGCTGACCCAAAGTGGCCAAAGGGGTATTCCATACCACCTGACGTCATGCCCAACAATATATAGGGGTGGCTAGGCGGGGTGGGGGGCTGGCTGCTCGGGGTTGGGCTGGGCATCGGTCAGCGGTTGGTGAGCAATTGCATTGTGCATCGCTTGTTTGTACATAATATTATTATTATTATTATTTTCTATCTTAATAAACTGTCTTTATCTCAACCCACAGGCTTCACTTTCCCGTTTCTCTCCCCCATCCCAGAGAGGGAGGGGGGAGGGTGAGCGAACGGCTGTGTGGCGTTTAGCTGCCAGCCGGGTTAAACCACAACATGAGGGAATTTAAAATCATACTAGACATTCATTGGTGGACAATTTAATCTTCCTCTAGACAAGATAATTGATATGGAGATTGATTAAGATATTTGTGTGTATGGCATTTGATGTTAATTTAGTTACACGAAGACGCAATGCCTATATCTGATGTCCTGCAAAGGCATAGAGATCTACCATAGGTCAACTCTGTGTGGATCTCTCAGAAGTTATGACATATCAAACAGTGGTAAATGAAATAAGCCACATGCAGTCACCAATATGCTTGTGTCTACAATATGGATTTTAATCCTACCACTTCAATGAATATGAATTTAATTTCACTCACTCTGTCCAAAACTGACTTTGATTTTTACATTCCAGGCACAATCTGATTAAGAAGCTATAGGCTAATAAAACTGAGATAAATTATCAATAAGCTAATATATTCACAGTCCAACTTTTAACCAAGACACAGTCTCAAAAACTTTATCATATGTACTTGCTTTCTAGAAAGCTTTGTGTCTGCTTCAAGATCAAGGGTTAAAGCCCTGGAAAGGGGTCCTGTGAAAGATATAGGTAAACACGTTTTAAGGCCAAAGGTCCTTGTAGCATAAATTTGAACTTGCATAGAGAAATTCATCATCTGTCTAGTCTTTTAAGATGATTAAAGTTTACAATGCTTTTGATTTCCATTTTCTTTACTGTTGTTCACTAAAGTTATACTATATTACCTATAGTGATAATTTAAACAGTACAGAGGAAAAGTTGCTGGTCATGACTTCTTTTACTATTTGAGATGAATCTTCAAAGTGGCAGAAGAAAAGATACCTTTGCTATGCCTGCGTGACAGAAAACTCCACAGGTTTCTGTGAACCTAATACATGTTTTCACAGATAGCCAGTAAGGGTAGATAATCATGTAGATTCTTTTTACTTCCTTTTAATGGTCCAAGAGACAGGAGCTCCTAAGGAAGGAATCATACAAGAGGTTTAACAAGTATTCAGTTATGTATAAACCGATGGCATTTTGCAAACCTTGAAGAAAAGATAAATACAGGAATGTGAGAATCTGGGAAAGAATGGAATCATTATCTAGGATAGTCTGACACAAACAGTGAAAGATGTTTGAATTTTGTTAGAAATCCATTCTGTTAGCACACCATTTTTGGATTGTATTCTTTTTCCCTTGAATACTACCCAACCATGGCAAATCAAGCACAAATTTAGGTACATGGAATATATATAACTCTGTGGTTAGTTTGCTTCAAGGAATCCTGATTGAAGCTAAGCAAAGAGCCCCAGGCAGCTTCAGTCTTATCTTCTGTCAAAACTAGTGTTGTTCCCTCAAGGCACCTTTAAATGGATGTCTATTATTCATACTTTTTCTCCCTTGACTTGATATTTATGACATTTATGACATCTAAGACAGTAAAAAAGGGAAGGATCCTTGATATCATCCGCATTTCAAAGATGTGAATGCATAACTCCCAAATATCTTAAAGATAGTTTCCTTTTTTTTTTTTTTTTGTTTCTACATCTTTCTGAATCACTGAAAACAAAACAAAACAAAAAATATTTCCATTGTTTCACAAAAATAAAACAATACTGCTAATTATAATAATTTAACACTCAAAATGTCAACAATGAACAGGCAAGGTAGGAGACACTAAAGATTTGCAATCCTGTAAGTATTTTGTTAAACACAAGTTTCATCTTTTGCAAAAACCTCTATTGTAAAAATGTTTCCTTACCTTGTTTTTCACAATTATACATTTGTAATGCCCCATATAAAGCACAAATATCACCATTTACAAAAATAAGTGTTAAAACTAACCAAGTAATATGGGAACATTTAACTGCATTTAGCTTATGTCTACAGAACGTAGACATGAAAACCCCTCTACAGTAGGTTTTTCTAGGACAAGACCAAAGTAGAGAGAAATACCATTAAGAATTTTGTGACCCAGAAAATTATGATATTTTTGGTTCACGATCTCTTTTATTCAACAATAAAACATCACTTTTTTTCTCCTGTCCTGATCTATTTATCCTTTTACTTTTCTTCTTAAACTTTCTTGGTTCACTTCTTCACCTAAAACCAGATTATCTGATATCCTTTCAGAATTACTTCTTATTTTTGGTCTAGGAAAATTCTGTGCATTTTTGGCCTCTGAAAACAAAAAACATAACCCCAAAACCTTATAATGATACTTTAAAACCTTTGTGACTGATTTATTTTGTAATACTTTGATATTTGTGTTACTTTCTTCCTCTTTGATCTATATGGTTTTAAAAAAAAAAGAAAAAAGTAAAAATGTTAAAACGTCTAAATATTTTATGCAAGGAGTTTTATATCCAATGAACTTATATTTACTGTTGACCCCAGGGGAAATCAATGACAAATTCCTATATTCAAATGGAGATTGGTCTTCATTCAAGGTATGGAGTACTTTCTAGTCACTCAAGCTGGCCAAGATTTCCATGGATATGTTAAGAAATATGGTTCCTAGTTTATTCACTGAAAGAATAATTCATATGACTGTCTGTTTTCCAGGGACGAGTATATAGATCCTGCCTTCCTGTAACTGTTACATTATAAGCAACAGCTTTTGTTCTCAATTTCACAAGCAGCAAATCCTACATAGAAATGGAACCTATTTCATATCACCTAAGGTTACCTAACAGGTTAATAAACTTCTGATAACATTTTGCTGAATTTCAGCATGATATTCCCTTGGCTGTATGCACTATTGAAATCATGAGTGCTTAGTTTTGTGACTTTCCATTTCACATTTACAAATCATTTAAGTTTAAATCAATATGTAGGCCTTATTTATTTATTTATTTATATGTGCTCTAGAGCGTGACAAAATTCAAGAAATAATTATTCAATTTGAACTTGAATTCCCATTTGCCCTTCACCTGCCAATGTATAAGGGGAAAGGTTCCTGCAAATTTTGTATAGGATAAAGAATATCATGCAAAGCCTATCAGCCTACCTGCTGAATACTCTGTTGACCCTATATGGAGATTTGGTTACCACAGTACATTTCCAAAGGTGCTGAGAACAAATATTATGTCAGTTGAAAGGAATCTATATTGTTCTAGTCCCTTAACTTTTTCCAGGTATTTTCAGTGGGTGATCTCTTTTTCCAGTAATGACTTTATTTTATTTTATTTTATTTTATTTTATTTTATTTTATTTTATTTTATTTTATTTTATTTTATTTTATTTTATTATTTTTTCTGTTTAACTCAAAACTCTGTGCATACATATGAAGGTTTTCAGCCCACCTAAAATTTTAGTGTAATTCTTGTGTTCCTGGTCCCATGCCCATTCCCCATTTTCATATTCATGCCGTGTAGAGGTTAAAAATAAATAAATAAATAGATAGATAGATAAATAAATAACTATATTTTTAAGAGAGAGAGAGAGATGAGTTTTATGAAAAAAATGTTTTCTGATTATGCTTTGATTCAAATGAAATCACTTCAGATGAAATCACTGAATTTGAAGTTATTACCTTCCTCTGCATGCTTCTGAAACACAATACAGATACCTGAAGAAGAAATAAATAAAGAACTCATAGGCAGTACAATTTTGTTGTAGAGGAACTTGAGGACCTTGCAAAACATTGTGAATAATGATGATGATGATAATAATAATATGTACAAGATTAATTTAGACACATAGGAAGTCTGGTTGTTCAAACACAGTTCCAAGTAAAAAATAATAAATAAATAAATAAATAAATATGATTTTTTTTTTTCAGGCTTACTGATCTTCTCATCTGAGCATAGATATTATACATTCCTATTTAAAAATACATCTTATACATTCTGTGATATACATTTTGGATATTTCTATTCAGGTATACTCTGCATTATAAATATTAACTACAAAGTGTCTATATCTTTTAATATAAAAATGTGTAAATCTCTTAGAAACAACTTAGTTGTGCATGAATTATGGAACATTTCACATGGATTTGTTCCACACATTCAACAGGCAAAGCCTTTTCTCTTTATTTGTAGCAGTCTTTATGTTAACATGTAATTTCTGTTCCTATAAAAGAATATTGCAGGTTAAATGAATGTCTAACCAATTTTTATCCATAATCCTGTAAGCTCAAATCAGCTGATGACACTGAGCTGTATAAAGCCAACTGACACACCTTACAGATATGACAGGTTCTCTGTTCAAGTAGACCATGAAATGCCTTAAGCCATCTCTAATGTCAATAGATGTAGGCCTGTTAACATCTGAATTGTCTTCATTTCAGCACAAGGATAGTATTGCAGGAATGTAAATACATGAATTCACTAGATTTACTGGACAGAAAAAATAACTAAAAAGCATGGAAATTATGGATTCAAGCACTTGAATTTACAGGAGTTATTAAGTCCCAGAAAAAAAAAAATAATAAAAATAATTAAAAAAATAGAAAGACAGACACACATGTTGCCAGTGAAGCTGTTCAGTACAGTTTAAAGAGCCATTCAGCTCACACCTAGAGTTCAACTCAGTAGCCTCTGTCTATCTGCCAGCTGTACACTCTGGGACTCTGTAAAATAATTCCCCCCTCCAGGCAGAAACCTGCAGTATACTGACCCAAACCAGTGAAGTTCTGCAACACTTTTTCCTTTGGGCTGTGTCTAAATGACATACCAAATCTTCATTAAGCTTCAGAATTCTGTTTTAATACCAAATGGTGTTTGTCAGCTACACTGGCACCAAATTCATGTTTAGTACAGGCCACATTGATAAAATAGCATGGTGTTACATTTCCATCTGTTCTCAACTTTCTTACACATTGCAGTCCATGCTACAAAAGAAACATGTTTAATGTTGTGTTAAATGGATAAGACATTTAAATTTGGCATATTTGTACAGCATGACATTGAAAATACAGTCATATTTTGAGTAATGAGACGTGTCTAGTTTCAAAAGAATGAATGGTTATATGCATTGTACAAAAATGTAGTGCTGAAAGATGTCATATTTTATAAGTATTATGAATTATTCCTCTGAAACAAAAAAAAAACAGCAACAACAAAAACTTTTTATTTGAAAGATCATGCTTTTCTTTCCTGCTTTCTACTTAACTTGTTCTCCTTTAAAGTGAGTGGAGCTTTATACAGCTCAGTATGACAATAATGTAGTTCTGTTTATCAGCCAACAGAGGGAAGACTCAAACCTAGGCCTCCTGCAAGATAAGGATGGATAAAGCATTGATGCCAAGACACCAGGACAAGCAATGCTTTCTTTCCAGTGCTTTGTTACTGTATACTTATTATGGGTGACCTACTTTCTTTAACTTTTCCAGTAATGTAGAAGAGTATCAGATACAACTAGGCTGCCAATGTGGTCTGTAATTTCCAGTTTAGGAAGTAGCTGTATCCCAAAGGAAAGATGGTAGATCAGATTACCATCTCTAGCTGCATTATGGTAGATAACCAAGGCTGAAGCATTATAAAAGTTTGAAACGTACTAGCTGATTTCCGGCATGAGGTATTTTTTTAAATTTATTTATTTTTCCAAGTTTTAAATGAATTCTTTGTCTTAAAAATTAAGTTTGTTCCATAATTTAAACTTCTTGAAATGGATCTTTACAAGTTTAGCTAACAATACTTCCTCTGTGGGAAATAAATAAATAAATAAATAAATAAATAAATAAATAAATAGGTTTATCTTTTTTGAGCTAAAGAAGTTGAACAAAATACATCAAGAGTTAGGTTTCCTTTCTTCTTTCTGATAATCAGCTATTTAATGTCTATTTAGTGTTATCCAAAGTAAAAATTCTGACCTTCTTACGTTCAATATGATGTCTTAATGCAACACTGAAAGTGATCCTTCTTTCACTTACACTGAAACTGATATTCGGGAAACATGATTGATGCATGACTTGGATGTTCACTGGTACAGAACTGGCCCAAGAATTCTAGGAAAACACTCAGTGCTCCACAGAAGAAGAAACTAAGAAGTACAAGAAAATTCAATTTTGTGTCAGCTGAGTTCAAATGACTGTAGAGAATCAATTAAGTTACCAAGTAAGTTATCTGGAAGTCAGAGAAGAGACTCCTATACTTGTGGGTAGGCTGCAGAGAGACACAGGTGCCAACATGCCTTAAAGCACAGAATGCATACCTTCACTTAAACCCCTCTGAAATTCAAGTACATTTGACTCTAAGATACAGTGTGGAGTCCTGAGCATTTGCTGCAATTGCTCTTGTTCAGTCTAGATTTTCAGTTTGAGCCTCTGACAAACAGCAGCAGAAAAAATGGCTAATTATTCTAAACATTCACAAAAGTCACCTATTCCTGCATGATTTCTGTTTTCTAATCCTTATGTCACCATTATTCATACTTAATTTTGGTTAAGATTTAGCTTAAATGTTAAGATTCAGGACAAACTGTTTATCCTTTGCATGATATTTTCCCTTTGTTTCCCTTTATAAACCCTTACCACCTACAGAAACACATATTTTCCAAATGCAGAAGGGGACCAAAAAAAAAAAAAAAAAAAAAGTGCAACTCAGATAATTCGGTATATGAACACATTAAAATTTAATATAATGCATAGCTGGACATTATCTTCATGGAGATAATGCAGTATGTTATGCATATTAGTGTCAAAGAGGTCATTGTTTCTTGTTCTCTTCAAAAGATAATTCTGGAAGGAATAGTACTTTTACAGCAATCTTGTAACAATGGCTCTGAAGAAGTAATTCCTTGAAAGCAGTGTTGAATTAGGTCATCAGCACAGCCTGCTGTGTAGGTTCTCCTGCTTTTTCCCAGAAGTTAGATATGTTCCATGTGAGGATTTTATACTTTACAACAAGAATGGAGAGAGAGAGATGCTATTTAGCAAAATTTCATCTTATCAGTAGTGGAGTTTATTTATTAATGAATGTTTTTAAAAGTCTATGTCCTAAAGAGAATTCAATGAACCCAAGTATAATTGTTGTAGAAACATATTCCTTGGTTGCTAAAATCAGTGTTGCACAAAAGCCAGACAAGTCAAATAAATCTTCTTAGAAACAAGTTCTACACAGGTATTTCTTAGGTGTTAAATAATCTTCTGATATCACCTTTAAATATTATTTAATATATGTCCTATTCTTAAAGTACTGATTGGAAATTAAAGAACTTTCACTCTATCAAAAAATGTATTTTATTTGCAATGTGCAAATCTTCTTGTATCTTGTCATTTATCAATACCTATATTGATAATGCTAGAGTGTACTCATGATAAATAGTTCAGAGAAGAAATGAAACTTTAGTGTACTCACTTTGGAATTTGAAAGCCTTCAGAATTTTGATGTATATTTAGTTAAAAACAATTAACGGATGTTTAAATGGTGTTAATTAATTTACTTGAAAACTTAACTCTAAATCATATTAGCTGAGGACCTAGTTCAGTGTTTCAGAAACAAGCATGAGATACTACATAAGCCATTTGCCAATTGAAAAGTTTTAAATGATTAAATTTATTTCAGTTGAGTTGACTGTTTGAAAAAATAGCAAATCTTTGATAAAGCAGATCATTCCAGAAGGAAATATATATATATATATATATATATATATCAACTGGTGAAAGAGAGGACATAACAAATAACAGTTTTATTTGTTTGTTTGAAACTTCCTGAAAACAAGCTTGTTTTTTTTGTTTGTTTGTTTGTTTGTTTGTTTTTTTCTGAACTTAATGCATTTTAAAGAGAATTTCAGTCACAAAGTTATTGACATTTCAAATGGGAATGCAGATCTATATGCTTTTCTGGCCAACATGTTCCCTTCAGTTACAATGACAAAAATTCCAATATTTTTCAACTGAGAGCAACTCCATTCAGTTTTACAGTTTCTGATTTTCTTCATGAATACAAGCATACAATATAAATAAGTGATCCAGTTCTAGACCTATACTTAAGAAGGACTAGTGAAATTGCACTTTTTTCTTTAATAGAGTGTCAGTTAGACTAAATCTGAGTATTTGCTAGAGAGCAATGACTACATAACTAATCGTAATGATATGAACTGCACCATCAAAATGATTTCTCTTCATTGTCTTTTAAAGGAGAACGGCACTAACTGCTCAGTTACAACAGTTAGATAAATCTCACTCTCTCAGTTAGCTCAAGGAAGTTTATTTACTAAATCCAAACTTTCTAATTCTAATTCCCTGAATTAAATAGAAGTCGGTAAGATATTTTTGTCTCTGCTATCTAGACACAGAGCAACTTAAAAATATTCTTTAATTATTATGTAGAGTTTCTCTCAAATTCTTATTTCAGAAAAATCAGAACATTTCATTACAAAATAGAATTAGCAAAGCTCTGAATGGTCTTATAGACTTACATAAGACAGTTTCACTTTTTCTTTCTTTACAGTGTGCAGACAAAGTAAATAACTTTGTCCTTAGTAGTTTTCTAATTTAAAATAAATAAATAAATAAATAAAAATAGATTCACATGAACATTGTGCCTGGTCATTCTATAATATTGAGCTGAATAGTATATCCTGTTCTCCAGCAGAATTTCATATTTTCCAGTTCAGGAGTGGAGTGTTCTGTTGCTACTTACTTTTTATTGTATTTCTTAAAAAGTATTTCTAACAAAAAGCTGTTATGTTTTTGTTGTTATGGTTATGGATTGACTATTTTCACTTATGCTTCACTAAAACATGCATTCCAGTACAATCAATGAGTCTTGAACTTTGTGGAATGGAGCCTGGGGTACATGGATTGAAAATAATCACTATAAAAATCTTAGGGTCTGCAGAACTCTCACAAAATTTAGAACCTTTGGCCTGAAATCCCTCTCTCTCTCCTTCCAACCCACCCCAAACTCTCTCTTTTACTGAAAGTTTCTCATTCTGTATTTCTTACCCTATATAAGTTTAAAAAAAAACCTCTACAATAACTTCTTGACAGTACCTGTCAAGATGTAGTAGGGAGAATGGAGATTTACATCAAAGAAAATCTGTGTCTTGATTAAACATACTTTATAATTTTCTTTGGTAAATCAGCCAAATTTAACTGCAGTACAGGATTGGTATGCAATTATGCTGGCGAATGCTTATTATTTTCAGGTATCAGCCTTGGGTTATGCAACAAAATCACGTACGAGTGGATATATATTTTTTTTTT
>CM021697.1:152702840-152715924 GCA_011074415.1 Stictonetta naevosa
AGGAAGGGAGGAAGGGAGGAAGGGAGGAAGGGAGGAAGGGAGGAAGGGAGGAAGGGAGGAAGGGAGGAAGGGAGGAAGGAGGGGGGAGGGAGAAAGAGAGGGAGGAAGGGAGGAAGGGGAGAAAGAGGGACAAAGAGAGGGAGGATAGAAGGAAGGGTCTTTTACATGCAACCTGCAATTAAACTGTGGATTTTGTAGTCAGAGAACCTTGCAGAAGCTTTGAAGGTTCAAGACAATCTTAGAAAAATAAATTTGAATGAAAATCATCACTCACAGACTTTTATGCATGAAGGCTATATTTAGCTAAACTGCTGTGTAAAATAGGACCCCATGGCATTAGCTAGACACAGGTTAGATGGCAGACTGTTTTGCAGGTACACCATAACCCTCAAAAGTACATTAACCATGTCCATGACATACAGATTTTGGCATTTGTGTCTCCATTAGACTCTAGTAAGTTTAGTTGGAAGGTGCAAAAAGAGAACAATTCTCAAACCAGTTCCAAGCTTGTAAGTTATCAGCAACGAGCCACAAAATGACACTGTTGAAAAGGAATTTTCTTCTGCTAATACAGCCAAAGGCAATTTTTGTGCTTCTCATGGGAACTAGAAAGTGAAAAATAAGAAAGTGGACAAAGCAAATGTTATATTACATTTATTTCTTCAAGACCATAGATACCTGATTCCACCACTTCAGGGTTGTTTGGGGATTTGTCTAATACCTTGGGACATTTTTGTATGACAAAAAAATTAAGAATGGCTACTACCTTTTTACTTCTTTTTTACTTCTTTCTACTTACTCTTTAAGGCAGTCTGGCACTTTGAAAATTTTGAAAGTATGTTTCTGTACTTAGAGAGAAACTCATATTTTCTTTAACTTTAAGGTAACCTGTTTGTGAGATTTTATTATCTCAGTAAGTATTTTATTTATTTTACTTTTTCTTGTGGGGATTTTTTTTGTTTGTGTGTGTTTTGTTGTTTTATTTCAGTACAGGTATTTATCTGCACTCTAGTTTTACTAAGAGTCAGAACAGAAATAATGAAATCCAATAGGAAAAGAGAATGTTGTCAGACTTCCAAATGTGCTCAAACTACTGTTGGAAATGCAGGTCTTACGAGAGACTTTCTTTTGGAATTTACAGCTCTATTCATAAAATGTTATTGTATTTGGATACATTTCAAGAAACAGCAAATTTTCTATGCTTATCTGGACCAAAGTTACAAATATTTCTCAACATTTACTGATTCTAATATATATTGGTTTAGATAATTTTCAGTATTCCAAAGATGTTGCTAACTGTGTGTTTCTAAAAACAACCATTATATTGTGTACTATGCAAATTGAACTATGAAACTCATACTTTTTATTATTATTTTTTTTTACTTTACTCTGTGCTCTGGGATTATAAGTCACACTAAAATCTTAAAGAAAAAAGAAGAAAAGGAAAAAAGTGAATGTGGCATTTTTTATATAGCTTTACATAAGTTGTGTCACTGTAGACTCTTTTCTTTAATACTGTGCAAAGTTGGTATGCTTGTAAGGATAAGTCATGTACAGGTGAGGACCTAGGTATGACTTTTAAATGTATCAGAACAAATATCAAGAGGAAATGGATTCTCCTATACACACACACACATGCTGTTTCAGTTGAGCTTAGGAACGATTTTTCTCCCTCTATGAGCTCCTGTTTTCCATTACCTTGCTATGGTCCTGGTGAGTTCTGCAGCACTGCAGTCTTTCCTGCATCCTCAGTCTTATGAACTGGATGAAAGCCCTTAGCATGACAATCACCTGTAACTGCTCTTTAGAAGAAGAGAATTTATTGCTGTACAGTCACATGATTCTTCACCGTTGTAGCTTCAGGAGTCCTGAAATAGTCTGATGGGGCCCATGCTTCCATCACCAGACTTGACAGGGGGATAGAACCCCATATCATGTGACATGATGAGCTAAATGGACATTTTCCCTCCCAACCTTATCAAGGTTTCAGCCACTCTTTATTTTCTAACATATATCAATCTGACTTGCAGCACCTTTCCTTTGTCAAAACAATTATAAATTTAACTAGACCTGACCTGTGTGGTAGTTTTACTCTGCTGGGCAGCTGAGCTCTACCACAACCACTTTCTCACTCCCCCTCCTCAAAGGGAAAGGGGGAGAAAATATGATGAAGAGGACTCAGGGGTTTTGATAAGGACAGAGATCACTCTACACTTGTCACAGGCAAAACAGACTCAGCATGTGGAGATTAATATAATTTATTACCTATTACTAATAGGATAGAACAGTGAGAAACTAAAAATAATAATAATAAAAAAACACCTCCTGCCCATCCACCCTCTTCTAAATCCTCTACCCAAGTGATTCAGGGGAACAGGGAATGGGGGCTGCAGTCAGTCCCTGATGCTTCGTCTCTGCCGCTCTTTCACAGTCACTCTCTGCCCCTGCTCCATGTGGGGTCCCTCCCATGGGATGCCATCCTTCCCGAACTGATCCATGTGGGCTTCCCACAGGCAGCAACTCTTCAAGAACTGCTCCAATATGGGTCTGTACCATGGGGTCCATCCATCAGAAGCAAACTGCTGCAACATGGGTCCCCCATGGGCAGCAACTCCCTCCAGGTCATCTGCTCCTGCATGTGCTCCTCTCCATGGCTACAGGTCTGGCCTGGAGTCTGCTCCACAAGGGTTTTCCACAGGCCACAGACACCTTCAGTGCAGGTCCACCTGCTCCACTGTAGGCTGCAGTATAGAGAACTTCTCTGCTGTAGTACCCATGGCCTGCAGGGGGACAGCCTGCTCCACTGTGGGGCTCTCCACAGGCCACAGGGAAACTTCTGCTCCAGCACCTGGAGCACCTGCTGCCCTCCTTCCACACTAACCTTGGTGTCTGTATGGCTGTTTCTCACTCCTCATTCTTGCAGCTTGTGTTGCACAGCAGATTTTTCACTGTCTTAAACCTGCTCTTCCAGAGGAGCAATCAACATCTCTCATTGGCCCAGTTCTGGCCAGCGGTGGGTCCTTTTTGGAGCCGTCTGAAAGTGTCTCTGATCTGACCTGGGGCAGCTTCTGGACTCTTCTTCTCACAGAGTACATTCCTGCAGCCCCCTGCTACCAAAACCTTGGAAGTTGTAGGCCGCGATGAGATCTCCCCTCATTCTCTTCTTCTCCAGGCTGAACAGGCCCAGTGAACTCAGCCGCTCCTCATATGTTTTCCTCTCTAGGCCCTTCACCATCTTCATCACCCTCCTCTGGACACTCTCCAACAGTTTAATGTCCTTTTTGTACTGTGGTGCCCAGAACTGCACACAGTACTCGAGGTGAGGTTGCATCAGCGCAGAGTAGAGTGGGATGATCACTTCCCTTGACCAACTAGCAATGCTGTGCTTGATGCATCCCAGGATCCGGTTGGCCCTCCTGGCTGCCAGGGCACACTGCTGGCTCATATTCAACTTGCTGTCAACCACGACCCCCAGATCCCTCTCTGTGGGGCTGCTCTCCAGCGTCTCGTCGCCCAGTCTGTACGTATAGCCAGGGTTGCCCTGTCCCAGGTGCAGGACCTGGCACTTGCTCTTGTTAAACTTCATGTGGTTGGTGATCGTGCAGCTCTCAAACCTGTCCAGATCTCTCTGCAAGGCCTTTCCACCCTCATCCAAGTCCACAACTCCTCCAAGTTTGGTGTCGTTGGCAAGTTTGCTCAAAACACCTTCTAGTCCTACATCCAAAACATTTATAAAAACATTGAAGAGGACTGGCCCTAAAATGGAGCCTTGAGGGACCCCACTAGTGACCATCCAACAGCCTGATGTGGCCCCATTTGAGCCCTGCCTGTCAGCCAATTGCTCACCCATCATATGATGTTTTTAAGTTGTATGCTGAACTTTTTGTCCAGTAGGATCCTATGGGAAACTGTGTCAAAAGCCTTGCTGAAGTCCAAAAAGATCACATCAGCTGGTTTCGCTTGGTTGACTAGACGGTGATCTTATCATAAAAGGAAATTAAATTTGTTAGGCAGGACCTACCTCTCGTGAACCCATGTTGGTTGGGACCAATGACTGCATTGTCCCCCAGATGTACTTCAATAACTTCAAGAATCATCTTCTCCATAATTTTACCAGGCACTGATGTGAGACTGACAGGCCTGTAATTGCTAGGGTTTTCTTTCTTACCTTCTTGAAAATTGGCACAACATTTGCCAGCTTCCAGTCTACTGGGACCTCTCCAGATTCCCATCATTGAAAAATAACTGGGAGAGGTCCCACGATGACATCAGCCAGCTCTTTAAGCACCCTGGGATTAATCCCATCTGGACCCATGGACTTGTATGGATCCAGGTGGAGCAGCAAATCCCGCACACGTTCAGGGTCGGTTGGGAATTTGTCATTCCCAATGTCACGGTCCTCCAGTTCAGGCCACCCTGGGTCCCGAAGCCCATCATCAGCGTTGAAGACAGAGGCAAAGAAGGCATTAAACGTCTCTGTTTTGCCTATGTCATTGTCTGTGAAGAGACCTTCCCCATCAAGCAGTGGACCTATGTTTTCTTTGCTTCTCCTTTTTCTGTTCACATATCTAAAAAAAAAAAACAACTTTTTTATTTTCTTCTACAGACATGGCCAGCTTCAACTCTAGTTGGGCTTTGGCCACACGAATTTTCTCCCTACAAGCACGAACAGCATCCCTGTATTCCTTCCTCGTCACCTGACCCTCCTTCCAGTAGCCGTACACTTTCTTTTTTCACCTAAGCTCCAGTAGAAGATCCCTGATCAGCCAGGCCGGCCTCCTGCCCCGCCTGCCTGACTTCCGATATTTTGGAATTGCCTGGTCTTGTGCTTTTAGGAGGCAGTGCTTAAAGACTGACCAGCACTGATGGATGCCAATGTCTTCAAAAGCAGTTTCCCAGGCACCTTGCTGACTAGTTCCCTGAGCAGCCTGAAGTCTGCTTTCCGCATATCCAGTGCTCATAAATCGCTTTTTGGATACCCATAGAACATGATGTGCTTATTTGTTTCATATCGTTAGTTTTTTTTTGTTTGTTTGTTTTTGTTTTTCCTTCTAAGAAAATAACTAAGCATGTCCTGATGACAAACCAAGACCACAATGCCATGTGGTCTCATCAACTGAGGGTGAATTGTGTGCTCATCAGCATCACCTGACATAAAAAAAAAAAAAAAAAAAAACAACACACACACAAAAAAACACTCTCTTGAGGATACTACAAATTAGTGCAGTCAAACATTGAAAAACTTTACCTGAATTTTGTTATCTCAGGATGCATTTTGTTTGTTTTGTTGATAGTCCGAAACTGGAGAGTGAGATTTCAAATCTATTTCAACATTTACACATTTACATTTTTTACAATTTCAGTGTTTACACTGTAAAAGACTATTACATCAGTAAAACATTCAGTACATGCTTCTCTTTGGCATGTACATATATTACAAAGTGACTGGCTATTGCTGGTAATTGGTGATAACTGTACCTGAACATATGAAGTGAGAATTCCCTGGTAACAGATTTGAGATGCACTGTTTTTTTATTGATTTTTATAATAAAATCAAGTAATATTTTCTTCGAGTTTTCTTTGGAAAGATAGAACATGACTTCAAACTGCTTTAAAAATCTCAATAGACTGACTTTATTTTCTTTACCAGTATAACTCACTGTTCTGTCATAGAACACAACAGTAACCAGAAGGGAATTTCATATCCCTAAATTTTTAAGATGAAAAAGCCAGGTTTGAAAATTATCATGGCTTGCAAGCGTTCTGAATTGTTGTCCTTAATCTTACACCCACTCAAAGTATGCAAAAAGCATTATAAATTATTCATAGTTCTGATTTCCTACCAACATCCCACTCTGATTTAAGAAGGAAAAAAGTTGAGTGAATCTGTTAATTTTTCTTCTGTTCAAGTCACAATTTGCTCATGTTATAGAAAATGTTGAAATACTACCACAGCAGTCAGAAATAAGCATATTCCTGAGAGAGAGAGTTGTGCATCTGTGGTTCCTGAGATCACAACTCTTGACATGAGGACAAGTGGTAAAGTAGTATGAATAGAGAAAATAAAGCAGTCCATTTAAACTTTCTCATAGACCTGTAAAAGTCCTTTGGTATCCAAAAGTTTTGCTATTTTTCTCAGTTACATCAAATCAAATAATCAAATCAACTGTATTACTTCTCCCTGTGAGTCCTACCTCATGCAATTCCAAGTTGAGCACTGCAAGTTTTTTGTTTGTTTGTTTGTTTGTTTGTTTTTTGTTTTTTTCCACTTTGATCAGGTAAGATAATGTTTGAAATAATGACTGGTTTTACCTTCTGATTTCTGATGCCAAAAATTGTTAATTAACTGCATGGGTATGCAAGTTTTATATTTATCATACTGAAAGTATTCAGAGAAGGTTAAAGCTTGAAAAAAAGTTTGACATGAGCCAGCAGTGCATGCTTGTAGCCCAGAAGGCAAACTGCATCAGGGCTGCATCAATAGAGGCATGGCTAACAGTTCCAGGGAGGTGATTATCCCCCTCTACTCTGCCCTTGTGAGGCCCCACTTGGAGTACTGCAACCAGGTTTGGGGCCCCCAGCATAAGAAGGATGTGGACTTGTTAAAACAGGTCCAGAGGAGCACCACAAAGTTGATCAGAGGGTTAGAGCACCTGTCCTAGGCTGAGAGAGATGGGGATGTTCATCCTGAAGAAGAGAAGGCTGCAGGGTGACTATGCTACAGCTTTTCAGTACTTAAAGGGGGCTTGTAAAAAAGATGGAGAGCAACTTTTTGCTCAATAAGATAATGACAGGAAAAGGGGAATGGTTTTAAATGATAAGAGAAGTGATTTATATTAGAAATAAGAAGTAAATTCTTTACTAAGGGGGTGGTGAGGCACTGGAACAGGTTGCCCAGAGAAGCTGTGGATGCCCCATCCCTGGAGATGTTCAAGACCAGTTTGGGTAAAGCCCTGGGCAATCTTATCTAGCGGGTGGCAACTTAGCCCATGGCAGGTGGGTAGGAACTAGATGATCTTTAAGGTCTCTTCCAACCTGAGCCATTCTATGGTTCTATGATTTTATAATTCTGTAGGGATTGGTTCTGGATAGGTTTTTGTTGTTTTTGTTGTTGATTGTTGGTGGTTGTTTTGTTTATTTTTAATATCTGTCTATAACTACATCTAAGTCTATCTTGGTGCCTGTGTCTTTCTGAACTCATGTCAGCCATGCATAAGAATTGAGAGGATCATAAAATCATTAAGGTTGGAAAAGACGTTCCAGATCATCTGGTCCAACTATCATCCTACCACCAATATCACCGGCTAAACCACGTCTGTAAGCACCAAGCCCAGCCTTTCCTTAAACACCTCCAGGGATGATAATGCCACTACATCCCTGGACAACCCGTTCCAATGCCTGACTACTCGTTCTGAGAAGAAATGTCTCCTAATTTCCAATCTAAACCTCCCCTGGCACTACTTAAGGCCATTCCCTCTAATCCTATCACTAGTTACCTGTGAGAAGAGGCCAGCCCCCAGCTCCTCACGACTTCATTTCAGGTAGTTGTAGAGAGCAAGAAGGTCTCCCCTGTGCCTCCTCTTCTCCAGACTAAACAACCCCAGTTCCCTCAGTTGCTCTTTCTGTTCCAGGGCCTTCACTATCTTCCTAGACCTTCTCTGGACACACTTCAGGGCCTCTATGTCTTTCTTGAAGTGAGGGACCCAAAACTGAACACAGTACTCAAGGTGAGGCCTTACCAGAGCAGACTACAGGGGAACAATCACCTCCCTGGTCCTGCTGGCTACACTATTCCTGACACAAGCCAGGATGCTGTTGGCTTTCTTGGCCACCTAGGCACACTGCCAGCTCATGTTCAGGCAAGCATCAGTCAGCACCCCCAGATTCTTTTCCTCTGTCCAGCTTTCCAGACACTCTGCCCCAAGCCTGTAGCGTTGCATGGGGTTGTTGAGGCCAAAGTGCAGGACCCGTCACTAGGCCATATTGAACCTCATCCCATTGGCCTGTGCCAATCGACCCATCCTGTCCAGGTTCCTCTGCAGGGCCTTCCTACCCTCTGGCAGATTGACACTTCCCCCCAACTTGGTGTCATCTGCAAATTTACTGAGGGTGCACTCAATTCCCTTATCCAAATCATCAACTAAGATAGTAAAGAGGATGTGCCCCAACACTGACCCCTGGGGAACACAGGGATTGCAGCTTTTTTAATGTCTTTCTAAGGCAGATGCTATACCCTTATCATAATTGTAGTAGTCCATTTCTATATGTCCTCCACCTCCACTACAAAGTTCTTGAGGTGGAGACACAAGAACTAAACAAAGTTCTCAGGATGCTGGTGTTTTATTTGGTAGAAAATAATGCCTTCTCTCTTTCTTAATGTCTTTTCTGTTAATTCCTACCACCTCATTAGCTTTTCTGGCTGCCACTGCACACTGAAAAGATTTTTTCAGAAAACTGCTAGTTATGTCTCCACTATATCTTTCTCAAGTTGCCAACTCTGAGTTAATTGTGTAGGAGCAGTTTAGGTTATCTTTTGCTATATGTGGCATCTGTAGCAGATATTACTTTGGACTTACATTGTGACGTAATTTGCTGTCTTTGTAGTTATCAGTGTGAGAAAAGGAGAAGGATCTTAGAGGTATTTCCCAACCTGAATGATTCTATAATTCTATGATATTTATACTCATGTACACACAGACACACATATATTCCTTTATATTCCTAATATATATCCCTTTCTTCAATAAGATAGCCCTTATCTCTAATCACTATGTTTCCTCCCACATCCAATAAAGGATGGAGACTCTCCTTAGTCCTCCTTTTCTTGTTTATGGATTTATAAAATCATTTTTATTGTCTTTAACAGCCATAGCCAGCCAGATTGAGCTCAAGTTAGGCTTTGGCTTTTTTAATTTTCACCCTGCACAGCCTCATGACACCTTTGTAGTCCTCCCGAGTGGCCCACCCCTTCTCCCAAAGGTCATATACCCTCTTTTTCTTCCTGAGTTCTAGCCACAGCTCTCTGCTCAGCCAGACAAGTCCTCTTCCTCATCGGCTCACCTTTCAGCATGTGGGGACAGCTTGTTCCTGTGCCTTTAAGATTTCTTTCTTGAAGAGTATCCAGATTTCCTGGACTCATTTGCCCTCCAGGCCTGCCTCCCAAGAGACTTCACCAATCACTCTTCTTAACAGGTCAAAATCTGCCTTCCAGAAGTCCATGGTGGCAGTTCTGCTAACTCCCTTCCTTACTTTTCCAAGAATTGAAAACTAGAATCATAGAATCATAGAATACCGTGAGTTGGAAGGGACACATAAGGATCATCAAGTCCAACTCCTGGCATCCCACAGGTCTACCCAAAAATTCAGACCATAGCTCTATTAATTAATTATTAAACATTAATTAATTAATTAACTCTATTAATTTGTGATTGCTATGCTCAAGATGGCCTCCAACCTTAACATCACCCACAAGTCCATGTTTATTTATGAGCAAAAGCCCCAGTGGGACATCCCTATTTGTCTCACTCACCAGCTGTGTCAGGAAGTGATCGTCCCCACACTTTACAAACCTCCTAGACTGTTTCCTCTCCTCTGTGTTGTATTTCCAGCAGACATCTGGTAAGTTGAAGTCCCCTATGAGACAAAGGCTAGTGACTGTGAGACTTTTGACAGCTGTTTGTGGAATATTTTGTCTGCCTCATATGTATATATGTATATATATATATATAAACACATGTATTCACATATATATAAGAAAAGTATATATATGTACACATATATAAATATATTATTTATAGACAGAAGAGAGGCATAATCAGATTACATACTTAGCATAAACTGGTTTACAAAAATTTAAGATCCTCCATATTCACTGACTTCTTCATAACCTTCCAGGAACAAGAGGGTCTGTTTATGTCAGGGAACACCCTTTTTCACTGAAAGCATAGGCATATCCATTTGGTACTTTACAATCAGTCAGAATCAAGCTCCTCTTGCCATCCTAAGGACAACACACTCTTGTAAAGTAGAATATAGTTAGAAATATGTTTATCTTTTGTATAGCAACTGCAGGTAAGTATCAGTGAATAAAAACAAAGAAAAATAACATTTCTGGTAACTCTAATTCTCCTGTCTTCTAACTGAAACATTAAACACAAATCTGGAGACAGGCAGAACTATAAATCAAGGAAAAAAAAACTATTTCTAAAATATCAAAAAGTCAAACAAATGTCTTTAATAGGTGTTCTGAGTCTCTGTGTTTATAAAAAAGGAGGATGAAATAGTAACAAAGAACTATGTTTAAAAGCACGTGGTACTGGTACTGGGTCTTTTGCTTGCATTCAGATTACTAACCTACTAAAAATGTTGCTATAATGGTACAATTTACTTTAGTATAACAATGGGTGAAAGGAAACATCAAAGGTTACTATCAAAAAAAAAGAAAAAAGAAAAAAGAAAACAGGAAAAAAAAAAAGTCTGGACTTCTGGGTCCATATGCAGACATTACAGTGACAAGGCAATCTTTCTGACAGTATAAAGTAACATCTGCTTTAAAGTTTAAAACAATGTACATTTGGAAATAACAGTAAGGACATTTCATAAACAGGAAAAGGCAGTGCTATAAATGTAATTCATGCATTTATTTGTACAAAATCCTATAAATCAAAAACCAGACTGCTTATCTATATACAAATTCCTGAAAGCTTCCCCCCTTCAGTGGTCGTTTTCCAAATGAAAATAACAGTTTTTTTTTTTGTTTTTTTTTTTTTTTTATTGGTCCTTGATATTTCTCATGTTCTGAAGCATACAATTGAGCTTTAAATTAATTACTTTCTGGTAAGTGTTGGAATGGATTACCCAGGGAATTGCTGTAGTCCCTGTCCTTGGATCTATTTGAGGCATGGTACTAAGGAATACGGTTTAGTGATGGGATCCGGTAGCTCAGGATGATGGTTGGACTTGAAGGTCTTTTCAGACCTAAATGATTCTATGATTCTGTATACAAATATACAGCTTACTACTCTGAATGCTTTTTTCCCTCAATATGTTCTTTTCAATTATTAACAAAAAACGATAAGCTGAAATGGAATGTAGACTGTCTGTCATCATTTCCTGCCAACAAAATGAGTTACTTTGATACTCTGCTGGAAAGGGACACACACACACACCAAATAAATAAGTAAATAAATAAATAAATAAAAATAAAATCAGGAAGATTCCAAAATGTCAGTTTCAAACCAGTGCCATGGCTTAGCATGATTTGTGGTGAGAATTTTGATTATAGTTTTTAAATTTTATTTTTAATTTTACTTGAAAAACAAACACACAAAAACATGTTTTGATGAAAAGCTTCATAACAGAAAATATTTCAGATTCTGGATATAAAAGGCTGAGAGGTTGCAGCCCAGGAGGGGGTGATTGAGTGATGGTCACCCCCACACATACAAAAGCAGTCCCTAGGGAGTGAGCAACCTGTAATGCGGCAAACAGGGTGTCCAAACATGGTGGGGCACATGAACAGGGAGTGACATGGCATTTTGCATGACAGCTCATGAGGGAGAGAGTGCAAGGAAGGTGGAAGGCAGGACACTTTCTTCTATTCTGGGAGCAACCAGAAGCAGCCTTCTGCTGAAACTAAAATGTTGTTTGCTCACTGCAATTGCCAGGCTGAGGCTGCAACCCATATGGAGGTGTCACAGACTCCCCACAGAGACACCTACACCCAAATAGACCTCATGAGGACTGAAAGAGCTACCCAGGAAACATCTGGAAGTCACTCTAGGGCCTGAAGGCAGAGGTGTCAAGGGTGCAAGTGTGCACAGCTGGATGAACTTTTTTAGCAAGTTACCATATTGCGAGAGGAGCTTGCCAAGCAGCATAGTATCCAGGAATTCAAGCAAGAGATTGATGCATGGTATTGTGCACTGACATAAGATAAGCAATGGACCTGTGTTAAGTCTTTACAAGGGGAAGGCAAGCTAACTTCCAACCTTGAGCTGATGGACTTGATTGACTCACAAGATGAGAGACTGTACCTTTGTCTCTGCTTGGAGCAGAGGATGAGCCTCCCTCTTTCCCCTGAAGTTCCTTGATGCAACAGATAAGTTGTTCAGGAACTGAGGAAAGGCAAATGCAGGATTAAAAGATCAAAACCCAGTAAAGGACAACCATAGAAAGGTGGACCAACCAAACACCTGTATTAGAGCCTGTGCCAGCAAAAAAATTGTAAAGTGTGTTAGTAATTACAGATTCCTCAGTGAGAAGCAATGAAGCAGCCATTTGCCTTCCAGTCTCTCTAGAGAGGTTTGCTGCCTGCTGGGGTCCACATTCACAGTATTAAGAGGAGGCCACCAAGCCTAGTAAAGACAGAGTACTATCACTTATTTCTACTCTTTCACATAGGGTTGAATGAGGCTGCAATGATATATTGGTATATTGACACCAAAATATCAATATACCTTGGTGAAATTATTGTCCATTGTAAATCTAGGGAACAAAGACATTTAGTTTAGGTTTGTCTTCCAAAAGCTCAGTTCCTAAAATGTGGTGCATCTGTTCTTCATTAGTTGCATAGTAATTGAGTTTTATATTCTTTGTTTTTCACTTGTGTTACTATGTGGCCTAAAGACTTTGTTTCTGCTAGAGCTTGAAAGTTCAGAGCAAATGGGAACATAATAATTTGAAAACCTTTTTAGTTAGGCAGGCCTATTAGAGAGGAGAGTTTGACTGTTAGTCATGAAAGGCACACAATATGTAAGATGTTAGAATGTGAAGGCCTTTGAAAGTAAATTTATAGCTGACGTCATAAACAAAGGGCAGACAATATCAGGGGATGTATTCATACCATGTACTAGTGTTGCTTATCCTAGTGATCTTGATCTTAAATGTCATTAAAATACTATTCATGGAATATTCCATAAACCAGGGCTCTAAACTTTGCCTCCCTATACCATTTGAATGACCAAACCTCTATAAGTTGTCTACCAGCTTCAATGACTTCAGAGTGAGTCAAGGTCCAGCAGACACAGATAATATGCAGTCGATGATCTATATTACTCTATTAACACACAGTACTCTTCCTCCC
>CM021697.1:152716024-152730747 GCA_011074415.1 Stictonetta naevosa
TCCTTCCTTCCTTCCTTCCTTCCTTCCTTCCTTCCTTCCTTCCTTCCTTCCTTCCTTCCTTCCTTCCTTCCCTCCTTCCTTCCCTCCTTCCTTCCTTCCTTCTTTCCTTCCCTCCTCCCTCTCTTCCTTTCCTCCCTCCCTCCCTCCCCTGTGACCATTTCACAGATACAGAAAAGAGAAAAGTATGTATTAACAGTATTTTATCTCACTAAAGGTAAGTGAATTCTAAATGAAACTATAAAATGAGCAGGCAGTGAAGATGAAGAAATGCAGAAGGCTGTCAATAATGTTCCAGAAAAAGAAAATAAAGCAATGTAAAATGGAAATTAAATTGAAATATATTATGAATTTTAACAATCATTCTATTATATATTTATATCTTTAATTTGCATTTCTTTGATTTGTGTTACTCGTGTTCTTATGGGTTATTGTGTGATAATGTACAAGGGAGGACAGATAATATCAGAGATAAGACTGGCAATAAAAAAGCAATCTGTAGAGGCTTTAAAGAGGAGAATGATTGTAAAAAGGGGATTGCAAGGTTATGGAGCAGTGAGAAGTGTCTGTATCAGCATTAGGATAACTGATGTGGATGAGAAAGAAAACATTTATTATTATTTATTTTTAAACAAAAATGTTTACCTAGAAAAACAGAACTGTTGCTTAATTGCAACAACATTCTAATAAAAGCAGTATTTTCCTGTTTACAGATTAAACTTTCCTAATCTACAATTTTCAGACAGCTTGCTCACCTCTGCTTGTGCATATATTGTTTTATCACACGAATTATTAGTATGTTTTAATCATTGTCTGTACACAAATGGTAATTTACATTTTCCTTATTTTCTATTTTTCTGGCTATACAGTTTTATGGAGTGAATCAGCAGAAGATCCAAAACCCAAAATTCAGAATACATGTTCCTCTGAGGTTTTTTTGACTAGAGGAAAACCTCTCTCAAACAGTATACTTAAAAGTTAACAGAAAAACCCAGTGTGAGAGATAATATAGGTTTGATCTTATCTAGTTCCTTTTTTTTTTTTTTTTCTTTTTTCATATTGAGACACTAGCCACAGACAAGGAAAGGTGAAAAAAATACTTATTAAAGTGTGGCCTCATTAAAGTGTGGCTTTATCTTCATGCTGAGATAAAAAGGTTCTAAGCCATGAACTTCCATTAGAGGAAGCTTTGTCTTCATATATGGGAAATAAGGAAAATAATATAAATAATAATAAAGAGATAGTTATAACACAGCTTTCATTTAACACCTTGTGTTAAATGAGTTAGACCTTTCTATTACTCAGAAAGTACAGTCAGCTTGAATATAATTGCATTTTTGTCAGATTTGTAAGACTCTTGAATTCTTTTTTTTTTTTTTTTTTGAAGTTAATGATTTTCACTGAACTGTGGGATTGAGAAAAATTTATAAGCATCGGTCAAAAAGGGAAAGATGCTTCATAACATAAACATAAAATGCTTAAAAGCGCTGATAAGTCTTTTCATTGGAACTTTATTATACACAATGTTTGATTAAATTAAGGCCATTAAAGGTTGTTTCAAAACCAGTACCTTTCATGAAGAACATTGCTTGAGATTACTGATGTATAACAAATAAACTCTGACAGTTTGTAGAGCAGTCATGGTCATAATCATCTTGATCTGTCACACAGAAGCATGCATCCACAACACCATTTCCTCTTATCACCTTTTTCTGCTTGCATGTGTTTTTAAAATAAAAAATAAATGTTTTTCTATCAGCTATTTTGTTAGCATCAGCAGATAGCAATAGTGAAAATGATTTAAAAAAAAAAAAAGTGTTAGACAAGACAAATAAAAATCTGTTTTTAACTGACATTGACCCCCACTCTCTAATCCCTGACACTCCCTCTTGAAGGACACTAGGTTTTATTTGGGTATTGCTGACTGAACTGTATTTGGTTTATGTGGCAAGATTTAGGTTGTAGGGAGGCTGCAGGATAGGTTCTGTAAGAAGAGGTCAAGGGCGTTCTGTGTGTACTGGGATTATGTGGCAAGGTTTTGGTAGCGGGGGGCCATAGGGGTGGCTTCTGTAAAAAGAATCCAGAAACTGCCCCATGTTAGATAAGGGCCCCGCCACTGGCAAGAGCTGGGCCAATAAGTGATGTTTGCACCTCTGTGAAATCATATTTAAGAAAGAGGAAAAAAACAAACAAACAAAAAACAACTGCTGGGGAACAGAAGCTGGGACAAAGAGGAGTGAAAAACAGCCTTGCAGGCACTAAGGTCAGTGAAGAAGGAGTGTGAAGAAGAGGTGCTCCAGGCGCTGGAGCAGAAGTTCCCCTGAGGCCTGTGGTGAGGACCATGGTGAAGCAGGCTGTCCCCCTGCAGCCCATGGAGTACCACGGTGGAGCAGATCTCCACACTGCAGCCCATGGATGAAACCACAGTGGAGCAGGTGGATCTGCACTGAAGAAGGTTGCAGCCTGTGAAGGACTCCCTTACCAGAGCAGGTCCTGGGCTGAAGTTGCAGCCTATGGAGAGGTGACCACGCAGGAGTAGGGGATCTGGGGGGAGCCACTGCCAGTGGGGGACCCGTGTTGGAGCAGTTTGTTCCTGATGGATGGACCCCATGGTACAGACCCATGTTGGAGCTGTTCTTGAAGAGCTGCTGCCTGTGGAAAGCCCACTCAGTTCAGGAAGGATGACATCCCATGGGAGGGACCCCATATGGAGCAGGGGCAGAGAGTGACTGAGAAGGAGAGGTGGAGATGAAGTGCTATAGAGTGACGGCAGCCCCCATCCCCCCTTTCTCCTGTGCTGCTCGGGGGGAGGATGTGGAAGAAGGCAGTTGGGGGGAAGGTTTTTTTTTTGTTTGTTTGTTGTTTTTTTTTTTTGTTTTGTTTTGTTTTGTTTTTGTTTGTTTTGTTTTGTTTTTCCCTTTGTTTCTCACTTCTGTAGCCTGTTAGTAATAGGCAATAAATCTTAATATCTCCCTACTCTGAGTCTGTTTTGCCTGTCACAGTACTTGTTGAGTGATCTTTCCCTGTCCTTATCTCAACCCTTGTGCCCCTTGCATCGTATTTTCTCCCCCTTTCCCTTTGAGGAGGGGGAGTGAGAGAGTGGGTGAGGTGGAGCTCTGCTTCCCACCTGAGCAAAACCACCACACTGTGACAGTCACAGATGCTTCCTGCTGGCTCCAACCCACTGCTGGACACAAGTGCCCTGTTAACCAGGGTGGTGGTGCTCATAATATATTTAAGAAAGGCTAGAAAATGTCGCAGGGCAGCTGTGAGGCAGAGAAGTTGTCCTGATTTCAGGTAGGATAGAGTTAATTTTCCTCCTAGTAGCTGGTAGGGTGCTGTGTTTGGGATTTAGGATGAGAATAATGTTGATATCACACTAATATTTTAATTGTTGCGGAACAGTGCTTACACTAAGCCAAGGACTTTTCAGCTTCTCGCTCTGTCCTGCCAGCAGGCAGGCTGGGAATGCACACGGAGCTGGGAGGGGACAGACCCAGGACAGCTGACCCAAACTGGCCAAAGGGCTATTCGGGCTATTCCATACCATCTGATGTCACGCTGAACAATTAATATGGGGTGACTGGCCAGGGTGGGGGGGGTGGCTGTTCGGGGATAGGCTGGGGGTATTGGTCAGTGGGTGGTGAGCAATTGCTTTGTGCATCACTTGTTATTGTTATTATTATTATTATCATTACTATTACTATTTTTATTATATTGTAATGATTTATTTTCTGTCCTATTAAACTTTCTTTATCTCAACCCACGTGCTTTTACTTTTTTTTTTTTTTTTTTTTTTTTTTTTAAAATTCACCCCCCCCTCCCCCCCCATTTGGGGGGGGGGGTGAGTGAACGGCTGTGTGGTGCTTAGCTCCCAGCTGGATTAAACCACAACAGATCTTTAAGGTCTATTTCAACCCAAGTCATTCTACGGTTCTGTGTTTACTGAACTGGAAGATAAAGTCAGGAGGATACCTCATGCATCGCAGCTGTAAATGGGCAATCTGTTCAACCAGGCTTTGTCTTGTCTGAAGTAAAGTAAACCCCTGAAACATTTATAGTACAGATAATCAGGTCCCCAGCACCATTTTTTTTCTCTTTAGTTCTGCTCCTTTTTAATTCATGCTATTTGTTGTTGTAGCCTTTTTTTTTTTTTCCTAATGTAGCAGAAAATTTAGCTGTTGATTATACTAGCAAGTCCTTTACATTTACAGAAACAGACTAAAAATATTTTACTGATGAATTTGCCATCTTTCATTCATGAAAAATCTTTCAGGGAATCATCTAGAAAAGAAAAATAGTCACATAGATGCCCATTATTTTTGGTCTCTTTGAACTTCAAGGTCTGTAAAGAGCTCAGTAAATCTGAGAATAAGAGCAGAGGGGCAAGAGGTCCTAGCAATGGTTGTTGTGACCTAACCTGGCTGACTTGCATTTAAAATTATGGTTTAAAAGTATTTCTTAGTGGGAGTCTGCAGTGCCTGAGTTTGGACATATTTAAGGAAGAGGATAGGAGGAGAGAGAGCTTGATAAGTACACAGCAGAAAAGGCACTCTTAAAAGGGTGTGTTCTATACCAGTGGAGGGACACCCCTGAGGTACTGCTGTTTGCAGGTAACAGATGCCAAGGTAGGAACACTGACAGGCAAAAAGCAGTAGGGAGAAAATAGTAAGCAAAGAATGGTAGTAATTAAGACAACCTCTTGGTGCACTGCCTAACACTGAAAGATATGGGACAGACTGAGTGCAACCTGCAGTGAATACAAAGGAAGTAGAGACAAGGAAGCAGGTTGAAAAAGTGTGTTTTTAGATTTAGTGTTGAGAAGGGAAGCTATTTACTTAGTTAGTTAGTTTTTATTTATTTTATTTGTGTGTGTGTTTTTCTCCACAGTACTGGAATCAATGATCAGAAGTCACTGTTAATTGACCATAAATTTAATTAAGTAAAATTTCAGAGTCGAGACTGTTCTGGTTGCTACAATAATTCATCTGGGACCACTTAACTTTAAATGATAGTTGTTCTTAATGTATGATTGGATGCAGAAATATTTCTGTGATGTGGTTTTCTTCTTGCTACTATTATATATCTGCCTTTTTGTTTCAAAGCATGTTGAAATGACATTGGCATAGCACTGGGAGAGCTGAGGAAGAAAATATATTCTAGGGTTTCTATTCTGTGCAATATGTGAAGGTTAATATATGAAGGTTAATATATAACACATACATCCTCTTATTCAAACTCTAGAAAGGCTTCATCAGTGCATAGTTTATTTTATCCTTATAGATTTATTTTATTGAGTTGTCTCTCTCCTCTAATTTCCTGTATTTGTTATACCAAAGACATGAATGAAAATACATCACACATTAACTGGAGGCAAACTGTAATGTTTAGATTACGGTAACATCTATGTTTAATAAAGTATAGAAGATTAAGCTCCTGGATCAGTTTAGAGAAATACTGCATTTCCTACTTTCTTCTACATTGGTAGCACGTATCAAAGCTTTGCAACCCACAGCCTTCTTATTAGTCATCTTTATTTGTTCCATCCCAAAGAACCGCTTTTGTGAAAGACAAAACACGAGTGCATAATTGTATTCGGGTTGCATTTTTCAGCAAATGTTCATTAGTGACATAACTAAATAAGTTTAAGATTTAGCATTAACATAAGGTACTGATAAACAAGAAAAGAAATGTATTTGAGACTGTCACATTTTAAGAACAATTATCACACACACACACGTTACATTTTTTCCACTGTTTTGGATTTTATTTCACAGAATCACAGTATTACTGAAGTTGGAAGGGACCTCTGAAGATCATCAAGATCATCTAGTTCAACCCCTCTGCCAAGCAGGATCACCTAGAGAGCATTGCACAGGATAGCATCCAGACGGGTCTTGAATATATTCAGAGAAGGAGATTCTACAACCTCTCTTGGCAACCTGTTCCAGTGCTCTGTCATCCTCACAGTAAAGAAAGGTTTTATCATATTGAGATGGAACTTCCTGTGTTTCATTTTGTGCCCATTGCCTCTTGTCCTGTCACTGGGCATAACTGAAAAGAGACTGGCTCCATCTTCTTGATACCCTCCCTTCAGATATTTATACACATGGGTAAGATCCCCTATTGGTCTTCTCTTCTCTAGGCTAAAGAGGCCAAGCTCACTCAGCCTCTTCTTGTATGACAGGTGTTCCAGTCACCTAATCATCTTTGTAGCCTTCTGCTGCACTCACTTTAGTTCTATATGCCTCTTGTACTGGGGAGCCCAGAACTGGACACAATACTCCAGGTGTGTCCTTACCAGGGCTGAGTAGAGGGGGAGGATCACCTCCCTTGACCTGCTGACAACACTCTTCCAAATGCACCCCAGGATACCATTGGCCTTTTTGGCCACAAGGGCACATTGCTGGCTCATGCTTATACTGCTGTCCACTAGGTCTCCCATGTCCTTCTCTGCAGAGCTGCTCTCCAGCAGGTCAGCCCACAGCCTGTATTGGTGCTTGGGGTTATTCCTCCCTAAGTGCAGGACCCTGAACTTGTCCTTGTTGAACTTCAGGTTGAGGTTCCACACTGCTAAACTCTCCAAACTCTCAAGGTTCACTCTGAATGGCAACACAGCGCTCTCGGGTATCAACCACTTTTCCCAGCTTTGTATCATTTGCAAACTTGTTGAGGGTGCACTCCATTCTATCATCCAGGTCATTAATGAGTAAGTTGAAGAACACTGGACCCAGTACTGACCACTGGGGGACACACACCTCCAACTAAACTGCACCATTGAACACAATCCTCTGAGCTCAGCCATGCAGCCAATTATCAAACCAACTCACTGACTACTCATCTAGCTCACATTTCCAGAGCTTGTCTATGAGGATTATTTGCTACTATTTTTTCCAATATTTGTTTTCCTGTTTTCATATGTAACTGCAGGGTTTGTTTATTTGTTTGTTTGTTTGTTTGTGTTTCACAATATCTATCATATTTCAAAGAACGTTGGCATAATTTTGTGCAAGTTACTTACTTGGAGAAGAGTAGTAGATCAAAGTAACAATTTGCTTAGAAACTGAAGAGAAAAACATAACATAAGAAACATTTTGGTAGTTGTGTTATGCAGTTTGAACAGTGGAAACCCATGGATAAGACATGAATTGCCTTTGTAGTCATGCCATTACCTAAACTAAATATACATAACAAAATAAGTCAGAGAGAGGTCATGATCTTTGTAATAATCTAAAACTGAAACAACATTCCCATATTTCTTTAGTAGAATTTGCAATACATTTTAACAGGATCTACCTGAGTCAAACACACATGATTAGACCAGGCGCAGAGTGATGAAGAACTAGGCTACATTTATCGTCTTCAAGCTTTTCTGCATTTTGAAAAGCACCACAACCACTAAAAGCACAGCAACTGGTCATCATCATTGAAATTTATCATATTTGTCATGCATGTCTTCCCCTTGGTGAAGAAATGCTGTCTGCTCCTGATGATATTAATGTCCTTCATGTGCCTGGAAACGTTTTCCAGGACTAGATGCTCCATCACCTTCCTGGGCTCAGGGTGGGGTTGCCGGCCTATAGTTTCCTGCATCCTCCTTCTTGCCCTTCTTGAAGATAGGAGTGACATTTGCTTTCCTCCAGTCTTCAGGAGTTTCTTCCAACCTCCATGTCTGTTCAAATATTACTGAGAGTGGTCTTATGTTGACAGCCAACTCTCTCAGTTCTTGTGGATGTATCCCATCAGGGCCTATAGACTTTGTCCAACTTGTTTAGGTATTCCCTGCACTGATCTTTCACCAGGGGTATATCTTCCTTGCTCCCTGGCCTCTGGGACCTGGGATTCCTGAAGACCAGTCTTGCTAGTATAGATTGAGGCAAAGATACCATTCAATACCACAGTCTCTTCCACGTCTTGTGTCACTAGGTTCTCTGTCTCATTCATCAGTGGACCCACATTTTACTTAGTATCCTGTCTGTCACGTATATTTATAGAATCTTCTCCTGTTACCTTTGCCATTCCCTGCCAGATTTATTTCCAGTTGAGCTTTGAATTTCCTAACTTCATCCCTGGATGTTCAGACAATGACTCTATTTCTCACAGGCTACCAGTCACTGCTTCCACCCTTGGTATGCTTCTTTTTTGTGTTTGAGTTTGGCCAGGAGTAACTTGTTCATTCCCGCAGGCTTTCTGGCATTTTTGTCTGATTTCCTCTTTGTTGGGATTCACCACTCTTGTGCTTGGAGGAGGTGATCCTTTAATAATTGACAGCTTTCTTGGTCCTCTCTTACCTCCAAGGCCCAATCCCATGACACTCTTCCAAGCAGATCTTGAGGAAGCCAAAGTCTGCTCCCCTGAAATCCAGCATTGTGATTTTGCTTTTCACATTCCTCCCTGCCCTCAGGATCCTGAATTCTACAATCCCATTGCCAGTGCAGCCAAAGTTGCCTTTGATCTTTACAAACCCCTGAAGCATCCATTGTTGGCAAGTATAAGGTCTAGCATGGCACCCCTCCTTGTCTCCTCTTCATGGAGGAGGACATTTTCATCAATGCAATCCATGAGAACCTCCTGGATTTTATATGTCCTGCTGTGTTGTCGCTCCAACAGATAAGGGAGTGGTTGATGTCTCCCATGATGACCAGTGTTTGCGAACATGAGGCTGCTTTTAACTGTCTGTAGAAGGCCTCATCCCCCTTGCTCTTCCTGGCCAGGTAGTCTGTAGCAGACACACACTACAATGATGAATGCATCAGTATACATGCACCTCAGAAAGGCTTAGAGATTGTCTGCCCCCATTATTTACAAATGTTCACTGATATTCCATCAGTGTTTGCACCCTTGAGTTTTCCCAGATCCCCATATGTCACAGCCCAGAATGCACAATATATACTCTTAATTTCATTACATGAAAACACCATAATAGTTCTGCAATACTCACTTACCTTATTGTGGAAGTTTAGCATTGTCTAGCCTCTCTGTGGCCACCAAGCTACTCTCTCATTCCACCTCCTCAGCAAGGCAGTGAAAGAAAACATCACCAAAAAGCTCGCAGGTCGAGATAAGGACATAGAGATCACGTACCAGTGACAATCACTTGCAAAACAGAGGAAGATTGATTTATTGCCAATTAAACATATAGTAGGGTTGTGAGGAAACAAAACAAACAACAAAACAAAACAAAACAAACAAACAAACAAAAAAACATCTTCCCTCCACTGCCTTCTTCCCATGCTGTCCCATGTTGAATTTTACTCCTGGCTCTTTTCCAGGAGTTCCTGGCTCCTTTTCCACCCTCAGCAGCTCCAGGGAGGGTGTGTGTGGGGGTGTGGGTGTCAGTGCATAATATTTTATCTCTGTTGCTCCTTCTTCCTCATGCTTTTTCCCTGCTTCAGTGCTTCAGAGTGAGGTCTCTTCCAGATGATAAAATCCATCATGAGATGCTCCATCACATCATGGGTCCTCAGGTTGCAGTTCCTGCCGGATAACCTGCTTCTAAGCTTCCAATATGTAGCAGATTCCTTCAGACCACATCCACGTGCTGCAACATGGGGTCTTCCATGGGCTGCAGTGTGTAGATCTGCTCTGAAGTGCTACCCCATCTGCTGCAGGGGAACAACCTGCCTCACCTTGGTCTTCACAGTCTCCAGGGCAATTGCAGCCCAGGTGCCTGGAATACCTCCTCCCCTCCTTCATCACTGATTTTTGGGTCTGCAGAGTTGTTTCTCTCACTCCTCTCTCTCACAGCTACTGCACAGCATTTTTTTCCCTTTCTTAAATATATTATCACAGAGGCACCACCAGCATTCATTGGCTCAGCTGTGGCTAGTGGAAGGTCCCTTTTGGAGTTGACTGGAACTGGATCTGTGGGCAGTTCCTGATCTCTTCTCTGCTACAAAAAACTCACCATGCAAATCCATTTTAATTATTTTGAAATTGTGGGTTTAAAATAAATACACAATATATACACAATATAGTCAAAGGGCACAATAAAATGTCCATAAAAGATGTAGAGACAAGTTCTGTATAGTGTGGACATAGTCATTCAGTAGGAGAAGGTTCAATTAACATAGTGCAATATCAAGATAAATCTGCATAAATTGATATGCCCATGCCTCATAATAAAGTACTATAAATGTTCTGTGTAATTTCAATAAAAACTGAAATTATGGGACTGTGCCCCTTCCTTCCTTCCTTCCTTCCTTCCTTCCTTCCTTCCTTCCTTCCTTCCTTCCTTCCTTCCTTCCTTCCTTCCTTCCTTCCTTCCTTCCTTCCTTCCTTCCTTCCTTCCTTCCTTCCTTCCTTCCTTCCTTCCTTCTTTTTTAATGCTTAACTATTCCAGTTCCATGTATCTTTATTGAATAATCAGTCAGAGTACTTTTGCTGCTAGTGTTCTAAAACTCTAAACTCATTAATATTATGTACAAATTCCTCTTTTTTTTTTTTTTTTTTTTTTTTCAAATTCCCCTTTGTGTGTGTGTGTGTGTTTTCATGTTCTCAACTTTGAATGGCAAAACATCAAAATGGATAGTGAATGAAAGCATAGGTGCTGTAGAGTTACATGTCAACCATAAATATCCAATCCAAAAAGGTATAGATTATTTTTCATTAATTTCCTTTCACTTTTCAAAACCCTGGATTTAATCAACAGATTCTGTCCATGAATAACACTCATTGAAAGCAAGATATATTTTCTAAAAGACTTTTTTAGCAATGAAAACCAAAACCAACAGCAAAACCAGCATCGTTTATAACAACTCATCCCTCCATTTCCATTATAATTAATGAAAATATTTTTTTTCAAAATGAAGAGTTCATTAACCCTGCCTTATAAAAAATGATGCTGTTGCAGATAGCCTTCAGGGAAGACTCCAAGAGAATTTGGATGAATCTTCTTCAAGAAATTAACCTTAGTACAGAGAGCAAATGAGAGACCTGATTAAAAGAAAGTTGCTGCTTGGAGATGTCCTGCCTCTGGGAATCTGTTAGTGAAAGTGGGGCATGGCCAGGTGAGGCTTTCATTTTATATGTCTGCCAAGTGTCACCACAAAGAGCAGAACATGCATCCTAGCTCAGATAGAACTTGAACAGCCATAAGCCAAATTCCTCATTGTGATGTTTGGAAGACAACATAACATGTATCTTGTCATCTTCTGAAAATAAAATTAAAAATAAAGTAAAGTAAAATAAAATAAAATAAAATAAAATATAAAATAAAATAAAATAAAATAAAATAAAATAAAATAAAATAATATAAATAAAATAAAATAAATAAAATAAAATAAAATAAAATAAAATAAAATAAAATAAAATAAAATAAAATAGTAAGTGACTAAGCACGCCCTGAAATACACATAGGATCAGGCATAACGATTCTACACTACACATTTATGATACATTTTATCATTTAAAATGCAATATGATTGGATTTATATGCTGTAAATGAGGGGGAAAAATTGAACATGTGATAAGCACTGCAAAATATGTGGCATTTTAAAGTTCCTTTAATGAGTAGCCAAAAATATTATTGGAACCTTATTCTGAGAGAATTTGTTTGTATGCATGGCATTTAGGCCTACACTATATGAAAGACTTTCAAAGTCTAAGATTATGAATGGAAACTATTGTTGAGGTTACTATGAACTGTAAAATTCAGTGGACGGCCAGAAACTGTCAGCTGGAAAGAAGACAGGAGAATATTAACAGACTGCATTTAGAAGGAATCCTGATGTGTTGATGTAATAGTCAAATAATGAAATGATTTGCCTGCCTTAATATTCCATTTACAAAGAACTCTTTTAGCCTTTGAAGTGGAAGACTTTAGAGATCATATAAACATATCCTAGGTTGAAAACAGTCTCTGTAAGTGTATTATATTTGTCTTTATAAACATTAATTCTGATACATCAGTAGTTAGGGTTGTTGTATTTAATAAACAGATATAGAAATATATTTGATAGTTTGCTGGTTATGAGTTTAAAACTAAATCCCACTTTTCAGTTAGCACCGGAAAAATTAGATTTATCTGTCTACACAAGGGCAAGTGTATTGTCATCACAGAGTGTAACAGAGTAGCTGAAAGATTCACAGATATATTGTATGAAAAAAAAAAAAAAAAGAGAGCAAAAGTACTGTTTTCAAAGAGTACTGAGGTGACCTGCCTCATAAATCGGAACTTTATCCACTTTAATCCCACTTCAATCAATGTCTAGTCTATGAACATATTCATATTGGGTTATAAAGGCTCAGGTTTCAACTGATAATGTTGACAAGAAAGCTACATTTGTCTTTACATTCTTCATCATCTTACTAAAACAACCATGTTGAATGCAGCAATGAAATTGAGACAGTCTTACTTAATGTGACTGAAACCACAATTTTTACCATCTCATAAAATTTGACAAAGCCCTTCATTATTACTCTTTTACTCATCCAGTAAGACTGCACTCATCTCAAAGATGCAGGATGTTGTATAATGCATACTACATAATTTTCATTACTTCATGCTGTTACACAATGCCATTTTTATTTTTATTTTTACTTTTATTTTATTTTTTGGAACCTCTTCTGTAACACTTTAACATATTTGGTAATAAAATCACGAACTTTCTACAATTGAAATTGCAATTTATTTCAATGTTTGTGTTTGTGTTTGTTTTTCTTAAAATGTGGAGGAGAAGCATACTTAATTATGAACATATTTTTCAGATTTCAATAAATACTCTTTTAAATTATTTCAAATTTTTACATCCTTCATATTTTAAAACAGTTTCCTTCTTTTTTACTATACTTATTTTTTTTTGTTGTTGTTGTTACTGAGATTGAAAAATATAATTTAATCATCAGAGATCTCCAAACTTGAAAGAAAAACAGGAAAAAGGAAAAAATAAAAAATAAATAAAAGAAAAAAGAAATATTTCTTACTAGGTACATCCTCCAACAAGAAAAATTCTGATACTAAAAGAAATCAGATATGGTTTAAAAACAGTGAAACTGACTAATCCTTTCATAACACAAATCTCAAAATATAACAGGTTTATTTTCCCTCCAAAATAATAGTAAATTCTAGTAAACTTTGAAGAGTAAGAGTTATCCTCAACATCAATGTTTAATAAAGATTTTCAGATGCACATAACAATTATGTGGTAGTCTGTATAGAAGGAAAGATGACCACTGTGATTTCAGTCCCTGATTCTTTGAAATATTACAAATTTTTAATGATTACTCAGTATTATCATAACATAAAATGATTTTGATGTAAATAAGAGTACATTCCCAGTTTACAAAAGGACATTTCAAAGATTTACATGCCAAGGCCCAAATTCAGCTTCAAATGTTTGGCAAGTTATTCAGTTTGTCCAAAGCAGAGGCCTAATTTTGGTCTAATAAAGAATGCCTATCTGAAAAATGTGTGAAAAAATACGTAAACTTATAAAGGAGTATTAAAACCTACAATGTACAATCTCTGACAATACAGTCAATTCTATGAAATATGGAATGCAGCATTGCAAAATACTTAAGCTGGGAAACAGATATGAAGAAAATTATATGACAGTAAAAACAAAGATAAAGTTATTCCTTCATGATTCACATCAAAGTAATATTTCTTTGTGAGCCCACTTTTGAAATAAAATATTGGTATCAAAGTATACATTTTCTTTCAAAAATCAGTAAAATATGATTTATTTTCCTGAAGATTTTTTATTATATATATATATATATTTCCAGAGAGCAAAAATAAACTTTGTTCTCTTGAGTATCACAACCTATTTTGACAAAAGGCAAAACAAACAGAAATGGTGGAACAAAAGTAAGTGATTCCTCATCTTTAAGACAGAGGTAGGGTCCAGGTTTGGAATCAAAGAGGTGACCTTTCTTCAAACTTTCTATTTCATATTTGAGATGTGATATGAGTTAATAATTCAATTTAGCCTACTAAGAGAAAGTCAGAAACACTTTAAAGAGAGAGCAGTTGGACTCTACTTTGAACAAAATCTTATTAAGGTTTAAAAACAAAACAAAACAAAACAAAAAAAAAAAACAGAGAGTTACATAAAAAATATTATGTTTCTCTCTCGGGGAAAAAAAAAAGTGAAGGAAAAAATATGCTATTTTCTAACTAAATCATGTCATCAGTTAGAGCTGAATGTATATAGTCCAAGATTAATTTTATCTGGGTAGGTAGGTTTTACCCTGTGATCATATTGTTTTACAAAAACAACAGGTACCTGTATTTGCAAGATGAAATACTGCAGTTATGAAATTTGTGCAGAATATGATGCTATATGTAGGAAGAATATAGCATATATATGGATGGAAATATACATACACACATTACAGATCTAGATCTAGATAAATGGGATACATAACCTCTTTGCGTCTCTCTTTTCTCTTATTCTGCTATAGATAGCTAAATGCATATACAGATATATATATACATACATTCAAACAATCGCCCACATACATTTGGGTGATAAAGAAATGCGGCCTTGTGAAACTATTACTGCTTCAGAAATCATGCTGCACTGACAGTTTTTTTACTAAATATGGATGCTAAGATATAAGTCCCTTGGGTTGCCTGGTGCCCTTATGCTGTTGAGAAAGCAAAACATAATGAAGGAGATAATAAGAGGAAAAGAAAAACAAAAAAAAAAAAAAAGAAAAAGAAAAATAAGAAAAAAAAAGAAAAAGAAAAAAAAGAAAAAGAAAAGAAAAAGAAAAAGAAA
>CM021697.1:152730847-152740847 GCA_011074415.1 Stictonetta naevosa
GGAAAGGAAAGGAAAGGAAAGGAAAGGAAAGGAAAGGAAAGGAAAGGAAAGGAAAGGAAAGGAAAGGAAAGGAAAGGAAAGGAAAGGAAAGGAAAGGAAAGGAAAGGAAAGGAAAGGAAAGGAAAGGAAAGGAAAGGAAAGGAAAGGAAAGGAAAGGAAAGGAAAGGAAAGGAAAGGAAAGGAAAGGAAAGGAAAGGAAAGGAAAGGAAAGGAAAGGAAAGAGAAAAGAACAACAACAAAACACATCTGTACAAAACATGGAAAAAGAAGCTGGAGAGAAGAATAATATCCAAAAAAAGTTGCATTTTCAACACCTCTGTCAGGTGACATTTATGGTTTCTAGTGTGGATCTTGATTACTAATCATAGCTTGCTAGCTAGTCTTGCTAGTTCTGACAAGAAAAAAAAAAAAAAAAACTGTAGTCAGACTAAAGGCTACTAAATAAATCTACCTACTTTGAATGTTTACAATGAAATCCAATACCAGTTCTAGTCTGTTAAGCCTCCATTTTCAATTCACTGCTTCAAAATCATCTTCCATTTTATTAAAATTATTGTTCCACTGCAGGAATGAATTCTATGTCTTCTCTTGTGTTTCTGTAGTCAGTTTTCAGTTGGACTAAAAAAAAAAAAAAAAAAAAAGAATCTAAAACTGGAAAAAGAACTCTCCCAACTTCTCACCTTGAAAAGAAAAAAACAAACATGCAAACAAACAAGGTTTTGACACTGGAAAGTAAAACCAACCAACCAACAAAGAAAAAAAGTAAAAAGCAAACAAAAAACCCAAACCCCTGTTATTTAAAATAGACCGTATATAACCTTATTTTTTAATGTGATTTTCTCTCACTAGCTTTTCTCTTTCATATAATGCTATTCCACGTCAATAAACACTACTAAGTAACACTACTAAGATACTGCAACTAAAGATAACATAATAATACTGAAAAAGAGTTACTTCCTTTTGTTATATCCTCACAGACAAGAACACATATATTACTGTTTAAATTCCAAAGAACTGAAAATTATGTAACATTTTTTTTTTTATATAAAGAAAAAGGTGACGTTTCTCCTCAAATGCTGTATATTATTCTTTTCACTGTCAGCTCTTCTCCTCCTATACAGACATACATACATGTTAATATACTAGCAAAAGTATAATGAAAATAACACATTCCTCTTTCTTATAGAGATAGCTAAAATTATGTAGACCTCATCAAGGATTTGCTCCACTGCAGGATTAAAACTTCTTATCTCTTAACATTCAAATGGAATTATGAATGCTTTTATAAATGTTGATATTTTCATATAGAATACTTCACTGGTATTCAAAATATTTCTCAGTGTTAAACAATATTAAAAAAAAAAAAAAAAAAAAGATATCAATCTCTATATTTTTTTCCTGAAGTTAATGTGTTCTTTTAAAGGGAAGTTTTGCATGTATTATGCTGTCATCTTTGTCAACTTACAAAAAAAATGAACAAACAAAACAAAAAAAAAACACTAAATATCTGTAGCATTATAATTTCATTCACACTTTACAGAATGGATGCAGCAAGGTCATTAAAGACATTCTGTGAATACAGAATTGAAAAAGATATCACATATCACCCAGTCCTGGAATTTAGGCATGAATATATGCCCTTTTATAGGGAACGCAGAGGGTGTCTAAGAGAGATCTGTATCTATACATAGTTCAACAAAAATATATTGGGACTGGCAAAACAGATGTCTTTTTTGTTATTTTTTCTGTGATCGTGTATATCATGGGAGAACTTTTAGAATAAGATACAACCTACCTTTTGCTAAAAAAGAAACTAGTCTAGTAGCACAAAGTGAGGGGGAAAAAAACGTATTCTCTACCTTCATGTTTCTATTTAATTCTGCCAAAAATTTATGTTTAGAAACTCATTTTTTAGCACTAAGAAAATAATTTAAAATAGCTATCCTGGTTCCAGCTAGGATAGAGTTAATTTTCCTCCTAGTATCTGATAGGGTGCCACGTTTAGGATTAGGATGAGAAGAGCGTTGATAACACACTGATGTATTAATTGCTGCAGAGCAGTGCTTACATTAAGCCAAGGACTTTTCAGCTTCTCACTCTGTCCTGCCAGTGGGAAGGCTGGGGATGCAACAGAAGCTGGGAGAGGACAGACCCAGGACAGCTGACCCAAACTGGCCAAAAGGCTATTCCATACCATCTGACATCATGCTGAACAATTAATATGGGGTGGCTAGCCGGGGTGGGGGGGCAGCTTCTTGGGGATAGACTGGGGTATTGGTCAATGGGTGGTGAGCAATTGCATTGTGCATCACTTGTTTTGTACACATTGATATTAGTAGTACTATTATTATTGTTATTATTATTATTATTATTCTGTCTTAATAAACTAACTGTCTTTATCTCAACCCACAGGCTTCACTTTCCCGTTTCTCTCCCCCATCCCAGAGAGGGAGGGTGGAGGGTGAGCGAACGGCTGTGTGGTGCTTAGCTGCCGGCCGGGTTAAACCACAAAAATAGCTTAATAGCAATCTCATCTGCATTTCCTTGTTTTTTCCTCCTTCTATTTATATATTTATTTATTGGATAAAAGCATATAAATGCATATTTCCTGGAACTGTAATAGAAGACATATGTCACCTGTAAGCACACTAAAGGATGCTAATAGCTATCTTGCTCAAATTACTCATTTCCAACATGATAGGAAAAATCTGGTTACAAGCTGTGTGCAAAGAAAGCATTGTTCCTTTTTTTATGTCAGCCATATTTGACACACATGTTCTCCTCACCACTCACCTACTCATTTAATACTGTTGACCTATGGAGAGAAATCCATTTGCTTGCACTACTGTTGTGGGGGCATTCTTCCGTTACACTATTTTTGCACAAAATACAGAATGAAAAACAAAACAAAACAACAACAACAACAAAGCTGAGCTTCATATATATTTAACCCTCTGCAGTTGTAGAACAATTTTAATTATTTTTTTTGTAATTTGGTCTTAGTACTTCTATTATAGTTCTGTTAAGTGTTTATATTTGTATCAGAACTAGAGGCAGGTGTTACTCGTTTTCATTTGTACAAGCTGTTCACTCAACTTTCCTAGTAAGAGTTAATGAACTTGTTGCTGTGATTTATTTCACACTTACCCAGAGTAGGAAAAATAAATGCTACATCTAAGTAGACCAGGTAATCTGGTCACAAGGGAGCCACACATCTCTTTTTCATACATTCAAGGGCTTAATTTTAGTTCCTGGGGAAGGCTTTCTAGCTCCGAAGGAAAGGACCTGGAGGGGTGAGGGGAGCATGAACTGAAAGTTGAACAGGGTGTGTTCATCCAGACATGAAGGGTGTTCATAGCAAGAGAAGGCTGAGGAGAATAATTATCCTTCCTGCATAGCACTTGAGGGACTGCAGTGGCCATGTATGCCCAGATTTGGGATCCTTAGGTCAGAGCAGTGCCAGGTAACTAGGAAGAGACCTGAACAGTGCCAACCTGAGGGCCTGGACACACAAGAAGAGGTTGAGGGGGATGGGTCTGTTGAGTCTGGAAATTGGTCAGGGTGGGAATTTGTAGTGCTAGAAGAGAGGCTAATGGAAAGATGATGATGATTTTTATTATTATTATTATTATTCTCCTTGCAGGTACACACAAAAGGACACAAAATAATTGATGCAGAAGAAATTCTGATTAACTATAAGGAGAAGAAAAATTTGTAATGAGATAAATTATGACCAGAGTGGCTGTAAAATTTCTGTCCCTGGAGAATTTGAACACATGAACAATCTAGGCCCTGGGCAGCCTGATGTAACTATGAACTTAGTACTTCATTAATGATCTCCAGATGTCCTTTCCAACTTAAAGTATTCTGCTCTCCTGTCATTGCTCTAGCAATTTTATCTTAATTTTCAGTTATTCACTTCTTCCTTTGAGCTCCTCAGAGTGATGTGAATGGCTCTGCACAAAACTTAGTCTCCTGTAAAAACTTAACATTTTAAATTTGTAAAAAAATGAGATGCACCCACCATTTTCTAACCCTATCCACTATTGTTTTAGATGGAGACTTAAAAAAAAAAAAAAAAAAAAAAGTTAAAATGAGACATAATTTAATAAATTCTTGTTGATAAAATTTTGTTATATGAAACAACTGTTACATGGGACTATGACAGTAGGTTATGTGTTTTTTTTCAAGATTTTCAACAACAACAACAAAATACTAGTTACTCTTTCTGTTCTTTCTTTTTGTTCAGAAACTCCTGGACTTTAGCTGGTGAAGTATTTTGAAATAGCTCTACAATAAGGAAAAATGGAGGAGGAAGATATTGAATCCTATTAGTATTTCTTCAGTGAGTTCCACTGAAAGAAAAAGCATTGATATATTTTCAAATTAAGCTGTTATTCTTCAGCTTTGCATTTTAAGGCAGCGACTCCTTTGCAGAATGGGGACAGATACACGAACTAACTTTAGTCTAACTATAATACCTACACAAAATATAACATCGAAACATGCCAGTACAGACTTTAACGTAGGTCATTCAGATGAAAAAAAGATGCAATATTCCCAAGTAAAAACATACAGCCTGAAATGAAGATTCTTCCACATGATTTTTTACAATGATTTAATTCACACTGTTTAATATCTAACAATGCAAAACATATTTTTGATTGCCTCACCACCAAATTTTCAATCTCAAATTCTACTTGGAATTTCAAAAAAAAAAAAAAAGAATAAAAAAATGAAAGAACAACAACAAAAAATCTAACCTCCAGTAGGAAAATTTCTAATTTTGTCTTACTGTTTTTGTCACTTATTTTATTTTATTTTATTTTATTAGTATCTAGACTCTCTTTTGGTTCTGTAAACCACATTCTATTCCATTGCTTGACACAGCTCAGAGTAAGAGTGCTACAGGCAAATTTCATGTCATTCTATGAATAAGGGGGCAGTTATTCATGAAATATGGTTACCTCACACAAAGTAAGATTTCTAATTTACATCAAACAACTTTTTCAGCTATTATATTTCTTTTACTATACAATAACATGTCTTCCATGGTAAATGTTTACAAGATATGACTAAATATTTGAAATTAGTTTGCCAAATGAGGACGCTCTGTAAATTCACAAATGATTCAAAGAGTTCCCAGCTTACAAAGCACATTTCTCTGCAAGTATGTGTTTTAACTTCTTTTTGTCCCAACTTGGATGTCAACTTTATACTCTGTCATAACACAAAATATTTTTGTTATTCTATCTATTCTGTATGCATCATTAAGTAGAAGAATTTCAGACAGTAGTAAAAATCTGAACCCTGACTTTTTACCAACACTGCTAGTTTAAGTCAGATGCTTCTATAACTTAGCTTTTATAGTACACTGAATACCCTTAGTTCTTTCAGTGTGTTTGTAAACAGATTTCATTCTGTGTTTCAAAGAAAGAGCTAGAGCTGCTCATGCTGAGTTCTGGGAGTTCCACAGAAACACTTAGAAGTCCTCATGGAAAAGTCAAATGAGTACAGTGAAGCAAAATGCAAGAAACAGTATATTAAAAATACAAATAAAAAAGAAGAGAATAAGTGACTGATGTTATTAAATCCAGCAAATCACTTAATTGATCTATAGCCATATGCTTCTTTATCATTGTTTCCTCCATGAATTAGTGGCCTTGGTATTGAGGTCAGTTGTTTTTAATATCTTTATCAGTTATATTGATGAGGGGATTGAGCACACCCTCAGTAAGTTTTCAGATGACACCAAGTGAGGCAGGAGCATTTGAGGGTAGGAAGGCTCTGCAGAGGGATCTAGATAGGCTAGATTAATCGGCCACATCCAGTTGTGTAACATTGAACAAGACTAGATGCTGTGTGCTGCACTTGGGTCTTAACAACTCCAAACAATGGTGTAGTCTGGGTGAAGAGGGACTGGAAAATTGCCTGGCAGAAAAGGACCTAAGGGTGCTGACTGACAGACTGTTAAACGTGAGCCAACAGTGTACCCAGGTGGCCAGCAGGACTTGGGAAATGATTGTCCCTCTGTACTTGGCTCTGGTGAGATCACACCTTAAGTTCTATGTTCAGTTTTGCGCCCCGCAGTACAAGAAGGATATTGATTTGCCTGAGTATGCAGAGAAGAGCAACAAAGCTGGTGAAGGGACTAGAAAACAGGATATACAAGGAGTGGCTGAGAGAACTGGGGTTGTTTAGTCTAGAGAAAAGTAGGCTGAGGAGACACCTCTTTGCTCTCTACAACTACCTGAAATGTGGTTGAAGAGAGGGTGATAAGTGATAGAACACAAGGCAACAATCCTAAATTGTACGAGGGGAGGTTTAGATAGGATATCAGGAAGAAGTTATTCACAGAAAGAGTAGTTAGGCATTGGAACAGGTTGCCCAGGAAGATGGTGGAGTCCTCATGCTTAGAGGCCCCTGGATTTAGGGACATAGTTTTAGCAGTGGATTTGTAGTGTTAGTTGGATGGTTAGCCTTGATGATCTTAAGTCTTTTCCAACCTAAATGATTCTATGATTCTAATTTCTCTGTTAATTAGGAGGAAAAGAGACATGTAAAGTTGCCATAAAGCCATAAAGGAGAACTATGATTGATGATGTTATTAATGAACTTTTTGTTTGTTTGTTTGTTTGTTTGTTTGTTTTTTCTCCTCTCTTTTCTTAGCAAGAACAAAAGAAAAAATAATGTTTAGAGGAAAGAGCAGGGAACATTTACTTCACATTAAAGGAAGTTTTGAATGAACTATGCTAAAGAAGAATGTAAGATTTTTACTGTCAGAGAAAATTAAAGGTTTACATGTCTCATATGTATAGTTTAGGCATAATTTAAACAGTCTTATCATGATGAACTATATTCTCAATCTCCTAATACCAGTTTTGTTCTCTGGTTCCTGCCTATATAGCTCTGCATCCAAAGACATTATTAGTGTCTTATCAAAATGATTCTGTAATGTACCCCAACCTTACACTTTTTTTTTTTTTTTAGCAATTATATACTGTATATTGTTTGTGTTGTAGATCCCATTTCAGTAATGAAATTCAGTGTTAAATTGTAGACTGTGAATATGTACACTGAACTTTTATCAAATATAAAAGGTTTCACTAAGAATCTAATCGCTCTCTCTCTAAGGTTTTATAAATGTTGTTGTTGTTATAGTAATCTTTTCAAGTATATCTCTGAGAATAATGAGGAATTAATACTATTTGGTAATGATACTTTTTCCCTATTAGTTGTCTGTCTCTTTTGCCTCAGCACAAGACCTATGGCATCATTTAAATTCCATTAAAATCAGAGCTTTCATGGCGGATAGGAGTGGATCTATTTACTTTTCCCTAAGGGTAGTGTTCTATTATATATTACATCAGTTACGTTCAGAAGTAAACAATTTTCAATTGTGTTAACTTATGCAAATTGTAAGTATGAAATTAATAATAATAATATATATATATATATATGCAGAAATAATTATGATGTGTATTTGTTCTCTCAGGTGACTTTCTTTGACCTGAATTCCTTAAATACAAATAAATGAAAGTTTACTGCCAAGGTATGTTTATTCTGATTTTTTAAATCTTACACCTTTTCAAAGACATTAATTGAAACCCTGCTTAAAAATTTGTATGTTTATGTATACCTGTATGTATATGATGAACAGACTTAGTACACACAAAATGATTTTATTTCATCATTCCTTCTAGACTGTGAGGGAAAGTGAACTGATGATGAAGCTACATATAAATCAACAAGCATTTAGTGCCATGCTTCACTAAATTAATGGAAAGACTTCAACTGCCAGAACATCAGTCTGATAAAAAGAAGTAAAATAAAGAAGTGAAAAGAAGAGAAAATCCTTTAACCTTTAATTTCGAAATTATTTGTGTCATCAACTGTCACACATTATAATACAGATATTTAAATTTTAACTCTTAAGTAAAAAAGGAAGATGAGAGTTTGAGTTTCAGAATTTTGGAGGATTCTAATGATTTGAGAAACACAATAGATTATTGATATGATACTCTACAATCATATTCCAGTAAATACTAAATATATTATAACAACAACAACAAAATGCAAACCAACATTTTGTACACTCCTATATATTAAACTCTTTACGATCTGATATTGTAAATTGGAAACATCCTAAATCATTATATATTTGTAGTCTTACAATTGTGCAGTCTCCTGTCATTACCAAAATGGATGTTGAATTCAAACATAAATTTCTGTGTTCAGTGATACAGTTGTAAATAACAAAATATACTCTCTAAGGTAAGTCCACTTACCAGAATTTCTGTTTTACCATATTCTTTCTTGGCCACTGAAATAGACTAGAAACTAACTTCATTTAAAAATTTTAGAACAGAACAAATCTTTCATATTTGGACAAGAAAATATGACTCGTTCAGGTGCAGACATCTATATTTTCATCATGTAAAGATAAATAAGTTGGATCACTTAAAAGTGTCTTCATCTTTTTTTTTTTTCCCCAGAAATACACTAATCACTGAAACTGAGTCTGTTCTTTAGGGGGAACAACCATGATAAAGATTTACAGCCATTGCTCAACTCTAACATCATAATTCCTTTATGTAGATACTGCAAATAACCTGATGCTTAACAAACTAATTTATATTTCTGTCCATTTTATGAAAATTATAATTTGTTTTGATTTTCCTCTAAAAATGAAATTTCAAATAGTCATTGCTTTTTTCCTTGTTTCTAATGGGCATTTCTCTGTTTGAGGTATGTAATGTGATATTGTACAAGAACTCAGAAGTTATAAGTAGCACTCAGTGAGAGAATTAAAAAGCCCCTTTCATATCTGAACTTTTTAAAAGAGATATTTTGACCCCCCCACATGTGCGTACAAAAGGCACAGCAGAATCTGTGCAATATCCAGTGACCAAAGCCTGATTATTTCCCAAGACATTTAAAAATAATCCATAAAATCTCACAACATAGCAGTGTCTACTGAGGTTGAGGGTAGATAGGGGGTAGGTGCTTTTAGTTTCTTTACTTTGTTTCTCACTTCTCTAGCTAGTTAGTAATAAGCAATAAATCTTATTATCTTACTATGCTGAGTTTGTTTTGCCTGTCACAATAATTACTGTGCAATCTCCTCGTCCTTATCTCAACCCTTGAGCCCTTTTCATCATATCTTCTCCCCGTTCCTCTTTGAGGAGGGGGAGTGAGAGAGTGGTTGTGGTGGAGCTCGGCTGCCCACTCAAGTAGAATGACCACAACATCTCTCTAGATGAAACCTCAGTAATGACATAGATATCTACGCATAAAATAGCTAACCTACTCCCTACCCACTTGTTAATCAGAAAAACAGGTATCTCTCCTATATGACTCATATTTTTTAGAGTAGGCATCTGAAAGAGTCAAAAAAATAAGTGTATAAGAAAAACAAAACAAAACAAAAACAAAACAAAACAAAAACAAAACAAGCAAACAAGCAAACAAACAAACAAAAAACCCTTCAGCCCTCCAAACCCCATCTCTCTGAATGACTAGAGTGGTTGCTATTATACTTTAAGTCTGCTGCCTGAAAGATATGTAAGTTAAAATTTGTATTACATATTCAAAAGAATTTGATATCAGAAAAGTGTAATCAATAAAGATATTTTTGATGACTGGATGGATGCCTTTCATCCAACTAATGATTAAGGCAAATCTAATAACCCCTAATATAGAAAAATATAAACTATGCTCCTTGGAGTATCATGAATGGCACTATGTTAGCAGAACTGCCACCCTGGGCCTCTGGAGGGAAAACTTTGACCTGTTAAGACTGATGGGTGAAGTCTCTTGGGAGGCAGGCCTGGAAGGCAAATGAGTCCAGGAAATCTGGATACTCTTCAAGAAAGAAATCTTAAAGGCACAGGAACAAGCTGTCCCCACATGCTGAAAGGTGAGCCGATGAGGAAGAGGACTTGTCTGGCTGAGCAGAGAGCTGTGGCTAGAACTCAGGAAGAAAAAGAGGGTATATGAC
>CM021697.1:152745847-152762674 GCA_011074415.1 Stictonetta naevosa
TGAAAATCATTCTTATTTTATACTTAGTCTAAAGAAAGACTTATGTGAATGAAATATCCCCCATTTTTGTTCATCTTCAGGTAGTAGATATATGTTCTTTTTATGTACTTACCTTCACCAACACAAATAGGTTAATTCTGCGGAAAAAAACAAACAAACAAACAAACAAACAAAAAAAACTTTTAAAGATTCAACCCTTCTCAATCTTTGTGAGTATTCACATTAGGAATACAGAAAAAAATAATGCTGGCAGGTATAAAGGTCAGTGGTTGGCACTAAGAATTACTTCATAGTAATATGTGCTTATAAAAAAGATGGAGAGTGACTCTTTTCTCAATCAGATAATGATAGGAAAAGGGAGCATGGTTTTGAACTAAAATAAGGGAGATTTAGATTAGAGGTTAGGAGGAAATTCTTCACTCAGAAGGTGGTGAGGCACTGCAACAGGTTGCTCAGAGAAGTTGTGGATGTCCCATTCCTGGAGGTGTTCAAGACCAGGTTAGATGAGGTCCTGAGCAACCTGCTGTAGTGGGTGGCATCCCTTCCTATGGCAGGGGGGTTGGAACTGGATGGTCCTTAAAGTCCCTTCCAACCTGAGCCATTCTATGATTCTATGATCTGCTCAGCTTGAAAAACCAAAACCAAAACCAAACCAAACCAAAAACAACAAAAACCCACCAACTTGTTAGCTTAGATACTAAAGAGTTGTGAAGCTACTTCAAGTACTTTCTTGAAGAATTACACAAATAATAAAAGTAAGAATGGCATTCAGTCTGTGGGGTGCAGGTTAGTCATCACTGGGGAAATCCTCAGCTCAGGAAGGAAGAATACGTAAGTAATGACTAGCTGTGTGAAATAACATTTTCTCTTTCCTCTCCCTCGCTTTCTCTGTCCTTCCCATCTCTTGCTTTCTGAAGGTTCTTAAGGTTAAATTCAGGTCCTCTACAGAATTTGACTCTGACACAGAGTTATTGCTCTTCCTTCTTTTAAAGGATTTCTCACTGTACAAGTGACAACTACATCTACTTTTTTTCAATTCACAATAAGAAGAAACTTTCATTTTAAGAAAAACATCAACCAAAGAACATTATGATGCCTGAAAAGATACAGATATCATCTGATCTAACTCACATATACAGTTGCTAATGAGTGAGATAATTATTTTATTGATTTAATTTTCTGTTGCAGAAAACACCATTTTTTTCTGCTTTAAAAAGTGTCCTGCAGTCAAAGAGGTATACATAAACCTAGTAGATTATAATAAGGTGACTTTAATGTATCACGAGACATGATACCACTTAATTAGAAAGAAGGGGAAAAAAAGTACAAAAGAACTTGCAACCATATCCAAATTTAATAAGAGAAATACAATCTTCCTGAAGTCAGTAATCTTTTAGAATTTGTGGTTAAAGTTAAACGATACACACGGGCAGAAACATCACAAGAAACTAAGTCATGACAAATCTTCAACACAAAACACGTAGCACAGCCTGAGCTCTCCATCTGCTAACAGAAACCAGGCACTGAGACTATCTGATTCAGATGAAGTGTTTCCCTCATTCTTTCATTAGCATTGCTTGTTTCTAGTGAGAAACTGCTTGTGTATTCTTTTTAATTATTATTATTTTATTTTATTTCTGGTGGATTAGTTTTGTTCTTTATAGTCTGTATGTGTGAACCACCTACAATCTCGTTTAATCTTATATAACAACATTTGGAAAATGAACTCTTCTTAACATTCTCAGTAGGCTGCAGTGGTCTAGAAGAAAACTAATTCATAATGAAATTTAACCTCAGTTCCTCAGTCTGGAAAGAAAAAAGGAAGGGTACTGAAGAAGGCAACAGCATCATTTCCAAGCTTGGTATAGCAAACTGACTGCCTTGTTACAAACATGCAGGTGCATTATAAGTAAGATATAGCTTTTGGGAAAGAAAAACAAAACAAACAAACAAACAAGAAAACAAAACAAAACAAAACAACAAAAAAGCAGGAGCTTCTTGCCTGAAAAATCTGTGTTAACTGAAAAACATCTCTGAATATATTACCATATTCAGACAGTGCCTACACAGACAAGACTGTAACTACTTCTCCATTTAGTGTGTCATGTGCCTCTAATTCAACTAAAGGATTTTAAAGGTAATTTTCCAACATAAGATTCCACTATGAGAAATTATAGTGCAAATAAATGGGTGATATTCATCCTTGGCTTGCATCTCTGGGAGTCATATATTTCTTATATCCTTACATGTCTGTCTTACATCCTTCACAAGATTTGGCAATGGTTATTATCCAGGATTTCTGGAGGCTGTTAAGGCACCCTCTCTAGCCCAACAGCAAAATGAAATGAGATAATCACTAAGCAGGCAGGGTTTCCAGCCTTTGCTGGCTCAGTCTGTTTCACCATGTTCAGTACATTTATAAAAATATAGTGAATTTATCACCAGGTGCCTTTGTCAAATTAAGATTTTAGATGAGAGAGGAAATCATGCTGCTCAGGAGGGCTTCTTAATTCTGTTCAGGAAGAATAAAACTAATTGCTTTAGCTTGTGCCATTTATACAAGAGTGTTTAATCCTTAAAAATACTGTATCTATGCTGCTTTAATAAGAATGCAGCCAAAGTGACTTTGAACTAATTTCTATTAAGGGCTCCTTACGTCTACACAGATAACTGTAATCTTCAGCTCAAGATCTCAAATTACTTGTCCATTCAAATTACATATAGATACAGAAGGGCTTTTCATTTATGAAATTCAGTCAATGAAATACTATCTACAATTATGCTGAAATATATATATATATGTTTTCCCCATCTTCTTTTTTGAGGTGAATGGGGAGTCTTACTCTATAAATGAACTCAAAACCTAGAAATTTAATGAGATCTCAGTATTACTGGGAACTTATCTGGTATGCAAAACAAGTGATGATAATATCTTAGAATTTGGTCCTTATAAAAAGCTTACCTTTAACTTCACGTTCAATCCCTTGTTTTCTCCTTTAATAATGCATTAATTTATTCCTGTGGCTATACCATCTTATTTGTGTGCAGCACCAACAAAAATGTTATCTTCTGAACTACTGACAGACAACAGTGCAACTGTGGCAATTTAAAGTGTTATGGCAATTTGGAAGACACATCAGTTAAAATTCTACAATTACTTTATTCATATTTTTTGTTTCTAAATACCAGGGGAAAGTTAGTGTCTCTTGAGGATGAAATTATATACTTTGCTTGTAAGAGAGAAGCAACCATATATTTATTGATACAATGTGCTGATCTAACAAGGTGTAATCATAAATAAGACAGCAACTTCACGAGATTTGAGATGGCAGGGTACATTCAATTATTTACTGCACAGAGAACAGGGTAAGTCAGACATGTCAGGGAAACCATTCTTTTGAGTCACAAGCCACTTCCACTCCTGCAACAGGTCCTGCAGCCTCTTCAACTCCCACAACTGGCCTTGTGGCCACTCTAGTTCTTGTGAAAGGCACTGTGGCTGGGCCAGAGAACAAATCCATGCTGGTATCAGTCGCCCCTACACACAAGATTGTATGGAGTGCACCATCACCATATGCCAGCTCATGACCTGGAAAGATGAAGAGGAACCCACAGTGGATGCATTGGCTTTCCAACTCCAGCAATACAAGGAAAGTTTTTTTGTTGTTTGTTTGTTTGTTTGTTTTTCCTCCCTACAGTCTACATCTTGGCCATTGGGAAACTTTCCTAAGAGGTCCACATACTCAAAGAGAATGTTGTAGAAAAACTGTCTTGGGAGTTCCAGCAATTCAAAGTGGACGTGTCCTTCTCCCTACCTGTTGTGGTGGTTTTACTCGAGTGGGCAGCTGAGCTCCACCACAACCGCTCTCTCTCTCCCCCTCTCCTCAAAGAGGAAGGGGGAGAAAAGACAACACAAAGAGCTTAAGGTTTGAGATGAGAATGATTTAATTAAAGGGAAAGGAAATGGGGAGAAAAAAGAAACAAAAGAAACAACAAGGCCACGCAAAAGCGCAGAGAGAAAGGAAAAACAATGTTATTCTCTACTTCCTATCAACGAGCGATGTTCGGCCACATCCTGGGAAGCAGGGCTTCAAAATGCGTACCGGTTGTTCAGGAGGACTGCCCTCCCCCACGAGAGCCCCCTTTTATTGCTGAGTGTGACATCAGGTGTTATGGAATATCCCTTTAGTCTGTTTAGGTCAGCTGCCCCGGTGATGTCCCCTCCCCATCAATTGCCCACCCCCAGCCTGCTGGGGCTTTGGAGGGCGTCCTGATGCTGTGCCAGCACTATGCAGCAACAGACACAACACTGGAGTGATACCAGTGCTGTTCCAGCTACGAGTGCAGAGCATAGCACTGTGTGGGCTATTGCAGGGAAAGCTGACTCCATCCCAGACAGACCCAACACACCTGTATGAACCAGTATCTTGGCTATTAGAAGGAAGTGTTCCTTTGCTCAAGAGAGACAATATAGTGAGTACTCACCACTTGTCACCCTGTGGTTTTACCTGTGTGACCACGGACAACACATGAGGAAATGGGATGGAAAATCTACCTCAACACTAGAGGCACAGATTCATGAGTTACAAGGAAAAACATTTTTATTATTATTATTATTATTATTTTTTTTTTTTCCCATGAAAACTGTTGCTCCAGTTTCCAGTGGAAAGTCCCCCAGACACAGTAATAAAAGCTTGACCAGGACTAGAGGGCCTTACCTCCAACTAGGAGAAGGAACAAATGGGTTTACTGGGCTGTGGGGATTCGGTGTCCTGCCACATCAGACCAACAAAATTACAAGGCTCTAGTGGACACCAGTGCACACTGTACCTTAATGCCATTAATCTGTAAAGAGATAGATCATATTTATATATCTGGATTGGCAGAGGGATCCTAGCAGCTAACTATATTGGAGGCCAAAGTGAACCTAGCTGGGAATGAGTGGCAAAAGCACCCCTTTGGGACTGGCCTGGAGAATCCATTCATCCTTGGTAGAGATTGCCTCAGGAGAGGATACTTCAAAGATCAAAAAGAGTACCAGTGGGCTTTTGGCATAGCTGCCTTGGAGACAGAGGACATTGAACACTTGTCTACTTTGTCTGATACCTCACATGACCCTTCTGTTGTAGGGTTGCTGAGGGTTGAAGAACAGCTGGTTTCCATCACTACCACAACAGTGCATCAGCAGCGATATTGCAAGATTCCCTGAGATTCCCTGATTCCCAGCCATAAGCTGATTCATCAGCTGAATAGGCAGGGAGTGATCAGCATGACCCACTCATGCTTAAATAGTCCCCTTCAAATGGCCACTGCAAAAGTCTAATGGAGATACAGTGGACTATCATGGTCAAAATGAAGTCATGTCAGTGCTGAATGCTGCCATACCAGACATGTTAGAACTTTGATATGAACTGGAGTCAAAGGCAGGCAAGTGGTATGCCACAATCAATATTGCTAATGTGTTTTTCTCTATCCCTTTGGCAGCAGAATGTAGGCCACAGTTTACTTTCATGTGAAAGGGCATCCAGTACACCTGGAACTGACTGACCAAGGGGTGGAAACTCAGTCCTACCATTTGCAGTGGACATATCCAGACTGCACTGGAACAGAATGAAGCATCTGCAATACACCAATGATATCATCATGTGGAGCAACAAAGCAGAAGTATTTGAGAAAGGGAAGAAAATAGTCCAAATCCTTCTGAAAGCCAGTTTTGCCATAAAAAAAAAAAAAAAAAAAAAGTAAGGTCAAAGGACCTGCACAGGAGATCCAGTTTTTACGAATAAAATGGCAAGACAGATATTTTTGAGTGGACCTGTGTGGAGCCAAGAGTTGGACTCGATGATCCTTGTGGGTCACTTCCAACTCGGGATATTCTACGATTCTGTGATTCTATGATTCATGTTGTCAGATCCCAATGGATGTGATCAAGAAAATAACAGCTATACCTCTGTCAACTAGCCAAAAGAAACATAAGTTTTCTTAGGTATTGTGGGGTTTTGGAAAATGCATATTCCAAATTACAGTCTGATTGTAAGCTCTCTCTATCATAGAGTTGATAATCATAATCAGCTGATAACCATAGAATGGCCAAGGTTGGAAAGGACCTTAAAGATCATCTACTTCCAATCCTCCTGCCATAGGAAAGGGATGCCACCCATTACAGTAGGTTGCCCAGGGCCTCATCTAACCTGGTCTTGAACACCTCCAGGGCTGGGGCATTCACAACCTCTCTGGGCAACCTGTTCCAGTGCCTCATCACCCTCTGAGTGAAGAATTTCCTCCTAACCTCTAATCTAAATCTCCCTTCTTTAAGTTTAAAACCATTCCCCCTTGTCCTATCATTATCTGATTGAGAAAAGAGTCACTCTCCATCTTTTTTATAAATCCCCTTTAAGTAATGAAAGGTTGCAACAAGGTCACTCCCAGAGCCTTCTCTTCTGTAGGCTGAACAGCCCCACCTCTCTCAACCTTTCTTCATAGGAGAGGTGATCCAACCCTCTGATCAACTTCGTGGCACTCCTCTGGACCAATTCTAACAGATTGACATACTTCTCCAGACCTGGATGCAGCACTCCAAGTGGGACATCACAAAGGCAGAGTAGAGGGGCACAATCATGTCCCTTGACCTGCTGGTCACACCTCTTTTGATGTAGCCCAGGATACAGTTGGTCTTCTGGGCTGCAAGCTGGTTCGTGCTGAGCTTTTCGTCCACCAAACTCCCCAAGTCCTCTCAATGAGTTCTTCTCGCAGTATGTACTCATGTCCAGGATTGCCCTGTGCCAGGTGCAGCACCTTGCAGTCAGACTTGTCGAACCTCATTAGGTACACGTGGACCCAATTTTCAAGCTTGTTCAGGTCAGGTGACCTGGAAGAGCAATCTCAAATTTTCCCTGAGCAATGACAAGCCTTTGAACAAATGAGTGATAGTTCATGCAGTAACCATTGGGCCATTCAGGAAGGAGAAGATGCAAAAAATATGCTTTACTATGCAGCCAGGAAGAATGGCCTTACCTGGAGGCTCTGGCAGAAAGCACCAGAGGAGACTCAAGGTTGACCCCTAGGGTTTTAGTGTAAGGGATACAGAGGACACAACTCCAATGGAAGGAGATATTAGCAATATATGAAGGGGTTTCATTTACGTTAGAAGTGGTTGGTACTAAAGCACAGCTCCTCTTGGCACCCTGACTGCTGGTGCTGGGCTGGATGTTCAAAGGGAAGGTTCCCCCTACACTTCATGCAAATTATGCTACATGGAGTAAGTGGGTTATACTGATCACACAACAGGCTTGAATAGGAAACCCTGGTTGGCCAGGAATCTTGGAAGTGATCATAGACATGTGTCAAGGTAAAGGGGACTTATCAGAGTCTCACATTTGCCTTTTTCAGAGCCCTGCTCAGGACTTTCACTGAGATAGTTTCACAAAGTTGAACATAGTTAATAAGGTGACCGATAAAAATGATTCGGAATTGCTGTTGATAAATACACTTACAGCACTAGTGCTAATATATTATAATAGTGATAGCAAAATGCTATCCCAGGTATTCCTCACCAAAGGGTGAAGGAACAGAGCGAGCTTACCAAAAAGGTGTTCCTGTCTTGGTGGAGGAGGAATATAACCCGTCAACTGCCTCTTCTAGGTTTCCAATTTCTTCTTTCTTCCACTGCTCTTTTCATTTCCTCACTTTTTTTTTTTTTTTTTCCCAACACTAACTTTCTTTACACTAACTTCTAACACTTTTTTATATCCTAACCTTATTTGTAACCTTATTTGCTCACTCCTGGGTGTGATATTTAGCATAATTTGTGTGAAGAGTCAAGTAGTATAGTCATATATGTTTAGCACTCCATTAAGCTCATTATCATTGTCAGAGGTGTGAAAATCAATTTTCATTTTACACATAATAAAGCAAAAGTTTTCACTCTCAATGCTGTGGCCTTCAAGATTCTATTCTTCCATCAAAACAGAGCCATCCCACCAACACAAGACTCCCTCCTTCAGCAAGATCTCAAACTAAGCCTGTGGACCTCCATCCACAAAGTCTATATAAGAAATAAACAGGAGCAAGTTGCTCAGCTCACATTTGCCCAAGGACGGTGCTTATCAGTGACACTAACAAGATTGACTGATCTCCACCACAGATCAGAAAGCAAAAATTTCAGGCAATTGTCAAAGAAGAATGTGATGCATGCTGAAGAGGACCCACTATATAATAAAGTAAGAGAAAATGAGAAGCAATATGCCCAGTTCACAGACGGGTCCTGTCATACTGTGGGAAAACATTGGAGTTGGAGGGCTGCTGTATGGAGTCCTACATGACAAGTTGCAGAAACTGCTGAAGGAGAAGGTGAATCAAGCCAATTTGCAGAAGTGAAGGCCATCCTGTCTTTAAATATTGCTGTCTTTAAATATTGCTGAACGAGAAAAGTGGCCAGTGGTCTGTCTGTATATTGACTCATAGATAGTGGAAAAGTGTCTTGTGGGGGTGGTTACAGCAATGGAAGCAGAGCAAATGGCAATGCAGAGGCAAACCTATCTGGGCTGCTGTACTCTGGCAAGATATTGCCATTCTTGTAGAGAACCTGGTTGTAAAAGTACACTACCTAGATGCTCATATACCCAAGAATGACACTGAGGGACATCAGCAGGTGGATCAGGCTTCTAAAATTGGAGTGGCTTAGGTGGATCTGGACTGACAACATAAGGGTGAGTTATCAATAGCTCAGTGGGCCATGTGTGTCTTCCACATCCAGGAAGAGATGCAACATATAGATGGGCTCGTGACTGAGGGGTGGACTTGACCACAGACACTATTGAACAGATTATCCATGATTGTGAAACATATGTTGCAATCAATCAAACAAAATGATTAAAGCCTCTCTGGTAAAGAGGAAAATGACTGCAACATCAACATGGGGAGGCCTGGTGGATTGATTATATCAGAATTCCACAAACCCACCTTGGCAAATGCCATGTTCTTACTATGGTGGAAGGAACCATTGATGGCTGGAAACATATCCTGTGCCCCATACCACTGCCTGGAACACTATCCTGGGCCTTGAAAAGCAAGTCCTATGGCAACATGGTAGCCCAGGAAGAACTGAGTCAGACAATAGGACTCCTTTCCAAAACAACCTCATAGACACCTGGGCCCAAAAGCAAGGTATTGAATAGGTTTATCCACATCCCTTATCATGCACCAGCCTCTGGAAAAAGTGAATGATACAATGGACTGTTTAAGACTACATGGAGAACAATAGGTGCTGGGACTTTCAAACACTGGGATACACATTTAGCAAAAGCCACCCTGTTATTCAGCACTAGGGGATCTGTTGAGCTGGTACTGCCTAATCATAACTCTTACATCTGTAGAAGGGGATAAAGTCCCTGTAATGCACATAAAGAACATTCTGGGGAAGACAGAATAGGTTATTCCTGCTTCGGACAAAGGCAAACCCCATGTATGGGATTCTTTTTGATCAAGAACCTGGGTACACTTGGTGAGTAAATCAGAAGGATGGGGAAATCCAATATGTACCTCATAAGAATTTCTTTTGCAGTGATAATAGCACATAATTTGAATTGTATTATGTTAATTGCTATATAATACTGTCATCACTGCTATGGTTGCTATATGTCATATCAATGGCATTACAGTAAGAATCACATAGAATAATAAAAAATAAATTTTGCAAGAACCAGACAAGTGCAGCAGTGATGGAACCAGAACTGGTTTCAGCATGCAACAGTCCAAAACCACCCACTATCTCTCCTGCTTTGAAGGACTTATATGACGAATAGTCATGGACTAAATGAACTCAATGAACATTTTAAAGGGATGGCACATAGATTTAGGGAACAATATTTGTGTGTATATACAGTATTTGTGTGTATATATCAAAAGACAACAAAGGTAGTGGTGATTAATTGGGATGTATTGGAAAGTGTGGGACTTGAACATGACATAGATGATACAGAATAAGGGGTGGATATTGTCCTGATTTTGGCTGTGATAGAGTTAGTTTTCCTCCTAGTAGGTGGCGTGGTGCAGTGTTTTTGATTTAGGAAGGTAATTATGCTGATAACACACTGATGTTTTAGTAGTTGCAGAGCAGTGCATACCCTATACCAATGACTTTTTAACTTCTTAAACTTCCCTGAGGGTGCACAAAAAGCTGGGAAAGGACAGAACCAAGACATCTGACCCGAACTGGCCAGACCAATATTGCATACCAGATGACACCATGCTGAGCAATAAAACTGAGTGGACTTGGCTGGGGGATGCTGAAGGGAAGGCTGCTCCTTGGGGTCTGCCTGGGCATTGGTCAGCAGGTGGTGAGCAATTGCATTGTGCATGCTTCATATGTTCTTTTATGATTATCATTATCATTATCATCATCATCACCATCATTAAGTAAAACAGACAAAATGCCACCGTGATTGGAATATCCTTCCATATTTAGTGGCATTTTGCCCTTCAAATTTCAGTGTGCAAGATGTCCCTCTCACCTTGTCTTATAACTGTTGCTACCATAGATTGCATTCGTAGTTGATCTTGCATACAACTAAGAGCTAGAGAAGCTAGCATTATCTTGGGCTACACCAAGTGCATCTACAATCAGTTTGTTGTCCAATATGTTATTTTTTTCCTACTGAGATGATATATCTGATAAGAGCCATTGATTAATTCTACAATGCAAATAGAGAAGACCAGAGAGGATACTCTAACTTGTTTAAATCACTTGTAGTTGTGCTTAGTTTATTTATAGGGACGTCAGCATGTATACTATGAAAGACTCCCAGTCCTGTTCCTATGATACCATTCACATCTCTCCATGTTTGTTTTGGAGAGGTGAGGGTTTGCCTGTGTGTCGCAGAATTGGATTTACACAACTATAATGTAGCAGCAATTAAGGATTTATTATACACCTTTATAGTAAATATCAAGGTTAGATTATATGATTTTAGCAGCTCCTAATCAATATCTAAGTATTTATGGTCTAAGTATTAGTCAATTGACACAATGATCTAAAGGAATTTGCTACAATAGAAACAGTTACTTTGTTAAAGATTTTTGAATGGCAAGGTTCACCCGAGATTACTGCAGGGTCCTGGAGGCTTTCTTGATCCAGTCATGCACTTAAAAAAACACTTCATAGACTGAATTACTCACTCTACTTCTTTTTCGGTATTTGTCTGCAGACTAGTTTATTCCTTGAGGATTCAGCCTTGAGATGCTTTTCCCCTCAGGGCATCCTAGCTCAGGGGGAGATCAAGGGTACAGCTCACTGGAGAGCTCAGAGATTCTTGTTTGGGATCACTGTTTACAGGATTGAGAGACCATTGTCTTTTGATTTTCTAAAATTCAAGTCTTTTACCAGTTTGTTTAGGAATCTGGTTGTGCAATTCCCTTCCACTTAACACTTAATTGTGTCCTTGTCCATTAGACACATAGGGTCAGGATATGATGATCCAGTCTCTATATCACATAAACAAAAGGTGTTAAGGGGAGAGAGGCTGTCAGCCTTCACCACACACTGTTGGTAACAGAGGAATGGTGTCAAGGTGACTTTTCCTTTGGTTATGGAGAAAAAAGAGATGTGACACCATATTTATTAGATAAAGTGACTGATTTGTAGTCAAGCTCAGATTCCTTCATTAATGCCTATAAGAGATTTCATGGGAATGAACTCTGCCTGGATAATGAGCTGTCAGTTTCACGGAGTGATCACATCAAGTCTGACTTTGGCTTACAAGCCTGAGCAAGACTTATGCCAAGTACAGGAGCGGAGCATACCCACCACACTGTACGGGAGCAGAGTGTATCCACCATACTGCATATTATGATTACTATACTATACTATACTATACTATACTATACTATACTATACTATACTATACTATACTATACTATTCTATACTATACTATACTAACCATCCTGCATAAGATGCACTTAGAGAACACGTTGCTTTGATTGCAGAGATAATATTTTGCATCAGTAGATTTACTCATTTAAGAGACCATGATGGATGAAATAACACTAGTTGCATGCCCGTATTCCTGACCACATACAGTCCAATTTCATAAATTTGTGGGAATAGATTTTTTTTATTATTATTATTTTTTGGGGGGGACAGATGTTTTTGTACCAATCTTAGTAATGTCTATTTTAAATTTAAATGATAGCCTCACGCTATGGTGAACCCAGAGGTAGACTAAAAAACAAGTTGTATTAAGGTAAAATTGTACCAATAGTCCAATCTTTCAGAGGTTCAAGGTTTCATATATTTTGATTTTGGGTTTGATGTAATGTTGTACACAGAAATCTGAGATGACTTCTCATGGGTAGACCCATTCATCATCTGGCAACCTGTTTTAATTTCTTTCCCTGCCATTCCCCAAAGTCAGGGAACTTTATTATCAGATTCATCTTTATCTAAGCTCCATTCATTTCCTAAGTATAATTCAGTTTCATGCATGACCATGGTAGAATGATTTAAATACTACTTACTACTTTCTACAGTGTAGGCCCATACTCCCAGCATACGTAATGTGAGCTTCAGATCACAGCCAATCTAGGGTTCTTTGCCCATATGTTGGGAAGAATAGCATTGTTAAGATTTGGAATAACAGCATGAACACAGCATTTCTGTCTGTCATCTTGTGGAGTGCTGAGAAAAATAAAGATTTTTTTCAGTGAGGGAATTCCAAACATGTTACCCTGATAAAAAGAAGGAAAAATCCATTGTGCACTAATTCTACATTTTTTACTACTGCTATTGGTAGCTTACCAAGCAAGTGGACCACCAGGTTTAATTAGGGTCATATGTACAGTACTGTTGGATGGTAAATTGGACATCACAGGCTTCCCTGGCTGTAATTTTGTTATATATTCTCTTTCCCCAATAGGTGGAGAGCTAAATTCCACTTTTAAAAAGAAAGCTCAGCCTACAGAGTTTCCCTTAGGTACATATGTCATTGATGGAGTACTTTGAGACAGGTGACAGGTGTGGTTTGAGACTCCTTTTCAGTAAGCCATTAGTTCTTTCTGCCATCCCATTTGATTGAAGGTAGTATGATCTCTGGAATACCCAATTGATTCCTTCTTGTTTTGCCCAGTCTTGTACTTTTTTACAAGAGAAATGTCACCCATTATTACTTTGGATAACATCAGGGGTGGGTAAGTAGATGTGAGAAACAAGACAATAGCCTTCACATTGTATTTTGCCCATCAGCCTTCTGCCACTTAATCACCATAAGCAAGCTGGAAACTACTTCCACTCCTTTAAGGATGTATCAATATCCCACAGAGGATTTGAATTGTCAATCGGCCTGAGAGACCATAAAGTTTACCCTTAATTGATATGTAGAGGTGGCGTTTTAGCAGAATGGTCTGCTTACAATTTCAATATACACTGGGAAAATTCTGTAAGAATATTTTCACAAGTTTGTTTCTTTTTTCGTTTTGTTTTTTGTTTTGTTTTTCTGTTTATGGGGCAGCCCTTATTCTGTGTTTCAAAGTAAAGTGCTTCCTTACCAGTATGACCTAGGTTTTGATGTAACCATTCTCCCAACCAATCCAACTCAGTATTTAGGGATTCAGGTACTATCTGCCTGAGCAAGGCCTTAGGCACAATGACCAGTGTTTAAGCAAGACAATAGCCAGACCATTGGGATGAGGAGGCACACTGTCACAGTGTTTAATTGTTTTGAAAATTGAAAACCTCTTCAATAATAGATTTTCAATTTCAAACTACTTGATAAAGAATCTTTTGCAATCTGGAATTTTGAGTTATTAAATATTAGGAGAAGCATGCTTCTAGATACTGGTTGCCCTCTACAATCTTGATGGTCTGTGTGTGAGAGCAAACTCTACCCACCACTCACAGTCTTTCTCCCAGTGGAAATTCTGACTGCAGTGTTCATGATCACGTTTTTCTGATAACATATTGGTTGTGTACGTACTTGGAATCCTGCCCTATAAACAAGGTTCTACGAAAGAGCCATCTGTCATTAGAAAACATCACATATACAAACAAACCAGACAGCAAAAACAGAAACATTTATTTTCCTTCTTGTATGCCTGTGTGGTCCTCCTGTCTGCTTCTCACTGAAGGCCACCTGTGTCTGCTTCACTTGCAAAACTGTCAGAAGGACCTCCATAGCTGTTGGAAGAACATGGTGGCAAACAGTAAATCTATGAAAAGTTTTTTTTTTGTTTTGTTTGTTGTTGTTGTTGTTGTTTTTTCCATGTGCAGCAATTAAGGGGACATAAATGCAAATCACTCACTTAACGTTATGTATAAGCTATGTGACAACATTATGTGTGCTTTCTTAAGAAATAAATATTTCAGTCTGAGATCCAGTCCCAAGAGTAGAGATCAGTTGTCCACAGCAAACCTAGAAAAGCAGTCATTCATGTGTTAATACAGTCAAAAGCAGGATACAACCAGAGTTCTGCAAGATTTGCAGAACTGGAGGACACATCTACAGGAAAAAAAAAAAAAAAAAAAAAAAAAAAAAGGGAAAAATAGAGAGGATCAAAACTATACTTCCAGTGGATGTTGGCATATTGAAATCCAGTAGCCAGACTGACAAACACAGCAGTTTTGGGTCCAATAGTCATAGTTTCCATGGAGCCTTGACTAGCAAAACCCTGGTATTCCTGTACCATAAGGATATCCAAAAAGAGAGCTTCACAGACAAAAAAGGTAAAACACAATATTTTACCTGGACCAAAGCTTTCAATAGTGCATTATAAAGTCATTTACAGCCATTACTTGAAAGTATAATTAAAAACATATTTCTTTGTGACTTCCAAATATCATCTAGCTGGCACTAGCAGCCACAGGTTTAGGTTCTTTAGGTTCTCCAAAATATTCTGTCTGCTCCATGCATGGAAAGCCAAAGTTTTCTTTGTCTCCTGATCTTATCTTATTCTGGATAGACTTGATTAAGGTACGCTATATTCCTTCTTCTAGTAAAAGATGTTCACCTTTTTATCATAATTACCATATAGAGCTTTTAATTTTCTAGGTGACTGTAGAGAAGTATGGGACTGATAATTTGTCTTTCCTTAAAATGAACAGAAATGTGTTAGTTATCATTTTGTTTCATTTTGTCTGCCAGTGAGTAGGCATTCATGTGTGTTTGTTTCAGTGAATTAAAAAAAAAAAAAAGATACCTGCTGTGTCTCTCACAGTGGACAGTGGAAATGGTGAGGAAAATCTAAGAATTGCTATAGCAAGGAGAGTTGCTACTGCACCTGGAGACTTTGAAGTCTCTTTTCAATGGTTATTTCTTGGGGTTTTAAAAGTTAGTGTCTTTAAACAAGAGGAAACCTCCAAACAAATCATACCTTTAGTTATCTAACAATACCTCTTTTCTCTCCTGTTCCCAGGTGCAAAATGTTACATCTATATAAGAAAAGGTATGAATTCAGATGCTGGAATAAAGGGTGAGCTCCATGTATTTAGTCATTCTGCGTATCATAAATTGTGTAACTCCTATAGCAGTTGTGTGGAGTTGTTAAACAAATTCTTTTCAAATTCTTTTCATTTTCTTGAGTCCTAGTTAAATTATTAATGACCCATCACAACATATTCTTCCTATATTTTATTTATTCTTCCTATATTTTATTTAACACCCCCCCCCGCCCCCCCCCCCCAAAAAAAAAAAAGAAAAAGGAAAGGAAAGGAAAAAGATAAAGGCATACACAGTCCATACTAGCCTATCTGTTTCTCCCTCAAAATATTTTCTGGATAATGATATTCCTGTTCTCTACATTAAAACTACTTTTTTTTTTTTTTTTTTTTTTTTTTTTTTTTTCCTGAGAGTTTAACTGATTCAGGAGATTCCAATGGTATTTTTGAATTTTACAGACTTCAGAAATCTTAGACACTTTTAAGAAAAACTGATGGTTCTTTACTTTTCTGTTCTTTGGTGCCTAAATCTTTATATCCTCTGATATAATTTGGGACCCTTCCCCCCATAAAAATTGGAAGTACACAACAATGGAAAATATTGAAGTCTTACATTTTTAGAGTGTTATATTCTTGTACTTTTCTAACCAGTAAAATAAGATGTGGTTCTATGGTCAAATAATGTGTTAAGTCAGATAGGTTTTAAATGGGATCTCCAGGTAAACTGACATTTTGAAGTCAAAGGTGCTTGTTTGAACTAAAAAATAATAGTAATAATAAAGTATCATTCTGAAATCAAATGAGAAAATTAAAGCAGTTGTTGTCTTTTCCTCGTGGTGGATATATTTTTTCAACAGAGACATGTCTAGTCCACCAAGAAGAGACACCAGCACTGACTAAAGCACTAGCTGTCTCACTCTGAAAGCCTGTCAAAGCCTCTCATGCACTTAGCTTTTGATGAAATTCTGTTTCTTGAAGGAAAATGATTGATGGAAGTTTTTTACTGACTATAATTGAAGTCTAACTGGATATCAGGAATCAGGAAGAGGATTGCTTTGAACCAAGAGCAAATGCTGACCTTGTACACAGACAAGGAGTTGCAGGAAGAACTTGTGTGAATGGCAAGGTCAAGTTTATCTAACTGGGTAAACAATGCTGCAGATGGATTTCCCTGAGGAAAACAGGTGGAAATTTTCTTCCTCTTGATATGCTTTTTTAGGAGCATAGAACCTGAGTAAGTCTGGTTGACATAAGGGCACAACTTTTTAGAGTGCAGTACTTCCCTGAAAGAAAGAAAGAGAGAGAGAGAGAGAGAGAGAGAGAGAAAGAAAGAAATAAAGAAAGAAAGAAAGAAAGAAAGAAAGAAAGAAAGAAAGAAAGAAAGAAAGAAAGAAAGAAAGAA
>CM021697.1:152762774-152790124 GCA_011074415.1 Stictonetta naevosa
AAAAGAAAAAGAAAAAGAAAAAGAAAAAAAGAAAAAGAAAAAGAAAAAGAAAAAGAAAAAGGAAGAAAGAAAAAGAAAGAAAGAAAAATAAAAAGAAAGAAAAAGAAAGAAAAAGAAAAAGAAAAAGAAAAAGAAAAAGAAAAAGAAAAAGAAAAAGAAAAAGAAAAAGAAAAAGGAAGAAAGAAAAAGAAAGAAAGAAAAATAAAAAGAAAGAAAAAGAGAAAGAAAGGAAGAAAGTCAGTTCCTATCATAGAGTTACCTAAGCTTGTGAAAAGTACTCTTAAGTAAACTAAGCATCACAACCATCCCTTTTAAGTACATAGCATATTTCTAAAGGCTTTGCAGCCTCTGACATAACTATACAGTAACATGAATATTAAACATTCATGAACAAAGGAACTCCAAACAAATAACAGACTCATATTAAAACAAAGAACACCATTCACTTGCTGTTCCATCAATACAAACTATGAGAGCATACAATGCATGACAGATGTCAATCACACCTCTGGGATGTACATACATACTCCAGTGATAGGCGTATTGAAAAGATATACATTAGTCTACAGTGTCCAGCTAATTGCAGTAAACAACGTAGCATAGAAAATGAGAGCCATCAGTCTTCTTCCCATTGTTATTATTTGATCTAGGATAGTATGTTGGAAGGAAAATTTAATTATGAATAAATAGGCATTTCCTGCCTTTCACAGGACTTCAGTGCTATACACAAGATGCAAGCAGTACCATTATCATAGCAAAGCATGAACGACAGGAATGAATTGAAGGACAAGGAGATTCCTACTGCCCTCCCTTCTCTTCTGTCAATATTGTGGTGGCACAGTGGTTATGGGTTCTCAACCTGGACTCTCAGCAAGATTGTTCTTGGGAATGTATATGAACTCTGTATATAAATGTAGGGTTAAGTATTACATATTGGATCTGCATTTACCACAAGAGCTTTGTAATACCTACAGAAGTACAAAATATTGTGTCAGAAATTCTGTAGGTAGATTTTTCCTGTGCAAAGTGGTGATACTACATAAAAAGTTTTCCACAAAAATTTTGTCTGAGATTTTCAACACTAGGAAAATTTAAAAGCCCAGTTATGTATTAAGAATAAAGCTTTCAAAAACATCTTAAGTAAATAATATCTCAGCCTTTCAAGTCCATCAGCTAGTAAACAACACTTGTCCATAAAAGACACATTTCATCACACTATCCCACAATTCAGTAAGTTGTACAAACCCAAGGCAGAGGTAGTATACCAGTGTATTTTATCTCTGGTTGAAGCTATCATGCATAAAGACAACCGATTATCTCAGTATAATCAATACAGGAATTTCAGCATACCAACTTGTTTATTTTGAAAGTCAGCCTGAACAGATCAAAGTACAAAAATCTGCAAGCAACTCCTTGCTATAGGGGTATTCCTTTACTTGTGAATGTTTTGTTTCATCAAAATAGCAACTTCTTTATAGGAAACATTATTATTTGTGTGTGTTTGAAACCAATTAATAATCATTAGTCATTACCGTTCTTTTTTTTTTTTTCTTAAACTATTTTAGCAAGAACTAAAACATACTACAGTATTGTTAAATTGAGCAAAAATAAAACGATTTTTTCATTCATACCAATAAAGTTTAGATATTTGACCCTGAGGTGGGACCAAAGAAATATTTAGTATAGTATGTACATATCTTGGAAGTTTAATTTAAGCCACAGCATGCATTTTAAGAACCTTCTGAGAACTTCTATTTTTACCTGTTTATCTTCAGTGTTTTTGACTATACAATTAAAAGTCATTGATACTGAATAATTTGTGGGATTGAATTGAAACATAAAATTTCAAATATAACTAAATAAAATATGTTTTTGATAAATCAGCATTTTTATTCAGATTTGTTGACCTCTAGACTCAGTGCTGTTGTAATTACGTAAATAAGAAAGCAGATTACAGAGATGGATAAATATAAACTCTGAACTATTTTTCCTAGTATAATGTGCAAATCTTTTGTCTAAATGCATACATGAATTTCTAATTTATTAATTCTCATATATATGACTTCAAAACTTCATTCTTCTATGCCATTTTGAATTAATCATATTAGCCATTTGTTGCTTAAAGTGCTCAGATATTTGGAAATGTTTCTAGAGAATGATGTTATTTCCATTTCAACCCCATAAGGGATATAGGGTAATTCAAAATGTCTCATATTGCTCTTGGAGGCAACAACTCAGCGAGTGTTTTTTTCCCTTTATTTATTTATTTATTTATTTTTATTTTTATTTTTTAGTTGCTTCTATGTTTGTTAAAAATGTCTTATTTCTACCTAAGCCTCACTGAATCAAAACATAATAACTGGACATTCCTACGCAGCATAGTGGGTAAGAATTCAGGATCTGCTTCTGTTTCCATGCAAAATCAGATCCAGCAGCTGAGATCTGATTTTACAGGGAATTAAACCAAATTATCACACCATGTAACAGTCTGATATATTTTCTGTTTTTCTGTTTTTCTTTTTCTTTAATAATACATCACGATAATATGATCAGTGGGAACTAATCTCCTGTCACATTAATGGGACTATATCAATTTAGAATCTGTGGAAATTCTGGGCTTATTTTTCTGTGCATGTAGTTTTCAGACATGCACTACCTATTCATTCAATATAGCTTCAAAGCACGGTGATTTCTCCCTTGATGCAGAGCAACAGTATGAGAACACAGTGGTTGTTTTATCCTGTGTGATTTAGGTCAGTGAACGTGCACTGTCAAATAGTGAAATGAAATGTGTATATTGTATAATGAAGAAATTGATATAGAATTTATAAACTGACAGTTTATTATAAAATCTTATACAATTTCTAGTAAATTCTTTAGTCTTATTGCAAGTTGTTTCAGCAGCAGCTGCAGCTGTTAAAAACATGCTGGGAAGTGATAATGGCAGTGCTTAACACTTCATTATGTATCATTAATTCATGTCATCATTATGTTTCTCTATTTACATTGTGCTGGCGTGTAATTTATCTGCTTACTTTCCTATACATTTTTTCCAAGGAAAAGCCTTAACTTTCACCGCCATATTTTTTTCTCAAATAACATTACAACTCTCTTAGCTTCCTATATAGGCATTTGAAGTTTTTTTTTTTTTTTTTTTTTTTTTTTTTTTCTCTAAGTATTACTAGGAAGCTAATCAATGGTGAGTTAGTTTAACACTTCATCAGATCATCATTCCATAATTCAGAAGAAACCAGCATGCCCTTTGCAGTGCAGCTGGATTACTTTCAAGAGGAAAGGAATTCCTGATCTGATTCCTTATCTCTTGTCAGGAATATAAAATATTTTCCACTGGTAGGAAATGGTGTTTCATACATCAGGCTGTTGTGTTCATGCTATCGTTCTGATATCTAGCATAAAAAGAGTCACATCTTCTTCACCTGGGAGGAGAATTAGAACTGCTTTGTCTCTCCTGAGGCCAATACTTATGCTGGTACTTCATTAAATTGCTCAAGAATGATGGAAACGGCAAGAGACTGAAAAGGTCACCTTGCAATGCCTCTTGTTTATGCCCAGTGAGCAGTAAACCTGAGGCTAAGTAGAGAAAAAAAAAATAATGTCGCTAACAAACAGGCAAGTAACCTTACCAACAGATACGTAAGGCAACTTAAACGTTTAATTGCTTTCTCTATTATAAATCTAAACATAGATTTATGACCATAGTCATTATTACTCATGATTAATGAAATCACTTTTATTGTTTGGTTGGTTTGGTTTTGTTTCCCATTTGCTTTATATGTTGTTACTCCTTCAGAACAGTTATGCTCTTTAATTTTAGTCTAGCAAATCTCCAGTTATTTCACTGATTATGTATGTTTATCTTATAAATATATATATATATTTGAATTGTTTCTATTAGCCTTTTGAGGCAAGAAAAAGAAGCCAACTTTACCATGTTGAAATACATATCTATATTGTGGATTTAAATGCTTGCTTCAGACGTAGGTACATACATCTCCAATAGATCTTATTTGAATTCTAAATATTCTGTCATGTTTTAATTGAGTCCACAGTAACTCACACTGGAACAGGACTTTGAGGAACCTAAAGCAGCATTCTGGTATGAAAACATCAAAATAAGTTCCATATCAAGTACTATATTGAGACACTATGTATATACATATAGATAATTTATTTATTAAGAAAGTTAAATTCCAAAATATTTGCATATCTAAATATAAGTTTTGTTAATTTAATATTAAAACATGTGATGTTGAAAAGATTTTGTTTGTTTGTTTTTAACCCCCAAAGAATTTTAAAATAAGCCATTCATTTTCATATAAGAAGACCCAGGGAAATGTAAATATATTACACTGTTGGAAGACCATCTTCTTTGTATCACAAAGAGGTCTGGGAATGCATGTAAAAAAGATAATAAATAAAACAAAACAAATTAAAATAAAATAAACTCCTGACAAAAACTCTGAAGCCCTGAGCTGAAAAATATTATGGATATATATGCAGAATTAGTCTGGCACACTGTCAGAGTCAAATAATCAGGATAACCAATAACCAGAGTGCAATAACGAGGTTCTTTGAATACTCTACACATGGAGAGTGGAGGGTTATACACACAAGTGTTCCCAAGGTAGCAAGCATGATCTACATGATCAGAATGTGAAATAATCTAGTCCCTAATATCCAAAAAAAAGTTATTTCGCAGAAAAAGTTATTTGGAAAATAACACAAGGTGTTTTAGAGTCATTGAATCATAGAATGGTTTGGGTTGGAAGGGACCTGAAAGATCCAGCTCCAAGCCCCCTGCCAAGGGCAGGGACACCTCCCACTACATCAGGTTGCTCAAAGTCCCATCCAACATGGCCTTGAACACTCCAGGGATGGGGCATCCGGAGCTTCTCTGGGCAACTTGTTCCAGTGCCTCGCCTATCTCACAGTAAAGAATTTATTCCTTATATCTAATACAAACCTACCCTCTTTTAGTTTAGGCCATTACCCCTTGTCCTGTCACTACACTACCTGACAAACAGTCCCTCTCCAGCTTTCCTGTAGGCTGCCTTTAGGCACTTACTGTGCCTAAAGAATCTAACAAACCATTTCTAACCCTTCTTGAAAACTGGAACAACATTTTCCATCTTCCTGTCAACTGGGACCTCTCCCAAGACTATTGAAGAATAATTCAGTGAAGTCTTGCAATGACATCAGCCAGCTCTCTGAGTGCCCTAGGATGAATCCTACTAGCTTCCATTGACTTATATACATCCTAGTAGAGCAATAAATGCCACGCAACTTCATTGGTTGGCTGGGAGTTTATTGTTATCAAAGTCATAGTCCTCCAGCTCAGGACACTTGGGATCCCAGAGACCATCACTGGTGTTGAAGACAGAGGTGAAGAAGACATTAAACTGCCTTGCCTATGTCCCTGTTTGTGAGGTGAATATTTTCATTAAGTAAAATGTCAATGTTATCTCTGGGTTCTCCTTTTGCTGTTAATATATTTAAAATCAACAGAAACAAACAAATAAGCAAACAAAAACCTTTGTTTTGTTTCCCAAAGTACTGCCCAGCTTTGACTTTAATTGAGCTTTGGCTGAATGAATTTTCTCCCTACAAAGATGAACAGCATCACTGTAGTCCTCCCACGTCATCCAACTTCACTTCCTGCAGCCATACTTTATTTTTTCACTTAAGCTCTACAAGAAGAATCCTGTGCCTGAACGTCCAGAGAGTTTTTAGGCCAACAAAGAGTATACCTGTCTAAACCATGGGCTTCTAGCTTTTCCAGGAGAATACTGGGGGAGATTATGTCAAAGGCTTTGTTGAAGTCTAGGTAGACTACAATAACATCCTATCCCTCATCCACCAGTCTAGTCACTCTGGGCTCTATCATGCCCTTTGTGAGAGATAGAGAATTTTCTTCTTTCCTTAGCTCTTTCTCCCAGCCTAGTCTCTACTGTAGTATAATGATATGTTCTTCACTTTCCCCAGTTCATGGCAACTGCTTAAGACAGAAGAGAGTGAGATGGGTCTGCTGCAGAGGAAGCAGAGGTAGTAAAACATATCTCATATGGAAATCAGGGGAAATGAGAAAGCATAAATGAGCTCATGGAGAAATGAGATAGGAACTATGAGGGGAAGGATTGTCTGTGATATGCTGTAGTGGGTTTACGTGACAAGGTTTTGGTAGCAGGGGGCCATAGGAGTGGTTTCTGTGAGAAGGATCCAGAAGCTGCCCCATGTTTGGTAAGGGCCCCACTGCTGACCAGAGCTGAGCCAATAAGCAATGTTTTTTTGCACCTCTGTGAGAGCATATTTAAGACAGGGAAAAAAATGCTGCGCCACACAGCAGCTGGGAGAGCAAGAGGAATGAGGAACAGCCTTGCAGGTGCCAAGATTAGTGAAGAAGGAGGGGGAGAGGTGCTCCAGGCACCAGAGCAGAAGTCCCCTGTGGCCTGTGGTGAGGACCATGGTGAAGCAGGCTGTCCCCCTGCAGCCCATGGAGTACCACGGTGGAGCAGGGTTCCACGCTGCAGCCCATGGAGGAGACCACGGTGAAGCAGGTGGGCCTGCACCAACGGAGACTGTGGCCTGTGAAAGACCCCTGCCAGAGCAGATTCCAGGCTGGAGCTGCAGCCTGTGGAGAGGAGCCCATGCAGGAGCAGGTGACCTGGCAGGAGCTGCTGTCCATGGGGGATCCAGGTTGGAGCAGTTTGCTCCTGGGGGATGAACACTGTGGTGCAGACCATATTGGAGCAGCTCTTGAAGAGCTGCTGCCTGTGGGAAGCCCATGCTGGATCAGTTTGGCAAGGACTGTTTCCCGTGGGAGGGACCCCACAGCACAGGGGACGAGAGTGACTGAGAAGGAGCGGTGGTGAAGAAGCACTATAGACTGACCATAACCATAGGGATCATCTACCAAATGAGAGAGCAGAATCGGAGAGAAGGTAGTAGCTTTACTTCATATCCACAGGGAAGAAAGAATGTGGAAGAGTAGAAAGAAGTGAAAGCTAAAGAGTAGTGAGAGAGGTTTCCACCATCAGCAACAGCTCCATCAAAGTCATGATAATTGTTACCATCTCACCAGTTTCACCTTCACATCGTGAAAACTCTGCTAACTTTTTCAGACTCTTTCTCATTCATTACCTACTTAAAAAAAAAAAAAAAAAAAAAGGTTTAGACATTGATAAATCTCTTCCTGCTGTCATCAGCTTTCCAAAATTATAATAAACCACACTTTCTCAAAAATTCATTTTGCTGTCACTGCAAAACCAAATTTTGTCTACAATAGTAAGGAGCCTTGAGCTGTTTCTCAGAGTGCCTTATAGCAAACCTATTTAAAAGCCAAGTAAGCAGTCATGTGCCCTTTCCTAACCAACAGCTTGCAGTGAAAAGATGTAAACCAGGAAAATCATTCATATCTTTCCTGTCTAAACAGTGCCTGACAGCTCATTGTAATTATCAAATGTCATCTGTGAGTTCAGCCATGTGCAAACACATGGAAAGAAACTGTTCCTGTAAAAGAATTGAGTGGTTCAGAGACATGAAGACTCAACATAGGTTAAACAATTTACATAAATACATACACATTTGTAAATATACCAGACCACAGACACTGACTTAAAATTACACTTTAAAATGTAAATTTTATCAATGGCTCACATGATACACACCATCCTCTGTTCCTTCAGAATACAGAATAACAGAATCATCTAGGCTGGAAGAGACCTCCAAGATCAGCGAGTCCAGCCTCTGACCTAACACTAACAAGTCCTCCAATAAACCTTATCACTAAGCTCTACATCTAAACATCTTTTAAAGACTTCCAGGGATGGTGACTCAGCCACTTCCCTGGACAGACCATTCCAATGCCTAACAACCCTTTCAGTAAAGAAGTTTTTCCTAATATCCAACCTAAATCTCCCCTGGCACAACTTTTAGCCCAGTCCCCCTTGTCCTGTCACTGGGCACATGGGAGAATAGACTAACCCCCACCTCGCTACAGCCTCCTTTAAGTTATCTATAGAGAGCGATAAGGTCGCCCCTGAGCCTCCTCTTCTCCAGGCTAAATAACCCCAGTTCCCTCAGCGAGATCTCATAAGAGTTGTTCTCCAGACCCCTCACCAACTTTGTTGCCCTTCTCTGGACATGCTCTGGACATGCTCCAGGACCTCCCCCCTCAGTACAGGGGGAAATACAGGTACAATATAATATCACAAATATCAGAGCACAGTATCTTTTTTATTTTTATTTTTATTTTTATTTTTTTTTACTGACTATGCTTCAGAATCATTGCTATTGTGAACAATTCTCCAAACAGTCGTGAAGACAGAGTAAAGAAAGGAAGTTTAACACATAAATGCCTGATAATAAAACAGCCTTCTCATCATATATTCAGATCTGTTGTAATACAAGTTGAATTCTTCACCGTGAGGGTAACAGCACTGCTAATAGAACTCTTCTTGGGGCAGAGTGGCAAGAAGACTGTGAAGAGGAAAGGGACCTGGGAATGTTGATCGAAGCTCAGCTGAACATGAGACGACAGTGTGCCCAGGTGGCCAAGAAGACCAATGGCATCCTGGCCTGTATTAGTGTAGCCAGTGGGACCAGAGAGGTGATCAGCCCCCTGTACTCAGCTTTGGTGACGCCGCACCTCAAGTACTGTGTTCAGTTTTGGGCTTCTCACTACAAGAAAGACATCGAGGCCCTGGAACATGTCCAGAGAAAGGCAACAAAACTGTTGAGGGGTCTGGAGCACAAGTCTTGTTAGGAGGGGCTAAGGGAGCTAGGATTGCTTAGTCTGGAGAAGAAGACACTCAGGGGGAGACATCACTGCACTCTACAACTTCCTGTAGGGAGTCTGTGATGAGGAGGGGGTTGGCCTCTTCTCCCAGATAACTAATGATTGGACTCGAAGAAATGGCCACAACTTGCACCTGGGGAGAATTAGATTAGATATCAGGAAAAACTTTTTCACTCAGAGAGTGGTCAGGCACTGGAAAGGTCTGCCCCGGGAGGTGGAGGGGTCACCATCCCTCGTGGTGTTCAACAACACCTGGATGAGGTGCTGCGAGTGTGATTTAGTAGCTTAGCGGGGAGTATTGGTGATAGGAGGATGCTTGGACTAAATGATCTTGTAGGTCCTTTCCAACGTTGTGTTTCTATGATTCTAAGATTCTATAGCACCAAATTAAGACTTAGAAACAAAGGATTAGTCTGCAAAACATATGTAAGAGAAATAATCTAAGAGTATGCTAATATCCAGTTTACAAGTTTAAGCTATAAGTATTATTTCACAGCCCAGTTGTGTTACATATGATACAGATACTCTTAAATTTCCATCCATTTAAGTATTTGAGCTTAAGACTAGACCAGCTGATTTCACTGGCTTGATGAGATGTAAATATCTATGTGCCTTGCTTGTCTAAATAAAAAGCAATCTAGCCCAAGTCCCTGTTCTTTAGAAAAAGGTCAAGGGAATGTTTTGCAGTTGTTTAAAACAATTGTGACATACTGTAACTTCAACTAAACAACAATGTAGATAAAATCAACAACAAAAATCTCATAATCAAAATTAGTTCAAAACCCTAAAAAAAAAATTATAAACTTTTTTTTTTTTATGAGTTTTAAGTGAAATTGTATTTCAACTGTAATTATAATTTAGCTGTTGTTGCTACTATGAACCATGTGGACTGAAGTCTTTCTGAAAAAGTACACAAGCACTCCTAGTAAAAATACTGAGAAATGTACTTTAAAAATACCTAGAATAGTTATTCCCTATTTTTTGCCCCTCACTTCAGGAAAGACATAGATGCCCTGGAGCGTGTCCAGAGAAGGACTATGAAGCTGGTGAAGAGTCTGGAATACACGTTTTATGAGGCGTGGATGAGGGAACTGGGGTTGTTTAGTCTGGAGAAGAAGAGGCTCAGGGGAGACCTTCTTGCTCTCTCCAGCTACCTGAAAGGAAGGTGTGGGGAGCTGGGGGTCGGCCTCTTCTCACAGGTAATTAGTGATAGGGAATGGCCTCCGGTTGTGCCAGGGGAGGCTTAGGTTGTAAATTATGAGACATTTCTTCTCAGAAAGAGTAGTCAGACATTGGAATGGGTTGTCCAGGGAAGTGGTGGAGTCACCATCCTTGGGGGTGTTTAAGGAAAGGTTGAATGTGTTGCCTACGGACTAGGTTTAATGGGTGATATTGGTGGTAGGTGCATGGTTGGACCAGATTATCCTGAAGGTGTTTTCCAACCTTAATGATTCTATGATTCGTCTAAACAAAGTAACAAAAATTCATGACAGGTAAAGAAAGATAAACTTAAACCAAATATTTGAAGAAATTTCTCTCTACTTATTTTCTCTATTTTCTCTATTTTATTTAAATTTGCAAACATTTTTGAGGACATACAATGCCAACAATTTAAATAAGGAGATATTGCCAAGACTGAAATATCAATGTAGGGAACTGTAAAATAACTACTATTATATAGATCACCCGTATGGTGGACCAAGGGAAACCAGCTGATGTGATTTTTTTGGACTTCTGCAAGGCTTTTGACATGGTTTCCCATAGGATCCTACTGGATAAAATGTCCACCATACAGCTAAATAAAAACATCATCCAATGGGTGAGCAATTGGCTAACGGGCAGGGCCCAAAGGGTTATGGTAAATGGGGCTGCGTCAGGCTGGCGGGCGGTCACCAGTGGGGTCCCTCAAGGCTCCATTTTAGGGCCGGTACTTTTCAATATTTTTATAAACGATCTGGATGTAGGAATAGAAGGTATTTTGAGCAAGTTTGCTGATGACACCAAACTTGGAGGAGTTGTGGACTCGAATGAGGGTGGAAAGGCCTTGCAGAGGGATCTGGATAGGTTGGAGAGCTGGGCGATCACCAACCGCATGAAGTTCAATAAGAGCAAGTGCCGGGTCCTGCACCTGGGACGGGGAAACCCTGGCTGCACGTACAGACTGGGCGATGAGACGCTGGAGAGCAGCCTAGAAGAGAGGGATCTGGGGGTCGTGGTAGACAGCAAGTTGAATATGAGCCAGCAGTGTGCCCTGGCAGCCAGGAGGGCCAACCGTGTCCTGGGGTACATCAAGCACGGCATCGCTAGTAGGTCAAGGGAGGTGATTGTCCCGCTCTACTCTGCGCTGGTGCGGCCTCACCTCGAGTACTGTGTGCAGTTCTGGGCACCACAGTATAAAAAGGACATGAAACTGTTGGAGAGTGTCCAGAGGAGGGCTACAAAGATGGTGAAAGGCCTGGAGGGGAAGACGTACGAAGAACGGCTGAGGTCACTGGGCCTGTTCAGCCTGGAGAAGAGGAGGCTGAGAGGAGACCTCATCACAGTCTACAACTTCCTCGTAAGGGGGTGTCGAGAGGCAGGAGACCTTTTCTCCATTAAGACCAGTGACAGGACCCGCGGGAACGGGGTTAAGCTGAGGCAGGGGAAATTTAGGCTTGACATCAGGAGGGGGTTCTTCACAGAGAGGGTGGTTGCACACTGGAACAGGCTCCCCAGGGAAGTGGTCACTGCACCGAGCCTGACTGAATTTAAGAAGAGATTGGACTGTGCACTTAGTCACATGGTCTGAACTTTTGGGTAGACCTGTGCGGTGTCAAGAGTTGGACGTGATGATCCTTAAGGGTCCCTTCCAACTCAGGATATTCTATGATTCTATGATTCTATGATTATTATATTTGGAGTAACAAAAAATCATACTGTGATTGTTCATGTGTAAACCTCTGTCTTGGAATTGTCATACAAAACATGAACTTCTAATATCTCAATATTTTAGGTAGATTTAATATATATATATGTGGAATTTCTAGTTCTCTTCCTTTTGAAGGATGAAATCTGAAGTCAAAGACAAAGAGATTTTTTTTTAATATAATGTTTAATTCAGCTTTGGAACATGACTTCATTTAGGTTTTTGTTTGTTTGTTTGTTTTTCAATTGAAAACATTACTTCCTATGAAGCACTTTAGCAAATTTTTGTTTTCATAATCATAGCATCTATCTCTACTTCCCTATAAAGGCCAAGTAAAATCTGGTGGGGAAGGTTTTTCATTCGTCCTGGGCCTTGTTACTATTAGCTTCTAAAATTAATTTTGGCTACATTTGCTTGAGTTGAATTAATTGCTTTTAAAGATAAAGTCATTCTGTGTATCAACCACATCCCATTTGTCCTTTTCTTTAGAGAAACTTGGCCACTTTCAGTTTTGCGCTGGGGTTTGTTCTTTCTGTATTGCTCTTCTTTTCTTCTCCTTCAGCTTAATATTGGATGAATAGAGCAATCCTCATTATTCACTCAGAAGTGAACATATTTTTATATAATTTCACATCTGTCCAAAGTTAAATCTCACCCTTTCTTGCAAGTTAAAATCCTAGTAGGTTTGAAATAGTTTTCACCCTTGATAAATTCATGAACAGTATTCTGCATGCAACACAAGTGATAACCTCATTAAGTTCTGCTTAGAAGCTTTATAGTTTCACAGACACTGCTAAAGGTTTCTTATGTCATATCCATGTCTTGTACATGTCATATATCTGTGTCAAACTGTGAACTGCCACTTAAACATAATCTACCAAACGTTATTCCCAAGACTGTCCAAATTGTTTAGCGCACGAGAAGCCCTACCCACTGTGGGGATATGGTCAGCATGGAGAAAAGAAGATTCGGGGAGAGCTGATCAATATTTATAAATACATGACAAGTGAATGCAAAGAAGACAGAGACAGACTATTTTCAGAGGAATCTAATAACAAGACAAGAAGTAAAGGGCAAAAATTGAAATACAATTCCATTTAATCTTAACAGAATAGTTTGTCAACTGTTTGTTTGTTTTCTTTGTTTTACTATGGGGGTGGTCAAACACTAAAATGGGTTATCCAGGTAGGTAGTCTCCATCCTTGGAGATACTCAAAATCTGAGTAGACATTTTTGTATTTATATATAAAAATATAAGCTAGATGTTTATTATTATAAACACCAATTCTCACTTTGAATGACAAAATGTTATATTTGAATCAAGAAAAATTAATAAGTTAAAAGAAATACACGCTTTAAGTATAAAGGACAGTTTACCTGCTTGTGCTGGTTTCGGCTGAGATAGAGTTAATTATCTTCTTAGTGATGCACTGGAAAACAGAAATAGAAAATTAACTCTATCCCAGATGAAACCAGGACACTAACTGGAAATATCCATGATATTTTTGGGTTGTCCCATACACAAGTTGGACGAAACAGTAAAAGTACATTTTTTCACATTAATTGAATTGTTAACCATACACTCATAGAGCCATAGCATAGTATAGGTGAGTAGGACCTTTGCTGCACAATTTGTCCCATTGTTTGGCTGTCCACACTGGGGAAACTTCTCTTGCTTAATTCATACCTTTATCCTCCTGTCCTCATTGCTGTAAAGAGTAGCTACTGGGGCTGCTCCTAGGCCTTCCACAGCCATCTCTTCCACAGGCTGAACAAACTCCTGTGCTTCAGTCTCTCCTCAAAATGCAACTGCTCCAGCCCTGAATCATTCTGGTGGCTTTCTCATGGATTGACTTAAGTGTAATAATGTATTATCTGAAATCCATAAACAGCTTTATTAAGTTCTTCATATTAATAAAAATAAAATATGCCACGCAGTAGGAAGTGTTCTAAAATATTAAAGTGAAGATAAACTCAATTTTACAAAACAAGAAAAATTTGAAAGTCAAGATGTACTGTGTTATCCTTGTAGAATTAAGAGAAAGAGTTTTGCCACATATTGTAGATCAAATACTTTAGATACTAGAATTAGAGTGTTCTAAATTACATTATTATATCCTACTGCATTATTCATATTAGCAGAATGAAAAAAAAAAAAAGGTGATTCTTGATACAATTTTTTTTTTTTTTTTTAAAAAAGCAAACTTCAAAATGTTGGTATTTTTTAGCTTTTAAAAACTAAACTACAATGTTGTCCTGCTGATATTGGGGAAAAAAAAAAAAAAAAAAAAAACGTGTTCCTAAGAAAATAGTACATAGGAAAGTCATTGCTGTGCTTTAGAACAGTTCTTCATTCTTAGCTCTGCATGTTCCTTTTCTGTCTGAAGCCTCTGCTTCTAAGGAGTTAGGTATTTTTAGAACACCAGTCCTAAAGAACACCAGCTCTAAAGCTCCAGCTAAAATACCTGAAATATGGTCACATACTGAAGAGTTGAAAAAGTCCTGGTTTCTGAAAGTTTAGTATCAAATTTTAAACTAAATTTTGTCTATTCCCTATAAAGGAAGTCTAAATGAATAACGTACAGTGTAAGCTGACTTATTTGGTGGCAAGGCAAGCTCATGGTAACTATCTCTGTCCCTCTGCATATCCTCCACTCAGTTCAGTTTTCTGCCTTTGAAATTCATGAATTGGTTTGGAAAACTGTTTTATTTAGAACATTTTTTTTTTTTTTAAATTCACATTTCAATTAAAGGTAATTAAAATTAAGTGAAAAAGTAATTAGTGTTAGGGTGGGAACAATGACAGGGACAGGAAACTTACTTTGATATTTCCAGTTGATATTTACATGTCGCAGTATCGAACAGCAGCTGCAGTGTATAACTCCTAGCTAAATTTGGGTGAACAAAATCTAACCCCTATTGGGGAAAATAAATACAATACAGTAAAACACAATTTAGAGCATGAATAATGAACTGTAAACCTGATGAGGAGATATTTATGGAAATTAGTTATTTTCAATGTCAGTTGATAATAACTGTATTAATGTTTGAGATTTTCTTCCATTTTGCTTTGGCAAATGAGAAAAAAGAACTTTTAATATACATTTTAGAATATTTAATACTATCTTGAATGTATATTCCTACGATTTTGAAGTAACAGGTGTCACTATTAATGTCAAATTTTTATTTCATTTTCACTTTTATTAATTCCAGAATTATTGAGCTTGTTATTTCTAGATGCCTCAAATAAATAAATAAAAGTAGGGGAAAATTGTCATGCATTGCTCTTGTTTTCATATTTGAAATCTTAATTTAGAAGTGATTTTCCACAACTTGTCACTCACCTTCCAAGCCCTTTATTGTTGTCTCTATTCCTCCAGGCAGAGAACAGTTTATTTTTTACTTTATTAAAACTTTGGTATTACTGTTGCCATAGATTCATAGAATCATAGAATATCCTGAGTTGGAAGGGACCCATAAGGATCATTGAGTTCAACTCCTGGTACCACACAGGTCTACCCAAAAATTCAAACCATGTGACTAAATGCACAGTCCAAACGCTTCTTAAACTCCAACAGGCTTGGTGCCATGACTACGTCTCTGGGGAACCTGTTCCAGTATGCGACAACCCTCTCAGTGAAGAACCTCTTCCTGATATCCAGCCTAAACCTCCCCTGCCGCAGCTTGACACCATTCCCGTGGGTCCTATAGCTGATCACTGAAGAGATAGATCGGCGCCTGCCCCTCCACCCCCCCTTGTGAGGAAGCTGTAGAGCACGATGAGGTCTCCCCTCAGCTTCCTTTTCTCCAGGCTGAACAGGCTAAGTGACCTCAGTCATCTTCCCCTCTAGGCCCTTCACCATCTTTGTAGCTCCTTCACATATTTGTAGCCACAAATAACAAAAAAGGTGAAACAAATCTGCACAAAATTAGAATAGTTTATATATGGAATTCCTATCTCAAATTTATATTTCAGTAAATTCAGTGGTTCATATCAAAGAGGAAAACTTCCAGATAGTAAGGGTCAAGCATTTCAGTAAGTCTTATGACAAGCTCCAAATAAGGTTTTAGAAGTGTGACATAAGACTTAGGTGGAATGGAAGCAACTATGTCTTCCACTGTGACCAAAATCCCTCATTCAGCTCCTGCCTGTTTTCACAGTTTTTTTTTGTTTGTTTGTTTGTCTGTTTGGTTTTTTTAATGCAACACTTTCAAGTCATTCCCATAGTTACTCAGAAGTGATGTTTTGAGTTTAGATGGAGCTCAGTGTATTGCCATTGATGTGCTGGTGAGCTCTGCAACCTTTTTGTTGTGACCAAGACATTAATTGTCACAATTGCGCAAGCATTCCTGATATTTGCCTACAGAAATGGGCTCAAACAAAATAAAATGTGGTTGGTTCATTTCATACTCAGCTGTTCTTAGTCTTTTTATTGCTGTCTAATGGATGAAATATTTGTCTTGCTAGTCATTGCTTCTTGTGACTGAGGGGATTCAAATCTGCTAAGCTCTAGTTTCCCCAAAAAGCTTTGGTAATTAAATCACAGTTAAAATTTAAAATCAGTGTAATGAAGGTTTGCCTATTCTTCTGAAGCTGTTTCATTGTGTAGTAAAAATTTCTTCATGGTGCAAAAGTTGAAGGTTTTAGAGTGACAGAAACTACCTAAGAGGGACACAACTCCATCAACTAATAGACTAACTAGGAAAGACAATTTGAGTTTTCAAGTATAATATCACCAAGCTGGAGGAAGAGGACAGGAAATGTCCATTGTTTGCTTCCTATTTTTTTATTTTATCTAATGAATATATCCAAAATGAAGATTAAGATTTTTCAGCGCAGAAGTTAGAATCATCTTTTCCTTGTTCATATTCTGAATAAGTGGACCTGGAACAATTTGCTAGACAGCATAAAATCTCCCAGAGAGGAAGAGCAAATAACTTTTCCTTTACCTTCCAGCCAGAATAGCTTTTCAGTAAAGATGCTCTCCTTTTGGAAGGGAGAATTCAGTTTCTGTTTATTGGGAATTCAACTTAAATCTGTAATTTGTTGAGCTGAGAGGAATGATGAATATCTTTAACCTGTTGTAAAAAGGTCAGCAGATAGGGTTTTATGCACAGTTTTTTAAGATAATTACTCTTAAGGTTGCAGACAGATGCTTAAAGCCTGCTCTGAGGTGTACCTTACTGAACAAATGACGAGAAAATGCAGGGTGTGACATGAGAAAAGACTGGACATGACAACTTACAGAGTGAGAAACTGACAGAAGTTACAGATAGAATTGTTAGACATTGTTGAATTACATGTTCAGGAGAAAGCATTCAAGAGATGGCTGAGTTTTCAAGGCAGCAGTGGGGGCAATTTGGAGAAGAGGATCTCACAAGGCCAGGAACATCTTCGTAATCTTACTAATGATATCATGTAGGGCTGACATATTCTATGAAACAGTAATTCTCAAGACAAACTGGTGGAAAAAGAGATATTTGCAAATTTGGAAGGGGACAAAGGTACAGAAACAGAGAAATCAAAGTAGATATTGGACAAATAAGCATGAGGAAAGGGAGAGAAAGAATCCAGACTGTAAGAAAACTGCATGTGAGTATACTCATCTGTCTCAGCCCTGCATCTGAGCATTGATTTCTGTCCCATCTTCTTAATAAAATCAATTTCTAGCTACGTGATTGTGCTATATGTGTGTCTCAGAGATAGAGCAATTCTCTGGGGAACTGCAGGACTAGACAGTGACCAGTGGGTTTAACAACATTTAGTAGGACACAGTGACAGAGAGGCTGGTTAAAGGGGTCCTGAGCTGGGGCATGGATAAATATCAAGGCTGGGGTGGAGTGCAGAAAGACTTTCAAGGGTGAACATACATGTGAATATCTGTATCTTCCAGCAGTAAACCTAAAGCCAAAATAGCCAAAGGAGAGAAAAGATGTCTTTTCATGTATGTTGCTGTTGTTTATGTTTATATGAGTGCTTGAAACCCTGCAGAGGGATCTGGACAGGATGGATCATTGGACAAAGGCCAATGGAATGAGGTTCAATATGGCTAAGAGCTGAGTCCTGCAGTTTGCTCCCCATGCAACGCTGCAGGATTGGGGCAGAGTGGCTGGAAAGCTGGGCAGACAAAAAGCATCTGGGGGGTGTTGGTCAATGTTCTCCTGAACTTGAGCCAGCAGTGTGCCCAGGTGGCCAAGAAGGCCAACAGCCTCCCTGCTTGTATCAGGAATAGTGTAGTCAGCAGGACCAGGGAGGTGATTGTCCCCCTGTACTCTGCTCTGGTGAGGCCACACCTCGAGTACTGTGTTTAGTTTTGGGCCCCCCACTTCAATAAAGACATCGAGGCCCTGGAGCATGTCCAGGGAAGGGCTACAAAGCTGGCAAAGGGTCTGGAACACCAGTCCTATGAAGAGAAACTGAGGGAACTGGGGTTGTTTAGTCTGGACAAGAGGAGGCTCAGGGAAGACCTTCTTGCTCTCTACAATTACCTGAAAGAAAGTTGTGAAGAGCTGGGGGTCAGCCTCTTCTTGCAAATAACCAGCAATAGGACTAGAGAGAATGGCCTCAAGTTGCACCAGGGAAGGTTTAGGTTGTAAATTATGAGACTTTTCTCAGAAAGAGTGGTTAGGCATTGGAACGGGTTGCACAGGGAGGTGGTGGTGAAGTCACCATCCCTGGGGGTGTTTAAGGAAAGGTTAGACATGGTGCTTAGGGACATGGTTTAGTGGGTGACGTTGGTGGTAGGGAGATGGTTGGACCAGATGATCTTGAAAGCTTTTTCCAATTTTAACGATTCTATGATTCTGTGAAACAGCACAATTCTCTTTGTGTTAATCTCCTTTTGTAGCTGGCTGTGTTCATCTTGTGTTTGTGGATGTGTCCATGTGTTGATTGGGAATATGTGCTCAGCTGTGCTGTTGGCTGGACACAAGGACAGAGAAAAGAAGCAACATGGATTCTAGGGAACCAGGAGTACGGCTTCTAGGGAACAGAACTGAGTTCATCTTTTAGTATACCATATTCAGCTGTTTTAAATGTTTTTTTGTTTTGTTTTGTTTTGTTTTGTTTTGTTTTTGTATAATAATCATTATATTTGTAATATAATGTGATATTTGTAAGGTCTTTTAGGGGATGAGACAAAACATGCTTTTGTGCTTTGATTTTTCAAATAGAAATTCAGAAGACATCAGTCCTTGGTATCTTAAGTTAGCATCAAAAGCATACTGAACTGAACCATCCTTCATTGAAAGCTTTCTTTAAAAAAACAAACAAACAAAAAAAAACACAAAACATTTGACAAGTATAAATTTCTTTATGTTCATTTTATGTTCAGCCTGGAATCCTAATTATGAGGTCTTTAGGGTTTTATTTCAGGGTTGTATTTTATATATCTCACATACCTTCAGCATGTTTTTTTTTTTTTTATTATTATATTTTGTATTTGTATATTTTGCATATCTCACATATTTTCCGCATGTTGAATTCCATGTCCTTTGTAGGTTATGTTTCTCATAAATATAAAATTAATTAGTAAAAGATATTCTAGTTCATTTTATACTAATTAATATTTGTCAATATTTTTGTTAGTGGAGCTTTCAAATGCATCTCTTTCTATTTTCCTCAGTTTTGTTTAGTTAACATTTTTTTGAATACTTTTGTATTTGTTTTCCTCTTATTTTAGGTTTAAGACTATTTTAAGCTAAATTTTACTATTTATAGTAAAATGATAATAATAATAAAGCAAATAATACATACCCAAGGAGATAAAACATATTTTTTGTACTAGATAATTTAATTTTAGTGGCAGACAACCTCAGCAGCATGGCTTATCAATGTTACATTGGCATAGTCACAGAATTTCACAGAATTTTCTAGGTTGGAAGAGACCTCAAGATCATTGAGTCCAACCTCTGACCTAACACTAATAGTCCCCACTAAACCATATCCCTAAGCTCTACATCTAAATGTCTTTAAAAAAGACCTCCAGGGATGGTGACTCCACCACTTCCCTGGGCAGCCCGTTCCAATGTCTAACAACCCTTTCGGTAAAGAAGTTCTTTCTAAGATCCAACCTAAAACTCCCCTGGTGCAACTTAAGCCCATTCCCCCTCATCCTGTCACCAGGCACGTGGGAGAACAGACCAACCCCCACCTCGCTACAGCCTCCTTTGAGGTACCTGTAGAGAGCAATAAGGTCACCCCTGAGCCTCCTTTTCTCCAGGCTGAACAATCCCAGCTCCCTCAGCCGCTCCTCGTAGGACTTGTTCTCCAGGCCCCTCACCAGCTTCGTCACCCTTCTCTGGACTCGCTCAAGCACCTCGATGTCCTTCTTGTAGCAAGGGGCCCAAAACTGAACACAGTATTCGAGGTGCGGCCTCACCAGAGCCGAGTACAGGGGGACGATCACCTCCCTAGCCCTGCTGGTCACACTGTTTCTTATGCAAGCCAGGATGCTGTTGGCCTTCTTGGCCACCTGAGCACACTGCTGGCTCATCTTCAGCCGACAATCAACCATCACTCCCAGGTCCTTCTCTGCCTGGCAGCTCTCCAACCACTCATCTCCCAGCCTGTAGCTCTGCTTGGGGTTATTGCGCCCCAGGTGCAGGACCCGGCACTTGGCCTTGTTGAACTTCATGTAGTTGACCTCAGCCCATCGGTGCAGCCTATCCAGATCCTCCTGCAGAGCCTTCCTACCCTCGAGCAGATCAACACACGCACCTAACTTGGTGTCATCTGCAAACTTACTGAGGGTGCACTCAATGCCCTCATCCAGATCATCGATGAAGATATTGAAGAGGACCGGCCCCAGCACCAAGCCCTGGGGAACGCCACTAGTGACCGGCCTCCAACTGGATTTGACTCCATTCACCACGACTCTTTGGGCCCGGCTATCCAGCCAGTTTCTAACCCAACGAAGCGTGCGCCAGTCCAAGCCAAGAGCAGCCAGTTTCTTGAGGAGAATGCTGTGGGAAACGGTGTCAAAAGCCTTGCTGAAGTCAAGGTAGACCACATCCACAGCCTTTCCCTCATCCACCCAGCGCATCACTTTGTCATAGAAGGAGATCAGGTTCGTCAAGCAGGACCTGCCTTTCATAAACCCATGCTGACTGGGCCTGATCGCCTGCTTGCCCTGCAAGTGCTGCGTGATGACTCTCAAGATAATCTGCTCCATGAGCTTCCCTGGCACTGAGGTCAAACTGACAGGCCTGTAGTTTCCCGGGTCAGTCCTCCGGCCCTTCTTGTAGATGGGCATCACATCTGCTAGTCGCCAGTCAACTGGGATCTCCCCCGATAGCCAGGACTGTTGATAAATGATGGTAAGCGGCTTGGCCAACACCTCTGCCAGTTCTCCCTTGGGTGGATCCCATCCGGCCCCATCGACTTGTGCACATCCAAGTGCCGTACCAGGTCACCAACCATTTCTTTGTGGGTAGTGAGGGCCACATCCTTCTCCCCATCCCCTTCCACCAGTTCAGGGTACTGGGTATCCAGAGAACAACCGGTATTGCCGCTAAAGACTGAGGCGAAGAAGGCATTAAGCACCTCAGCCTTTTCCTCATCTCTTGTAACTAAGTTTCCCCCCGCATCCAGTAAAGGATGGAGATTCTCCTTAGTCCTCCTTTTTGTGTTGATGTATTTATAAAAACATTTTTTGTTATCTTTAATGGCAGTAGCCAGATTGAGCTCCAGATGAGCTTTGGCCTTTCTAATTTTGTCCCTGCACAGCCTCGCAATATCCTTATTATAGTCCTCCCTAGTGGCCTGCCCACTTTTCCAAAGATTATAAACCCTCTTTTTTCTCCTAAGCTCAAGCCACAATTCTCTGTTCAGCCAGGCTGGTCTTCTTCCCCGCCAGCTCGTCTTTGGGCACGTGGGGACAGACCGTTCCTGCGCCATTAAGATTTCCCTCTTGAAGAGCGCCCAGCCTTCCTGGACCCCTCTGCCCTTTAGAACCACCTCCCAAGGGACTCTACCAACCAGTGTCCTCAGCAGCACAAAGTCAGCCCTCCAGAAGTCCAATACAGGAGTTTTACTGGTCCCCTTCCTGGCCTCGCCAAGAATAGAGAACTCCACCATTTCGTGGTCACTCTGCCCAAGACAGCTCCCGACAATCACATCCTCCACCAGTCCTTCTCTGTTTGTGAAGAGAAGGTCTAGCGGGGCACCACCCCTGGTAGTCTCACTAACCAGCTGTGTCAGGAAGCTATCTTCCATGCTCTCCAGAAACCTCCTAGACTGCTTTCTCTGGGCTGTGTTGTGCTTCCAGGATATGTCAGGGAAGTTGAAGTCCCCTACGAGAACAAGCGCTGAAGATTTCACAACTTCTGTCAGCTGCCTGTAGAACTCCTCATCCGTCTCCTCGTCCTGGTTCGGCAGTCTATAACAGAACCCGACCAGGACGCTAGCCTTGTTGGCTCCGCCGATCCTAACCCAAAGGGACTCGACCTTGTCATTCCCAGCCTTGAGTTCTATAACATCGAAAGACTCTCTAATATAGAGAGCCACACCACCACCCCTTCTGTGCTGCCTGTCCCTTCTGAAGAGTTTATAGCCAGTCATTGCAGCACTCCAGTCATGAGAGTGGTCCCACCACGTCTCCGTGATGGCAACCAATTCGTAGCCTGCCTGCTGCACGATGGCTTCCAGCTCCTCCTGTTTGTTACCCATGCTGCGTGCATTGGTGTAGATGCACTTCAGCTGGGCCATTGCCTTATCCCCCGTCTTGCTATTGTTCCCCCTGGCACAGCTCCAACAGTCCTTGCTTCAGCCCCATCCTTACAGAGTCCTTATTCTGTTTGGACATAATAGAGCAAAGACAAAGAAAAAGTACAAATTACCACTTCCTAATCTTCATCCCAGTGCCAGTTTTTCACTCCAGCACTAGATAAGGACATTAGATGCTCATTCTGTTGGAAAACTTAACAATGAAATTTTCTATTTCTTCCTTCATGCTGTCCGTCAAGATGTTCATGTCCTAAGTACAACATCTCTCTGAAATTTACCATACTTTCCTATATTCCTGGAACACATGGGACATCTCATCAGTAGAAAGGCCACATTAGCAAATCACAGAAAATTGCTTAAGTACATTTGATTTTGCCTATGTCTTTGACAGCTGCATGCAAGTCTAAACAGAGAAGTAGGAGATTGCAATTTTTTAAAGAAACTTTTTTTCATTCTTTTTTTTATTTTTATTTTTATTTTTTTTTCTGAATTGAGATGGTCTGTAAGGAGAAATTAAAATAAAAATAAAAATAAATAAAAAATAAAAGGCAGTATTTAAAGGCAGCATTTGGTTGGAAACCAGTTGGCTAAATAAATAAAATAAGGGAAAAAGGTGATTAATACTATACAGAAATCCTGTTTTGTTTGTTCATTTTAAATCTTTGCCATTATAAACATGTAATACTGAAGAGGTATCAGATATAGAAGTAAAATAATAGTTATGAAGTGAAATTAACCAAATGGTAATATACCACAGGATACTACTTAACATAATGGCTCTATGTACTCTTTTTAAAAAAGTATTGAAGTTTGTATCGAGTAAAAATGAAGGTCTCATTGACACAAACTAAGATACAATAAAAGAGAATTTTTATGTTGATACCACAAAAATATTGACCACTGCAGACACAGACTCATTTTTGTATGTCATTGAATAGTTGGGAATATTAATGTGTTTTCACAGAATTACAAAAGAAAAGATAACACTAAACTAATGGATGTTTGTGTATAGAGTTAAGATATTCTGGAAATATCTGATTGTTATGTCTAGGTAATTGGTAAGGTACAAAAATATAATGCAATTAGAAAACTTTCTAATTTCCAAGCATTTTCATAAAGCTATTTTTTACTATAACACTGATGCATTATATCCTCTGTTTCTTTATATAAACACAATAGAGGACTGGAGACACCCACATTATCCTCATAAATGTAGCCTACCAGAGCCTTTACCTTTATTCATTTTCCCTGCCTTGAATATTCCTTAATTATTTCAAAATTTTAAATGGTTATATCTTTTTGCTAAGGCTTTACGTAACAGATGGGTTTTCTTTGTTGTCTTAGAAACAACCACATCCTCCTGCTTTTAGAATGGTTTTTAGTTGCCCTAAGCTTCTATGGATTGAACCCAGATGTTTCTTTCCCTTTGGAGCTGTTGAACATTTTGAAGTAAATATGTCCCTTGTTGCAATAGTTGAATGGAAGAAAAAATACTTTAGTTCTATGTTGATACCTTTCATGGTTCTTTACAGGCTTGTTTTAAAGGCAGCTTTATTTAGCTACAAAAATACTTTTCATATTAAAACAAAAACAAAACAAAACCACAGAACCCTCTAAGCCATGAGAATACCAAGATAAGATTAAAATATTAAAGATAAGATATTACCAAGATAAGATTACCAAAATAAGATTAAAATATTCAGTGGTTTGGGGCATGTTAATCTGAGCAGACTGAAATAGACATAACTCAAATAAGCTAGTCTATGTTGCTACACATGCTGTCAAACCACCAAAGCCTGGAAATACCTACCTGGCTACAATCAGATGTCCAGGATATGGAGGACTGGACTGCAACACTGAATAGTGTGTACCGTTAAGTAACTACAAGGTAAATCTACTTTGTTGCTTTTGGCTTTTGGCAGGATGATGCTCTATTTAACAGCCTTTGTGAATTCCAAACCTTCCTCCTGCCTACAGAAAATCTACATCCTTCAGAATTACATTTTTGCTGTCTCAGCCTTGGTTTTGGTCACTCCAGGTTTTATCTGGTGGAAAGGGCCCTGTATGGAGTTGTCTTAACCTCTTGTAATCCATCCTTAACCACAGTAGCAGACTGCCCGTTTCTCCTTTATATGTCTTGGAAAATATTTGTGTGTTTGGAAATTAATTCACAGTCACAAAACAAATTTATGTGGCAAACGATGCACAGATTGTTTGTTTTATTTTAAATTATGTTGAACTTTTGTTATTGGTATTGTTATTAATGCATAAAAAGATTAAAAACAGTCAAAACCAAGCACACCCTTACTGTATTCTGTAAATTCTTATTGATTCTAATATGAATGATTACACTTATTTCTATTATGCAATCTATGATGCAGGTGACAGTGTTTATTTGTATGTAGCCAATAAACAGCATGGGTTTTGTTTTATTTTTATGTTGGTTTTGCTTCCTTGTTACCCATCATGTTTTACTCAAATACTTTTGTATTTGAGTAAATTCACCTCTCCAGAACAACAATAAAAATAAGGGGAAGAAAAAAAAAAAAAAAAAAAAACTTATGTAGAATGAAATAAAGTAAAATAAAGTAAAATAAAGTAAAACAAAACAAAACAAATAAAATGAAATAAAATAAATAAAATAAAATAAAGCAATAGATTCAGAAAAAAAACTATCAAGAATCTTTTTTGGTCAGATGATTTTTCTGTTAATAAGCAGTGGTGGCAATCACAAAGCCAATTGTTTCAATTTAGCTCTGATTTCAGCTAACAGAACCTGACAACCTTTTGCATAGTCTCTTGTTCTTAATTGTTCTCCAGCTATGACTCTGCTTTTGTTATATCACACATGATACTGATATATTTCAAATGGCCTAGTAATTACAGCAATGCCCTTAGGCTACTGCTGATTTAATTTTCAGCTTTCATCTAATTTCACTTGAGCATATGTGTGTGCATGTGAAAAGGAAAACAAACACAGTCTTCAACAGTTTGTCAATTTAAAACTATTTAAAAATAATAATTTATAAAATAATCTTTAAGGTAGCCTAATATATACAGGCTGCCAACAATCAAACACTATTTCATCAATATAATTTTTCAATAAATAAATTAAAGCTGAGCATCTTAGCCAGTCAATGTACTTTTTTTCAGGTAAACTATAGAAAATTATCAGTGGGACAGAAACAATGTAATAACTTAGATCTCTGGGTAACAAATTAGACTGTGGTAGCAGAAAACATGCAAGCTGCCAAAGTTTTCTCAGTTTAGGAAATTTTAAGAGATTTTTTTTAAAGAAGAAAAATTAAAATAAGTAACAACTGGTTACAGTTTACTGATTTGATATATTCAGATGGTGTTTGTAAAATGCAACGAGCAATCATCACAATGTATATTTGTGCCAGTGATGCTTGCTTTACTTTCTTAATAATAACTTGGAAGCTTTTTATGCTCATTGCCCTTTTCACTGTCATGTGAAATTATTCACAACAAATTATTCACAACAAAGCAAAAAAGAAGTGACACAATAAGGGGAATATACATCTTTTTATCTTTTTTTTTTTTTTTTTTCCTTGGCTTTATAAACACATTGTGTGGTTATAATATGTCAGCTCATCCTCCTATGGTATTTTCTTCAACTGATGTAGGAAACAGGATACACACATCAGTGAAGAACAGGATACTGTTAAGAAACCTAGAAGGGGGAAAAAAAGGCAGAAAAGAAAATGAAACAACACTATTAATCTCTGGTGACTTCAGAAATATTTAGGTTTATCTTTCTGAGCCATAGGTTCAACTTTGGCAAATTAGGGACTTATTCTGTACCATTAGAGTCATACCTATTTGCTTGAACAGGGACTAGTAAAGTCACTGCTATAATTTCCTTCATATAGTAATTTAATTGAAACAGGAGTTGAGAACTCAGAAAAGTTCCCAACTACACTATCAGTTTTCTGCTGACAAAATCAGCTGACAATATTTTTAATGAAGCATAGATATCAAAACTTGTATAAAAGCAAACTTCTGTAAAATCTTAGCTGTTGTATCACTGAAATAAAAAGAAATATCTTTACAAAACTGTTGCCAAAGGAAGTCTGACATGAGATACTGAGACGAAAGGTAAACAGAATATAAGGTTCATGCTTTGAACCTAAAATAAATAAATAATAATAAAAAAAATCCTTCCATTTGTCAAAAGTTGAATTATTGAATTAGTCTATAGTCTGAAGACTATGTATGCCTTACATATGATTTTATTTCTTACTATTATAGAAAAGCTGTAGCTAGTGAGGACTCTTGTTCAATCCTTCTTTGGACTTCTGGAGCACATTGAGTTGTACTCCAGAATATAAATAATATATCTGTGTGTGTTTATCAACAAACAGAATTTCCTAAAGGTCATTCAAGTGAAAAATGTATTCTTAAGCACATGATTTACTTTGTGATTAGGAAATTATTAGATGACTTAATCATCATAATTAGATGATTGTTAGATGATCTAAAAAATTAGATGAATTAGAGGATTATTAGATGACTAATATAAATTTACAGAAAGATTATAGCACAAGCTTAAGATTTTCTGGGTTGTATTTTACATGAAATAATCACTGGGTGAAATAACTAATTATCTAGGAAGGACAATCTCTTTTCCCCCAGAGCAACATCACAGCTTGTCTCTATCACTGTGAAACTTCACACAGGGCCAATTTAAACAGAGGTGCTATGCTGTAATCACGAGAAGAATGGATCTGCACTACAAAAAGAGAAGAGAAGAGAAGAGAAGAGAAGAGAAGAGAAGAGAAGAGAAGAGAAGAGAAGAGAAGAGAAGAGAAGAGAAGAGAAGAGAAGAGAAGAGAAGAGAAGAGAAGAGAAGAGAAGAGAAGAGAAGAGAAGAGAAGAGAAGA
>CM021697.1:152794862-152826320 GCA_011074415.1 Stictonetta naevosa
GGGGACAGACCCAGGACAGCTGACCCAAACTGGCCAAAGGGCTATTCGGGCTATTCCATACCATCTGATGTCACGCTGAACAATTAATATGGGGTGACTGGCCAGGGTGGGGGGGGTGGCTGTTCGGGGATAGGCTGGGGGTATTGGTCAGTGGGTGGTGAGCAATTGTATTGTGCATCACTTATTTGGTACACACTATTATTAATAGTAATCTTATCATTACTATTATTATTTTCCTTTATTTCTTGTCCTAATAAACTGTCTTTATCTCAACACACAGGCTTTTATTTTATTTTATTTTATTTTATTTTATTTTATTTTATTTTTTTATTATTATTTTCTCCCCCATCCCACGGTGCGGGGGGGAGGAAAAGAGGCTGGGGGAGGGTAAGCGAATGGCTGTGTGGTGCTTAGCTAACAGCTGGGTTAAACCACAACACCTAGATTTCACTTCTCACTTTCTCTCAATCCTCATATTGGAAAAGACGTTGAGGCAGCTGTTCAGTGTTGCCTGTCATTTGGTTGCCATTCACCAATGACCTCTACAGGAATCTGTGGTGGTACTGATGAGAAGCAAATAGCACATTTCCTCTCAGTCCTCCACAGTAATAAAGATGTAAGGACCAATCCCGTCTCTCCAAGATGCTAGAAATCCAAATTCCAAACGTGTTTATGTCAATGTTGTTAATGCTTACTATTTTAACATCAGTCCTGGCATGTACTTTTATTTTAACATCTCTATCTTGTAATTACATTACTGCTTTTTAGTTTCAAATTATAATTATAAAGCTCTCATTTCTTGTCATGCAGAAAAGGTAAAAGCCAGTTCAAAACTGTGAAAAATGTAAAAAGTTTAGTGTTTAGCCTTTTAATGTAATTTGTATGAGAACAACTACGGAAACAAAAAAGATCATCCCTGCCTTGTTATTCAAAGTTGACTGTTTCTATTACTTTAATATAATTTCATATGTGTTAATTAATGTGACCAGAGTACTATTCCCCTTCTGTTATTTCATGTAAAGAAATAATATATATATATATATATAAATCTCCATATAAATCATTATTTCTGTGTTATTTCAGTTCAGGAGCAGAATCTCCTTTTAAAATAGAGATACTTCCACATATTTTTATAGTTTGTGTCATTTTTGTGTTGCTGTGTGTAAAGAAGAGTCATTATCAGTATTTCTCATGAAACAGCCACAACACCCATCAGCAACACTGATATTAGGCTCTAAAAAAAGTGTGGCTCTGCACTTCAAAATATTTAAGCAAGTTTTGATATAATGCTAGTATCCAAGGGACCTTACATTTACTTTACCTTTTTGAAGGAATTCTGCCCCTCTCCCCCCCCCCTTTTTTTTAACAGTTCAATAATATATTGCACCTCTCCTGATGTGCAGTGTTATGGCAGTACCTATGCAAAATTTATGAACATGACCTGTTTTATTTGATTATATAGAGTTACTCAGAAGAAAAGCTTTCTTTTTCTGACCATTATATCAGCTGTAAGTGACTGGAAGAATGTTAGAATTTAGGCTGAAAAAAAAATCTCTAAATTTTGAAGAAAAAAAATAACTTCATTCTTGTTAAGAGAAAGAAGCTGACCTTTTTGTTTGGGTTGCTTTCAAAAATGGGTACATTTCATTGCAGTGTAAAGTTGAAAGATACAGGAAATAAAAATCTAAGACAAGTTTTTGAAAGTAACAGGCTTTTGAGAAAGATAATGAAATTAATTATGTTTAAAGCATTTGGAAATCAATGTCATAAGTAGAGAAATTGTAAGCAATATTTATTAAGAGTTAAGGGGTGCTGAAAAGATATACAAGATTGAATGAAACGGTTGTATGGTTTACAGTCCTCTAATAGTTCTTACAATGTAATTTACACAAACTAAAATAAGAATTAGAATGAAACAGAAAGGAAAGCTCTTGAGATTTTCTTCATCAGGTTAAATTAACTTTATAATAATAACTTAAATAAAATTTCTATTCCAATATGAACTATATAAACAAAGACAATATTACTATGAAAAATAACTCTACCAAGTATTATATTAATGTACACAATGTATTATTGAAGTAACATTTTTAGAGTTTTTAAGGGAATGATTATTTATTCATACCCCAAATAAGTATATATTTGCTCACAAAGATCACAAATCTACTAAATACAATACAGATGGTGTTACAGATTTGTGTGGGATAGAGTTAATGTACAGGATCCTTTGTACAGGATCACGCAATACTGTGATTTTAGGGTTTTTGATGAAAATGGTGATGATAACACACCAGTGGCTTTAGTTGTTGTAGAGCAATACTTACACACAGTCAAGGAATTTTCTACTTCACATACTGCCCTACTAGTGAGGAGTCTGGAGGTGCACACAAGGCTGAAAGGGGACATGACCAGAACAGCTGACCCAAAGTGACCAAAAGGATATTCCATGCCATATGTTGTCACACTCAGCAGTAAAATCTGGAGTGAATAAGGAGAAAAGGGATGGCATTCAGAGTGATTTGTCTTCACCAGAAGCTGTTACATGTAATGAACCCTGCTTTCCTGGAAGTGGCTGAACCCCTACCTGCCTAGCAACCTGATCTAGCGTGTGATATCCCTGCCTATGGCAAGTGAGTTGGAATTAGGTGTTCTTTAAGATCTCTTCCAACCTGAGACATTCTATGATTCATTCTATGATTCTATGTTATTTTCCAGTCTGAAAAAATAATAGCACAGTATATAGAATCTTCTGGTGAAGACAAATGACATCACTCTGAATGTCATCCACTTATGAAATATTACTTTAATTTCTAAATTATATTATTTTTTCAGTCTTGAGAAGACTGAAATAATTAATAAATAAATATATAAAAAACTGAAATAAATAATTAACTGAAATAATTAAATAATTAAAGGTAATATGATTGCCCTCAACTACAGGATAACCATCAACAGATCTTTTTTCTTCCACATTTTCTCTGTTCAGAATCCCTGAGCTGTTATCTAAATCCAAAGTTTTCTGCTTCCAAAACTCTTCCTATTTTTTAATGTACAAGTAATCACCCAGTGTGTGTGTGTGTGAGTGAACACAGTTTGCATGTTTAAAGTATATATATATGTTTGATTTAACATATATATATATTATTCATATCAGGGTTGAACTGACAAGTACATGTCCTTGTATTCTAAAGACTTAGAAAAGATGTATTGTTATACACATTCATCCCATTTGCTAAATCTATATAGCTCCTGCTGGAACACACCTATTGCATCCTGGGGTCTTTCGTCCCCTGATCATTCAGTCGTACAGAAACAGTCCATGGCTTTCTGCCAGCCCAGATGGATCAGATTTTCTTTCCAATGGAGATTAGAACTCAAGAGAAACTGCTATATACTTCAGTCTCAGTCTGATTGAAAATCATTGAACCATAGTGAATCTCGAGGCTAGTCTGAACAGTTCATCTGGCATGTCTAGGCGTAACCATTAACAGAGGGGAAAAGTGCATAATTACGGTGTTTATTTTCCTAGGTGTTTGCAGACAAGTCTTGTTTTAGACGTATATTTTTAGCAATATGCAACCCAAATATTTTTAACTGTGGTCTTATTCTTCTTGGTCCCTTCCTATTGCCATTGTAAGAAAAGGCATAATAGACCTCTTTCTTTTGTAGCAGCTAAAAGAAAAATGTTGGGTGAATTTCTGATTAATAATAATAATAATAATAATAAAATTAAAAAGCTCTTCCATTTATTCAAATGGGACCAGAATTTCACCTACCATCTGCTAAAGTTAAAAGAAGAGACTATGTTTAGAACTACTGAGACCTAGTGTATGTTTACTTCCATATGTTCAATTAGGAATGCCTAAAAAAGCATTGATTAGGGCCATGATTAGGCTTTCATTATCCTCACAACAATCTGTCGTGGTTTAACCCTGGCAGGCAGGTAAGTACTACACATCTGCGTACTCACTCTCCCCAGGTGGGATTGGGGAGAGAATCAAGAATATGCAAGAACTCATAGGCTGAGATGAAGACAGTTTGCTAGGTAAAGCAAAAGCCACATGTATAAGCAAAGCAAAAAAAGGAATTCATTCACTACTTCCCATCATAAGACAGGTGTTCAGCCACTTCCAGGAAAACAGGGTTCATCACATGTAACAGCTTCTGGTGAAGACAAATGCCATCATTCTGAATGCCACCCCCTTCCTCCTTATTCACTCCAGATTTTATTGCTGAGCATGACACCATATGGCACGGAATATTCCTTTGGTCACTTTGGGTCAAAAACCTAAAATCACAGTATTGCATGATCCTGAACGAAGACCATTAACTCTATCCCAGACAAACCCATGACACAACAAATAAAGGGGCAACGTACTGTTGTCTTATATTGCCAACAGGTAACTGAGTTTCAAGAAGATGAAGTGACTTGTTGAAGATCACATATCTTTAGCTAAAAACTAAGTATTTGAATCTAGCTCTACTAACTCTTATATTAACAGTGCCATTCTTCTTCTTCTTAGGGTATTTGAAGACTCATAAAACAGAGCTGAGTATAATTGGAGACTAAACTTATAACGTGTTGTAAAAGCAAATTATAGCCTTTTTAAAAATAAAAAATCCACTTTTTTCCAGTGCCTTTTTTTTTTTTTTTTTTTTCAGCTCATGGGCTGACCCTAGAGCAGATTGTCATGTAAAATTTGTACTAATGAGGATTTGTGCACTGAAATTCCAACCTTGTTTATTTCAAAATTCAGGAGAGAATTTATCCAATTAACATTAATGTTTCTGGAAGACATTATAAGAATATAAAATTTGATTCTTCTAGGAATTCAAAGTCAATGTTCTCTGAGCAAGACTTATTAATGAGATGTTATTCTGTTATGGCAGTCAAACAGGAAGAAGAAAAGATGTCAACACCTCTGCTTCTACTTTTAAAACAAGAGAAACATTAAAACAAGCAACATATTGCAAAAGTGATGGGAGAAAAAATATTATTGAGAAGTGAAGTATGAGCACCTAAGGTGTTTTTAGCACCAAAGCAAAGACATTTTTTTGTTTACTTTATTTTTTTTAAAGCAAAAAATGTTAAGGTTGACGATGTCCCTCTAAGCAAGAAGTGTCCTCAATCTAAAACATCTAATCTTACCCATCAAAACACGGTATTTCAAAAAATCTGTGTAGAGGAATTATTTGTCATTTCTTTCCAGACTGTCAGCCTGATGAAAGGGTTTTGTTGTTCTTCAAACAATACTCAGACAGCATCTCCCAAGTTGTGCAAGATGCAAGTAGTTTTCAAAACTTAAAACACCATGAAATACTTCCATTAATTATATATATTTTATATATATATATATCTTAGTACATTCATCATCTTCTTCTAACTGAGGACTTTCAGAAATAAGAGAAAAAGCAAGTAAATTTATATTCTTAAAGTTCAGTTCTTAAAGTTCTTTATTACTGCCTTTTTCAATGCCCCTTTGAAGCCCAAACTGAAACTACTCAGAATATCAGTTCTTCAATTTCTTCTGTAATGTTGTGCTAGTGAATATCACCATGAAGAACAATAATTCACATACATACTTTTACTTATAAATATTTTATTTATAAATGTTTACTATTTATATGTATTGTATTGATATGTTAATCATGGTCGAAAAAGAAAAGAAGAACAATTAAAAACCAACCAAGCAACCAAATAAATAAAACAATGCCTACATGATTAACACAATCTTTACAGGTAAGAAGAGAAAAGGTACATTTGAACAGCTTCCCCTGTTGACTACAGCTTTTCAGAATGATCTATAAATGAAAAACAACATCTAGTACTCTCTCTGTTCTGAAAGAGAAATTATACTGCATTGTTCTAGAAGAGATATGCATGGAATAGCTAAAGCTGGCACTTTATAACATAGCATAATCCCAGAAGCAAAAATGTGAGAAGCAAAGCTCTACTTCTATTTTTATACACTTGAATAAATCCAATGTAAGTTAGAAATTAGTACTCTTCATAGTACTTATTCTTTTGGGGGTTTGTATCTTCTTTAATCCAAGCAATTGTTCATACATGTGAACAAATATGCCAGGTCCCTTATTAGCATCATTTTAAACCTGAATTTAAATGGAAAACTTAGTCAAATGGTTGCATCATGAAAGTAGGCTACTAATTCCTTAACGTCTTTAAATGCTCTTAACAGTAAGAGAGGGAAGGAGGGAGGGAAAAAAATAAAGATGGAGGGAGATATTATTTTTTTTTAATACTTCTTCCTTAAACTGCTCAAGTTTATTTTCTTTCCCACTGTAAGATACTACCATTTATATTATTACTTTGAGAAACTGGCCATAACACTAAGTGGAAATTGAGTAATGTACCTTTTACCTTCACTTCTTTAATCAGAAGGCACTGGTAGGTGACAAATTCCCTAGCACAACTTCTTGATCTCAGTCATAATCACATTGGACGATGTAGTTAATCGTCCTATTACACAGGAAAAAATCAAGAAATCAGAAAGATGAACTACAAATCTAGCTATATGGTAGCCTAAATCCAAGTCAATCTAACGACTGTGCTTTATCTCACTGAGATCAGAACATGATTATTTTTTGCAAATGAGGGAAGTAAATTTTAAATTACAAAATAAAGTGTTCTCCTACAAATTAGTAGTTGTAATCTAGTTAGGTAGTTACACTGATGTTTTGGACAATCAGTGAAAATAAGAAATCCTGAAAATAAAAAATATATATATATCAATTTAAAGCTGAATGTAAACCTTCCTCCTACTTTTGCATTTCAATATCTTTTTCATAGCCTCTTTATTTTACAGTATTATATGCTGTCATTACGTGGTGCCAAAATCTGAAGGGAGCAAGAACCTTTTATTGGACCCACTGATACACTTGGGGAAAAAATGATGCAGGCATAGTTTTTCAAATATACTTCAGGTCTGGAAAGGAAGAACTAAACACAATAACTATATAAATTCTGGGAATGGTTGCTGTGAAATTCAGTTCATTATGTTACGTTACCAGTTTGACAGAAAAGGTTAGTTAATATTTGGAGTAGAGTGATACATTAGCAAGGAGAGAGCTGAAAGATAAAGCTAGTGGGGTACACTGCTTTTCTTTCAGCAAAGACAATTTATGAGTTCCTGTCTTGTCTCCAGTTTTGCCACTCCATAGTTGTAGCTGAGTGAAGTAGTAGGGGTCAGAATGGTCTCTTATTCCTGAAGCAGATAAAATTAGTGAACCAGCTAACAGCTGCTGTTCAAGCTGTTGCAGAGTTGATCTATGATCAAAGGGAACAAATGGCACAGCTACTCCAAGCTGGCTTTGAAAGAAAAGTCATTGTCTTATGAAACTACACACTGGAAGAGAGAGAAAGACAAATGTAATTGATTCTTGCAGAATAATGAGGGGTTAGAAGGAGTTGAGAGTGAAAAATTTGCAAAGGACCATAAAACAATGCCTTTTAGAAGTCCAGTAACTGAGAAAGTCAGATCTGGAAGATATGTGTTTGTTTCATTCTTCTCCCTCCTAAAATATCCCGGTATTCTTCTTCCTAGACAACTGCAGTTACAAGAGCACAACTGTAAAATGATTGTAATTTTTTTTCAAGCATAATATATCTGTAGAAGTAAAATATCTCATTTGAAATTTGTTTTCTCACAGAGATACTTTCCTGTATATATATATATATGTGTATATATATATATATGTCACATATTATTTCTCCATATCTATTGTTGTAGTATATTCAGCTGTTGGATAGAAAGCATGGGGTACTGGATAGAACAACCTTTATAATCTCCAACATTTGTTTTCATTGACTAAGTACTTTCTTTTAGTTTCCCAGAAGTTTTAATGCAAACACCTATAATGAAATATCAACATTAATTTATTTTGCTTAAATTTCCTTAATTTCCCCAAGTTGTAACAAATACACATCTCATCATTGAGCAGAAAATGATGTTTAAACTAAAACTTTGGTTTGGTATGGTTGATGAAACAGTGCATTGGCATTGACTTACAGATAAAACACATTCTGTAACTTGGTCACTGAATTAATAGTCATTTAATGTAGTTTGTAGCACATTAATTGTTCAGGCTGTATCTGCAAATTGTAATTATATTGTAATTGAACTTTTAAAGCATTATTATTTTTGAATTCTCCATGAATTTGGGGTTAAGAGAAGGACTGCCTACTTCCATTTTTACTTTATTTGTTTGCTTTTATGAAAATGAATATTTAAAAGGAAACAAAATAGAGGACGTTTTTTAAAGAAAACTTTTAAACCATATTTTACAATGAACACTACTGCAATATATATATATAAATACATCTGCAAATGTATCTATTCAAAAATTTGTTTCAAAGTTTTACAAGCTTATTCAAACTTTGTTAATAAAGTGTAGCAGTACAGTTTCATTGTACCAAACTTTTTATTATTATTGTTTTTTTGTTCTTTTAAAAAGAACAAACTACAAAGCCAGGCATCTGTCTGGCTTTACATTACTTAGAAAGAATATGGATATAGTCTTAGAGTGTGATTAAAAAATAGTAAAAATCATCATTATCACTTGCTTTTTTAGTGTCCTTTTCTCTTCAGTATCTGTGTTTCTCAAAAGCTGTAGTAAGTGATTTGATGAAAAAATATTCTTTTTGGTATCAATTGTAGTTCACCTTATTAATAAATTGTCAACTAAATCAGTGCAAATAATAAAAATAGTAAATGTGAAAATATGTTTATGTCTGCCTTTAGCAAAAACATGCTTTTTCATTAGGGAAAATTATTGCTCTGATAATTCGATTGTGTCTGTTAGAGTTACTATGCTCTATAATCCAAAATGTGCAGGTGACATAAATGTGTTTGCTAAACTGTAACCTGAGGCAGTATTGGACCACAAAAATGCTGAGGTAATCATCATCAACATAGCCTAAAAGCATGTCAGGAACTGTTCAAACAGTTTAACACAACATAAAATTCCATTTCAGTGTCCCAAAATGTTCCAGAGCATTATTGATTATACACGTATACATGCAGCCCCCACAGGTTTTGCTCTGTTTTGTGAATTCATAAGGCTTCAGCTTGTAGTCTACATGCTAAAAGATACCCAGTTTTAACACATTTTTATTAAAAATGTTTGATGTTTTCATTTTCCTTATTGCAGATTTGGGAAGAAATGAAATTAATCATTATTGTTGGTCTGTAATATTTGCCACCATTACAATTATATAAATGGTTGGTTTTGTTTCGTTATGGTACCTGTACTTTTTGAAGAACTGACCTTGTTCGGTCTGAATACTAAAGAGTCTGCATGCAATGAAAAGACCATATGCAATGAATAAATATTTATTCATGTATAATGTATTGTTTAAATTACAATGAAAAGGTCTCCTAGAATTAAACATTATTATATTATAAAAGGGCAAAATAAATATCCAAATTAGTCTCAGACTTAGTAAGCTTTCCATGTCAGACTGGAAGATTTGAACTTCAGGACAGAGCAATAGTCAAATGAGTCTAAGATGTTTTTATTCTTGTTTGTTCCTGCATGACTAGATTCTCCTTTTTACTTTCTTCAGTTTACATAAGAGCTTGAGGGCTTTATATCATTAATACTGGAACAACTGTTTGCTTTTGAACAAATGGAGTGAAGCCAACAACACCCTGCTGAAGGAATTTCCAAAGTAGGGGAGCGGAGACTGGAAATGCAGATTCTTTTCTGCTTCACTTCTGCAGGGTTAGTTTGAAATTAAGGGTACATGATAGAGAGCAGTTGTGCTGCCATTTATTAAGAAATCTACTGTAAAACTATAATTGACAGTGAAGAAATTTTGAGTCAGCCTCAATTACAAGAGAAATATATTACCCTAAAATACCTCCATCAGGCAACAGACTAAGCATGAACAATAAGATGTCAAGACACAGTAGCATAATATTTCTTGAATGCTAGTACCTCCATAGATTTTGTCTTGCTGGAAAAGAAAGTAGAGTTTATCATTATTAGTTAATTGAACATGACTTCAGTTAGCTAATTTTTATAATCAAACCAAAACAACAGGGCAAAATTTCTGCAATATGGACCATTTATCTCTTGAGATTTCTGTGTCATGTTTGCCCAAATTAGAAGCACATTAATTATTATCCTTTCCAGAACTTCTTGTCTAAATTGTCACAAAAATGCAAAGCTAAATGATGAAATTTTTGAATTCTTATAAAATAATATCAGGAAAACAAGAAAGTAAGATATCTGGAAGATACAGACAAAGATATGCTTCCTGACTATGCAGGATTTCAATTTACTTTAGCAGCTGAATGGTCATTTTGTCAGGCTAGACCATGTATTCTGTCACTATAGAGGTCAACTGTTGGTACTCAGTGGCATTATTCTCAAACAATGGAGTCTATCTCATTCAAACATTATACTTTAATTTGAGAGATATATGAAATATTTTGTTTCTCCTCTGAATGAATGAAATCGTAGTGCAAACTGTATTTTTAAACCAATTCAAAATCAAAGAACATTCTGCTTGGCCTTTTTCATCCTATCAGTTTACTCTGTATTTCAAGCCTGCCCCATAACCTCAGTCAGACTAATGCTTTTGTTACTGTTTTAGCATCACTACCTGTCTACCAGCTCTACAGCAATTAAGAAAATTATGCTTGTTTTCCCAGGGTAATTTCTAATGCGGTACCCAACAGACTTCGAAAACAAGCAAACTACAGCCATCAAAGGAAAGAAAAGGAGGAAATGAAGACACACAAATCCTTTTTCATCTTGTATTTTGTAGATTCAGAACACAGGGCACCCCTTAATGGAAGAAATGCAGTATTCCTTACAGTGCTTTTACTTCTTTCTTCCCTTTCCACTCAAAAAAAAAAAAAAAAAAAAAAAAAAAAAAGATGACGTGCATATTTTGTACAAATTCCAAAATCCTGTTTAGATCATGATATTTTTCTCTAGGACATTTTTTTGCAAGATGTGTTCTGTACAGCTGTCTTTAAGACATGTGTATTACATCAGCCAGGGACCATTGTCCTTCCTAGTTTCCAAATATGATATTATTAATGCGCTGATAAAAAAAAAAAAAAAAAAAAAAAAAAGAGAGAGAATTACTAAAGCTGAAGTTTGCTACATTTCTTGGTGAAAAACATATGCTGTAATACACAACATTACAGATTTGTCAACTGGTTACAAAATACTTTATTTTACACAGACAGAGATTGTTTTTATGTATGTCATGCATTCTTGCCATGTTTGGAGATACCCCAGCTTTCAGTGGCCTTTTAATGTAAATAGAATATGTATATGGATGTAGGTCACACACTTGTTGCAAGTCTATCTTGGCTCAGTTCAGTGTCAGACCTCCAAATAGTTTATTAACATTGCTCAAAATTATACAACACATTACAGAATTCCTGTAGGAATTACCGAATTCCTGAAGTAATTTCTAACTTCATTGATCTTACTGTCAAGGTAAGACACCTCGTACCTTCCAAAAAGTACGTACCACAATGTATTTGAAAGGACCCACCAGAAAGAGACAAGTATCTTTGAAGCACAGACTGTTGTTGTAATATTGTGACTTTAATTCTCCTGCTCAGAGGGAATAAATGTTTACTTACCTTGATAACAAGCCACAGCTATTGGCTTGCTAGTTTTGGGGTAACAGATATTAGATTTTCTATCATTCTTCATAGAGCTGTAAAACTGTTGAATATTAAGGAAATTATTCCTCCAGCATACATAAAAATGTCATGTAAATGTAAATGTGCATTGTGATGTGCCTCCTATATTTGGCTTTGCACATACCATAATCTTTTGGGATTACATGAATTTGCATTTGGCATTTTTATTTATTATTATTATTATTATTATTATTTTGCTAGGCAGCTGGGCATTATACAAACCACATTAAAAAGAACAAACTACAAAACAAGTAATTTCCTTGTCTGTCTGTAAACAAAGTAATATCAAGACTTTCCATATACATAAAAAACAACATTGAAAGATTCTAAAAAATAAGTGATAGCATACTTTTTAAAAAATAAATAAATCAATAAATAAAAATAAAATAACTTGATGCCATTGTCCTGTGATCCTCTTTGGGCAGCTTTTTCATTTTTATTATTTTTTTTCCAGATATTGATGTGTATATATTCAATTAACTACAACTACATTTTTAACTTTTTTATTTCATTTCTGAAGCTCTTTTCTAGTTACTTTATTTTGTATTTTATATTCATTTTTGTTTTGTTTATAGAATTTGTTGAATTTCATGAACTTTACTTTGTCTTTATATTAGATCCACTGCTCAAAGATTTCTTATTTAATTATGTATCAATTCTATTTCATATCCAGGCAGTACAGTACATATTAGTACAACACTATATATAAGACCTCATTTGACAGTCTTAACTAAGGCTGAACACACACAATATAAAGCCAAGATGAAGCAAAATAATAGTTAACATAAGTAAAGACTGCAAAATAGAATATATAATATTGATTTTTGTTGGATAGCACTTGTTTCTGTCTACCACTAATTTCTTTCCAGAGTTTTATTTGGATTGGTGGGTATGAAGTCAGTTATAGGTTATATTTACTGCTCTAATTACTTTTACATGGTCACAAGAGAGTTTGTGCACTTGTGTAAACATGTAAAATGCATCTGTAAAAGAAGTGAATTAGCATTCGGAAAACAAACAAACAAACAAAAACACATGAAATCACTTCAGGGCAAATTAAAGATAAAGGAGAAGTAAAGAGTCTATTTTTAGAGTTCACTTTTCCTCTTCTTAAACTCCTGTAATGATTGGTAATACCTGTGATAATGCAATGCTTAAGATGATGGTTAACAGGGGCTATTAAAGTCTGCTTATAATCAGTATAACTCTTTCAGCTTTAACAGTTTGGAGAATAAGTTTTTCCTCTGTGGAGAGCTGTGGCAGCATTACTAGGAAAGGGTTAATCTGCCATAAATTCACTGCTTCTAAAGAGGAGTGAATATCTTCCATAACAGAAAATACTGAGGACTTGAAATGAACTTCTATTATTATTATATAATAAATAACATATATATGTAGCAACATATTTATATGAAAATAAATACTATTAAATAAATAAATTATTTAATATTTCAATCACTAAAACTGAAAGAATCTCCTAACTGAAAGAGCTGGGGTCTGGAGTCCCCACTGAAGGGATTTTTACACTTTTGATCTAACAGTCATTGAATTACCTGTGTACCAGAATGGGAAAGGGAATGTGCAGAACGATGTCTTCATTCCTAATTAAAATCAGGCTCCCTATACACACACACACATATATATATTTTATCTGAATGCAAAAGTTTTACATTCCTAAGTATCCAGTTAGTAGCTCTGAAGCCATGTTTCTAGCTCTTTTGTTGTTTGCCAAATTACTGAAAGATATGGGTTCAAACAAGCAAGCCTACATCACAGAATCATAGAATCACAAAATCACAAAACCATAGAATATCTGAGCTCTTCTGAGAGAGCTCTGCAGTCATGAAGTTCACACTTCTCAATTACAACCCATGTCTCCAGTCTTTAAGCTTCAAATGTCTGATTAATCCAATCCCATAACATTCCTAACACTTTCTAGTCCTGGAGGCAAAGACGTCTTTACAATCAGGAGATAGATCCAGTAGTGATAGGGGAAAAGAGGAAAAGACTTACCTTCTACCTCTACGTGAGAGAAATCTGAAGAGATCTGATGTGTCAATATATATATATATATATATTAAAAAAAAAAAAAAAAAAAATCAGAACCCGAAGTTTGGTGCTCTTCCTCCTTGTCAAACTTCTTCTGGTGGAAAGGCAGAATTAAAATCATCCCAACTCAGTTTGACTGAGACACCTCAGTTTAATATAGTCCTCGCTGAAGGTTGCACAATGCAACCTGGACAAACAGAACTGCAACTTTGTATGCATATGATAAGTTTCTTTACAGCAGTGGTTCCACAGAAAAAAGCTCTGATAACAGTCTCCCATCTTGTCCCACACTCGCATGCACATTTCTGATTAATTTAGGTTATAAACAACAGTTAAAATAGAAAACATTTAGTTTGCCATTACTATTTTAAGGCAAAATTTACGGAGTTAAAACTTATTTTCAGCAGGTGAAAAGTATACTTTCTTATATGCTCATCCTGTTTTGATTGGATTTAGGCTTCACTAGATCTATGACACTGTATATATAAATATATTTTTTTTCAATAAGGCAATGTTTTTTTATTGAATAAAATAATAATAATTATATAACTTTATATATTTACAGATTATATAAATAATATATATAATTTTAAGTATATATAAATCATATAAATATATATAAATTTATATATGTATGTATAAATAAAATATTACATAATAATTATGACAATAATATGAATAATTATTTATATATTCCATTTTAAATATAGAACTGAAATGAATAGGAAAAACCCTCTCCCTTTACATTGTGTCTATGTCATGATAAATGACATGTGAGTATGCCTTACTCATTTCCAGACATTCTGTTCTCCCTAGTATCTATTAGAAGTTGGGAACTAAAGATGGCCTCAGAAGTGTTGTGAAGAAGCAGCAACTGCTCCAAGCCCTGTGTTGTATGTGAAGATAGTAGCAGAAATAGCTCTGTGCAGGTCTGTAGCTTGCATGCCATTAGTGTTATGAATAATATTTTAGAAAGCCCTGTCTTTTATGACTCATATTTTACTCAGAGTCCTGGTACTCAAAAATTACTACAATCTTCCAAGAAAAGAAAAAGAAGTGTTGAAATACAAGTCCTTCTTGTTGTTTTGTTCCAATAACTACTGTCCATCATTTAAAGGATGTATCTTTTGTAATCTGAATTATCTTGGTTTCTGTTTCTCATTGCTGATACGTGGGATGATCCAAGAAAAATATTCTCCATCCTTTGACCCCTTCGTTTCAAGAACACTTTTCTTTCTGAAAGGCTTGAAGTTATCAAACAAGTTACTCAGTTCAAGAATAACAAATTAAATTCAGTAGCATCTGATGTGTGAGTGGTCACATGAGATTAAGATTCTCTGACCTTTAAATATACAAGTATTTCAATCCATTAAGTACAAGGTTTATAGTTATGCTCTGCTTCATAAAAATAATAATAATAATAATAATAATAAATAAAATAAAAAAGTGTGTGGGGATTTTTCACTTCTGTTTATAAAATCTGTCTATATCTGGGTGCACTCTTCTAGCTCCCTTTCCATTCAATGGAGAGAAATAACATTGATTTATTTCACTGATTACATAGGGAGGTTTGGGATATTGTCTCAGAGACAGATACCTGCATTTCATCAGAAAAATTTTAACTTTAGCATTCAACTTCCTCGTTCAGTCAGAATTAATACAATTATATACAAAAATGATTCCTGAAATACCATACAACTTAGCTATGCAAAGGCTAATTACCTGTTTTAAGCCCAGCTTTCATGTAATTTCACCAGTATGTGTCCAGTTGTCATGATACACCAACTAGGAACCATATTTTCTATAGATGAGACTCAGAGATCCTTCATTCTGGTTGCAGGGTTTCCATTTGACTGAATTGAAGAACAGAACTTAAATTAAGAGCTTTTTACAACTGGAATTTCTATGTATTAATGTATAATGCCCAAAAAAAAAAAAAAAAAAAAAAAAAAAGTTTGTAAGCTTCCCGGTTCATCTCATAAAAATAGAAAACAGTTCTATTTAACTGAATATTCATTAAAACAAAATACAATGTTTTGAAGCCATTTTTTTAAAAAGGCTACATGTATAAGAAGCAGTCTAAAATGCTGGGGATCAGGTCTTTTTGGAGTTTCATAAATTTAGATTTGCTGAGAACAGAAAGCTGACGTACTACGTGCCTTTTTGAACATAGGGATGATCTTAAAATGCCAATGATAAAACAAGAGTGACAGAAAATTAAAAATATTTAGATAGTCCATTTCTTCTGTTTCTCTTCAAAGTTATATATATATTTATTTTTCCTTAAAAAGTTTAAAACACATGTTTTTAGAAATTCAGAACTCTTATCAGTCTTCAAAGTCACATTAGATACAATTCTATTGATGCTGGGAAATTTGCAGACCATTTAAAAAGTATCTGTGCCAAACTCTTATTCATTTCTCACATTTCTATCTTTTTCTTAATGATATTACATTTGAATCATAGCAATAAATATGTTAATACAGAAGAGCAGTGCCTCATAGAAGTCTTATGAGAAAGATAGCAATAGAGAATCAACTTTTAAAATTACCAGTATAATAATTTATCTTAGTGAAATATCAATATCAGTGAGTGAACTTTAGAATTAAAGTGGTAATTGTAATAGATATTACCAAATGAGAGATATACCAGATGGATCTGAATTCCTTAACATTGTCACAGGAATGCTATATAACAAATAGCATTCCTTGTCTCCTAAGAATCCACTATAGACCAAAGACGAAAAATCTGGATGTATGACACAAACCTCTGTAAACTGAACTGCGATTTTAATTTAGTAGATCAGAGAAGTGTTAGTTCTTCCGGTAAATTCAGGTACAGATTGTGCCTTTGAGCCCTTACCTTTTTGTTTGGTATCATAAGTGACCAGGGGAAAGGTCACACATCCAATAGTTGTGATATGAGAAATATGTGTACATTTTTCTTCATGTCAAAAGGAAAACAGGAAAAAACAAAACAAAACAAAACAAAACAAAAACACTATTTAATATATATATATATTATTATTACTTTGATTTCATGTAATACCATGAAGAAGAGTAAACAAACAATTTGCAACCAAGCATGTAGTTACTGTTCTATAGGGACATATGTTGAATCTCATGAAAAGAACAGTTACTCTTCAGTAACTCTTGTTAGAAATATTGTAATCATGAGGAAGACAGAGAAGAAATACGTCTAATAAGACCTTACAGGCTTTGATTAGTGTTAGAATTACATAAACACCCTAATGTAATTCCTATATTCCTAGATAAGCCTATGAAAGGTGAACCTGTCACCAGTATCCTTCAGTATTATTTCTATATATAGAATATAATCTTTCAAAAACAAGATGGAAATTTGGGGAGATATCATCAGCTCAGGTCTTATATTAAATGGCACCTCAAATCTGACTTAAAAGGTTGCTGGACATACATGACGGTTTAGAAGACATCAGCAACACTCCACTTCATGCACTACAGGTGGGAACAGGACTCAGACGTGAGCAGAGAAGATACTTTGCACATATGAGAAACAAGATACTTTACTGCTGTGGTTATACCTAAATATGCTGGGGACTAAAACTAGTGGATCTGTAGCAAGAAAATGTTGATGCTAAAATCATTGCTTTCCACAGTCTAAAAATATCAAGTCTCATTTTTCTTCCTCCTTTTTTAGAAAAGTTCACATAGATTGGTCTGACAATATAGATCGTATGGCCATTTGCAACTGGTGCTTATTAAAATCCCTCCTAGGAATACCTTATGGCTCATTTTCATCTGGAAGAAATTCTATTCTTGCATTCTTAGACCACTCCACATTACACTCTGATCTGAACAAAAAAGTTTAGTACAGAGGTGCACCATGCTGTCTGCAGGGACTTAAGCTCTCTGGGCCCATAATCTAAAATCGTACTGAAGCTTAACAACTGAAAAGGGAGAGTTGCATTCTTGGTCTTTATTCCATCTGTAGCCTCATGGCTAATGTTATATAACATCTAACTAAAACTATTTCTGGCAGCAATTATGATAGGAATCATAGGAATGTTGGCTGGGTCGGACCTTTGAACTTTGCATTATGAGTCATGTTTTAATCCCCTATATCACTGTGGTGACAGATTAAAACACTCTGTACTTGTGTTCAGCACTTTGTAGAGCAAATTGCTTTAGACATCCGGTAGACATCTGGTTCTGATAAAAGAACATGTAAGACATGCAGTTCTCCAAATTAATCTATAACTGTAACTAAGAAAGAGAAGAAACAAGTTAAATTCATATTCCTTTTCACTGCCTTAAGTAGCCAGATGATATAGAGAGACTGTTCCCACTCAAGATCCTGTACAGTTTATTGTGTTTAAGGTTACAGAAAGGGTCACTTGAGTTGATACATACTATCAATTTGTCATGTAGTTTACTTCTTATTCAGTTATTACAGACTTACTTTATAATAAGAGGAGAAAAGCATAAATTCTTACATTGTCATCTGAATTCTTACATTTTCATCTGAAAACAGACATTACAAAAAGTTTAGTCAAGTTTTCATATCCAGGGAAGTAACTAGTGGGATAAAGTGCCCCTCCATTTAGTTTAATGGAGAATAGTTGTCTGAAGCAAAACCATACCAATGTTAGTGGAAGACACTCACTTAGCTATTCAGATACTCAGTCAAACTTCTATTGGTCTGGGATGCTTGGCTGGCCTGGTGAAAGAGTCCTTGCAGAGTTTGCATTCCTGATCCACATGGTTCCTTGCAGCTTTGACCTCGTGTGCACAGTAAGACAAATCCACCAGCATCACATACCTGGTGTGCACAGAAAGACAAATCCACCACCACCACATACCCTTTTGTCAGGTTTCCAGGATGAGTCCCTGAGATTGTTGGATTAATCTCCAGAAAGCAGCTGCATTTGTGTACCCCAGTCTAGCCCAAACAGTGCATTTTGTGGCATGCAAGCCCCTCTTTAACCAAATCACCCCAATCTTGGTCAGGACTCACTCATTCCCCCTTGCTTACATGGACAGCCTCAGCCCATGTAGAAACCTTCTGATATTACCTGCAGTTTGTAATTTCCTTGGCATTGCTTGTGAGGAGACAGCAGAGGTTGGTAATTCTTGTCCTAGTACTACCAGGCTTCCTAGGAAGTACAGGTTCAAGGAGAGTAGCCCTTTCTTTACAAAACAGATTTTTCTATTTATATGATACTAATTCTCACACACCCACCAAAATGTAATAGCTAAGTTCAGCAAAGACTTCTAGACCAAATACGTTTTATGCCATAGCAACTCTGATGTGTCTGTCAAATAATGTCATTTATATAGATGAATTTCCCATTAAAAGAGGAGGATAGAAAAAGGAGGAAACAAATGACTACTCATTTAGAACCACAAAAATCAAGAGAGAAAAAAATAAATAAATAAAATAAAAAAGCCTGGATCCTTTAATTTATTAGAACAAGTATGCCCTAGAAGTAGTATCTAAAATCTGTAGAACTAATTATGTGGCTCAAATATCAATAAAAATACTATAAAATATTAGAAAAGATGAAATGAACAAGGAAAAATAATAATTTATATGATATATTTTACATTTTTCTAAGTCACTGACATCTGAAAAAAAAAAAATCTTGCTTGTTTATGAATTAGCAGTCTAAGAAAAAGTACAAGAAGAAGACAAAATTATTTAATTCTTCATAATATGTATTTTATTATTATTATTATTTTAGAGATCTTTTAGTTTCATGCTACTAAGCCTTGCGGAAATTTGAAATAATAAAAACAAAATGTTTTAAAATAAATGAGCACACTCAGAGCTAGAAGAGTCTGTATCTTCAGAAACATCTTGAAAAAAGAAGTACAGTTCAAAAAAAAAAAAAAATTATGAGATACTCATAAATAAAAAGATGCTGCTGGTGGTGGTGGTCTCTGTTTAAGCAAATGTTAGCTAACACTAATTTTTGATGAACTAATAAGTAGGATACTATTCTACCGTATTTGTGATAAAATTATATGGTATACCCCCTTTCTATTAAATTACATACTTATATACAAGTACATATATATATTACATATATATATACAAGTACATATATACAAAGACACAAAAACATGCATGGATATATACTTACACTTACAAATGCAAATAGAAGGAAAGGAAGTTGATAATTTTAATTCACTAATAATTTCAGAAAATTAGTAAGTGATGTGAAAATGTAGAAAAGCAGCACAGGAAAGAAGAAATGAAGAGTAACAAAGAAGTTGGTAAAAATGTCAGGATGTACATTTAACTCTAAATCCATATTGTATTTATATTATACCACACCATATATATAAAATATGAATGGACTTTTATCTGTTTAGGGAGAATGTCCTTGTTTCAGCTGGGATAGAGTTAATTTTCTTACTAGTAGCTGGTATGGTGCTGTGTTTTGAATTTAGGATGAGAAGAGTGTTGATAAGACACTGAGGTTTTAGTTGTAGTGAGTAGTGCTTTCTCTAAGTCAAAGATTTTTCAGCTTCTCATGTTGCTCTGCCAGCAAGAAGACTGGGGATGCACAAAAAGATGGGAGAGAACAGAACCAAGAAAGCTGATGCAGACTAGCCAAAGGGACATTCCATGACATATGATGTCATGCTGAAGAATGAAACTGAATGACTTGGCCTGGGAGGCTGCTGTTGCTCAGGGACTGACTGGGCATCATTTGGCTGGTGGTGAGAAACTGTCACTCATTTATATTTTATTATTATTATTATTATTATTGTTTTATTTTATTTTTATTTATTGTTCTTAATATTCTTTCTTATTATCCTTATTAAACTCTCCCTATCTCAACCCATAAATTCTCTCTCTTTTTTTTTTTTTTTTTTTTGATTCTCTCTCCCATCCCACTTCACGATAGTGAGTGAATGGCTGTGTGGTACTTAGCTGCTGTCAAGTTAAATCATAGCAGGAAAAAAGCCAGGTGACCTTCATATCATGTTAAAAATATTTCCACTTTATCCTAATTAAGAGGCCAATAAAGAATGTCCATTAATATTAGAATCTTAAAGCTATCAGATCTAGATCTGCTGAAAACTCTGGAATATAAGGGTCAGTTTTCACTAAGTGTCTGGAACTGATGAAATTATAGTTGTTCGAGAGAAAAACAGTATGGTGCCAGTATCTAAAAGTCATAGGGTGATTTAAGTCATTAAAAACTCATAAAAGTAGTTAGTTAGGTCATTACAGTTCTGAGACTGATCCCTAAATAATGGCAGAGCTGATAAAACTTGTTTTTCTCTATCTTCGGTATTTCCTCTAACCACAATTTAATTTTGTTTGGTAGAAGCAATTGAATGATAAATTTATTCAAATACTTATATGTAGAAGTTTAAGCACTACATTTAAATTAGTGATCTGACACAAGATGAATAAGTTGTGAATTGTGGATCATCCTTTCTATAGAAAGAAATTGTTAACGTATTATCTTCTTTCAGTGAATGATGTCACACAATTTAATTCAAAGTCTGCCTTCAAAGGTTAAACCTTTTTTTAAAAATTATTATTATTATTAATTCATAAGGACAATTATCGTTGATGAAGTTTGTAGGTGACTGTTGTGAATGTTGTAATAAAGAAATGTGAGTGGTATATTAGTGAGATTAAAAAGTCTGCTTTCCACATCCTAATATGCAGAGTCAGGCGAGATTCATTTTACTGTGAACTACTGTAAAGTTTTGTATCTTAGATGGAAGAATGCAGATAATACAGGCTGGAAAAAGCATATCTTGGAAAGTACTACCAACCACAATATAAAATCTTGAATAGCCAATGACACAAGGAGTGCTATTTATCTTCCAGACTTAGATAATATATATATATAATTTTAAATTGAAAAACAAATGCAGTATTAAGAAAAAAAAAAAAAAAAATGTGTTCACTGTCATTGACTCTTTTTTTCTATGTGAGAGGGCTTTAGATCTGCTTTTGTGTTGAGTAGCTAACCTAAGAAAACAACTGAATCTAGAAAACTAAGGAAAGACTATTTTTATCTGGGATATTCATATAAGTTGGAGTTCACAGTGTGGGTTAGAATCTTTCATACATGAGCGAGTTGCTAATGTTTTCATCAAACTAGCATACATTTTTTTTGATTTACTGTTCAATGCCAAGTCTTTCAGCCAACATTGGAATCTTAGTTATAAGTGTGCAAATAGAATACGATTAATAACTAGAGAAGCCTCTGTCTTGGTGGAATCAACCTTAATCAAGAATCAGTTATTTCAGATTGTTTGACATAACTCAAACAGATTCTGCTAAAGCAGAGTGCACTACCTGAGAGTTTATGACAAGGTCACAACCCAATAGTGTCAGGGACCTTCCAGCCCGCCTAGGGCATTGTCAGAACACTGACCTTGAAAGCTTTTCTGTATTTAAACTATTTACTGCCTGCAGAGTAAAAGGAATTAGAGAGGGCCTGAAAACAAAAGTGTGGGGCAAATGTCACAGCTGACAATCTCTAGTATATGTTTTGTTGTGCCAAATTATAGCACGTAATAAAAAAGCAATGAAATGAATAGGACAGAAATAGTCAAAGTATGTTTAAAAAAAAAAAAAAAAAAAAAAAAAAGAAAAAAAAAAGAAGTTGCAAATGCTGCTTACTTATGTTATGTTGACCAAGAACCAATGCTACTATAGTAGGTCTAACTAGAAGATATAATGCAATCTATAAAATAGCTGTACCACTTTGAAATATTACTGGAAATAACAAAATCTTAAAATAAATAAATAAAAAATCCCACTAAAAATAGTGAATAAATGTGCTTCCTGTATTTTTGTGGCACAAAGATCAGTTTAACATTAAAAGTAAGACAAGAGGCAATAAACAACACTGACATTTGAAAGCTCTACTGTTCCACTTTTAACTGCAAATTATTTCAGAAAATATGTTTTTTTAATCTAGGAAATATCTCTTCCATAAGCACAGTTAAAACTTTTGATACCATATCCTGTGTGTGTGTCCCTTCATCGTGTATATTTAAATCACATTTTTATTAGTCTGCCTGTCTAATTCACAAGTAGTTCACAAGTAGTATTAAGCTTTGTTATTGCCTAACAGTTACTTTGTAGTTTGAAAATATTGTCATTAATCTGGATAATTGGAGCACAGATGATCAGAACTTTATTTATTTATTTATTTATTTTGAACTGCTATTATGTGAAAATTCCCATTAAAAACAGTTAGAAAATTCATGAAACTGTGTAAAGTAACTTTTTTTTTTTTTTTTTTTTTTTTTTTCTGTTTTGTATGGTTCCACACCATTTTTCTAGCTGATGATTGAGTACTAGCTATCCAGACTTCATATGGAGCACAGCTCCTTCACAGCAAATCAAATTAATGGTCTGAGAGGAACCTCATGAAGTTCAACAAAGGCAAATTCCGGGTCCTGCATATAGGGAGGAATAACTCCAAGCACCAGTACAGGCTGGGTGCTGACCTGCTGGAGAACAGCCCTGCATAGAGGGACTTGGGAGTCCTGATGGACAGCAGGCTGACCATGAGTCAGCAAAGTGACCTTGACGTCAAGAAGGCCAACAGTATTCTGGGGTATTTGGAAGAGTGTTGCCAGCAGGTCAAAAGAGGTGATCCTCTCCCTCTACTCAGCCCTGGTGAGGCCACACCTGCAGTATTCTGTCCAGTTCTGGGCTCCTCTGTACAAGAGGGACATGGAACTACTGGAGTGAGTCCGGAGGAGCACTGGAACAGGTTCCCCAGAGAGGTTGTGGAGTTTCCTTCTCTGGAGATATTCAAAACCCGCCTGGATGCCATCCTGTGCAATGTGCTCTAGGTGATCCTGCCTAGCAAGTGGTTGGACTAGATGATCTTCAGAGGTCCCTTCCAATCTCAGACATTCTGTGATTCTGTTATTCTGTAATAGCAGTTTTGATTACAAGGTATGGAAAGAACATTCTATTCAGTTATAGTCATTTGAGCCTTCAAAACAAAATATTTAAAGGAAGCAAACATACAAATTAAAAAGTCTAGATGTAGGAAAGGCACAATTAAAGAAAGAAAGAAAAAAAAAGCTGTTTCTGAAAACTGTTGTCTTTAATGTATAAAAGAAAATAGTAACAAATGATGTTAAAACTAACACAAAAAGTTTCACAGAGCCATTCATATTCTTACCACTGTTACATGGCCATATTTTCAAAGAGAGGTATGTAGTCAGTAATTCCATATTCAAGCGTGTACTCTTCTGGGGATAATGACTGCTATGAAATATATATATATATATATGCATATATATAAAGAGAGTCTTTCCCTTTTCTAGTCTTCTTAGAGTAAAACCCAGGGATATATTAATTAGAACATTAAGGCAAAAGATCAAAGTAATATGCCTCTACAACCCCTCTTCCTCTCCTCTCACCTAGAGTTTTTTCCTGGCATATGTCTCTCCCTTTTTGGGTTCCTTTGCAATTTGTCAGCCAGCTCCATAACCTTACTGATATAAGTTATTGTCCTGTAAACTCGTACTATTATTTCCATGTGGAGAATTCTTCTACTTCAGATTACAGACCTGAAGTGATGATCTGAAAGCAAGTAGAATGACAAAGAGTAGTACAGCAATATTAAAAACTGACGTTAGTAAAAAGGTATTTGTGTACACCTGCCAAGGACTTAATAATAGTGTGAAAACATGGCTTAACACTCAGCAGGACTTTTCACAGGCAAAGAGAAATGACAAGAATCAATTCAGAGCACAGGTATGTGACATTAAATATCTGAGTAATACATGCCTCTAGCTTTTCTATTTTACATTTCTAGCTTTTCTTAAACAAACCAACAAACAAAACAAAACAAGTAAACATGCACACATAAAAAAAAAAAAAAAGCGCACCCTGAATTCTCTAATAACTTCTCTGGGTGCAAAGTTATTTCCCTCTGGCTAAACATACAGTTCAGAAGACACAGAAACTTCCTCTTTACCCATGACATTGCAGACATGCTCTGTTACTCTGATGCTGTGAAAAATCATTTTAACACCTGACCTGCCACTCTGAAACTAGCAGCAGTGCTTTTTTTTCTTTGATGTTATTACTTGTTTTTATGTTATTACTTGTTTTTCAATCTTTGCTGTTTTACTTTCATTATACAGCAGCACCAGAGAATGTAGGCACCAGTAATTAGCATTACCTTTCTCTTTTCAATCTCTTCTCATCAGTAACTAGAAATGCAACATCCAAAACCATAGTGATGTTCCACTTCTATGACATAGTGGCTTCCAGTAACATGTATAAAATACAGGAGATGAGCTTAATTTTTAGCTAATATCAAATTCCTATAAAATCTCCCCCCTTCTTTTTCTGAACAGAAATTCTGTGCTGAAACACCAGCTATTTCTCTTATAGACCTCTTTTTAAAATTGCACTAAATCATGTGTATTGTGCAGTAGAGGAACAGTAAATTGATTAAGATTTGTTTTCTATTTGATCTAAGTCAAGAATTGAGCCAAGTTACTGTAGATGAACTAAAGGTTAGACCGAGAAAGAATTCTTAGGCAACATTGCTCCAAGTATTGAGGTTAGACTTAGAGATAGACTAACTCAAAGCATTGTCACTCAAAACATTGCCACATTGGAAAGCTAAGGCTCTGGGTTTTATCTTTATATCACCAGGCATGAACATCACTAGGCTTCAAAAATGAGGTACATCAGAAAGGTTTTGGAAGAGTCACTTTAGCACACAAAGGATGGCTAGGCCACCAGAGACACATGATCTGAAATTTCATTTTACTGGGGTGTCAATGTCAACTTCAAGCCCTGTGATAGAAAGTTTCAGTCTGACAGTGTCCGTCCGTCCCCCCCCCCCCCTTTTTTTTTTTTTTTTGTTTTCATTAAATGCACTTAAAGTATTTAGGGAGTTTGGGAGCCTAATATATAAGTTTTTCCTGATCCTCAGGGCATTGCATCTTTCTGTTCCCACTTTCCAGAGTTTGCTTTCATTAACATACTATAGACAAGGACAATTTGGAGAAAAGAAGAGGGAGAAGAAGCATACATTCATTATTCCACTTGCTGAAAGTGAATTGCCCTGCAAAGAATGCAAGATTGACAACATCAGAGAGAATAAACAAGAGGGAGTCCGGCTCTGCAGGCCTACAGAGAAAGAGCCTGTGATCCTCCAGTGCTGACATAGGCAAAGAACCCTCTGCCATACGCAGCAAACTGTCCAAGACAAAAAACTGGCAAAGATTGAATGGACAGAAATCAGCATCACAGACTCTTATATCAAGGTATGTCTTTAAGGAATATCAACGTTTAGACCTTTATTTATTTTGTAGAGGCAAATATGTTACCTCATCCCAAGAAATCCAATAAGACAATACACTGCTTTTGCTTGGAGAAAATAAGAGTGACATAATTTCAGTCTGACAGTTTTGTTATAACCCTTTCTTCCTTGTGCTGAAGATCCATTGAGCAATATCGGCTCTCACAAAGGCTAGATATTTTTCTTCAAAAGCATCTGATTAAATTCTGAAAAAAAATCTGAGTTACTTTTTAGAAGTGAGTAATTATATAACCTTAATGTAGAATAATTTGAAATAGTTCCACACAAGATCAGTGAACTACCTAAGAATTACAGACAGAAAAAAATAGCTTAGATATCTTGAATGAAACTGAGCTAAAGTAAAAATAATTAGAGACTGATGAGTAAAATGAAACAATCTAAAAACAGAATAACTTTAGGGATTCAAATTATCACCAGTGAAAGTATTTCTACTTAAAATGATAATGAAAACAGCTATAGCTATGGCAGGTTACTTTATAAATAATAATAATAATAATAATAATAATAAAATACAGGCTACACACACATAGAGGCTGTAATAATAATAATAAAATACAGGGTATATTCCCGAAAAGTGGCTAAATATGTCACCTTAAGGGTTTTTTGTTTGTTTATTTGTTTGTTTTTCAGTTAAAGAACAAAATCTTCTATGACTAAGCACCAGCCTTGTAAACTCACCCTGAAGTTCATGAATCATAGTAGGTTCTTTCAGTTTTATGTATCATTACCAATTGTGCAGTAAGAATTTAGCTGGGAATTCTGTGTATGTGTAAACAAGAACTGTCCATTATGTTTAGATCCAGGTACATAATATCAGCCTTGCAAAAGCAATAGAGTGTTGTGATAAAAATAGACACAAAAATTTCCAGTTCATATTTTTTTTCTCTAACTTTTTGATCAAAATTAAATTTCAGAATTTGATGGTAAAAAGTATATTAAACATCAGATAAAAATATATATATATTAATATGTACTACATATGAAGTGAATATCTGCAAGTGCAAGACAACAAACAGAAATTAAAGAAGAATAAAAATCAGATTTTTGCTGAATCTTCTCCTACTGTCAGCCAAATATATTGATAAATTGCCTAGAATTTAAAATCTGCATGGTGATCTCAATTCAAAGCATGGTGATCTCAATTCGAATTCAATTCATAGTTTATATCTGCATATTTGTTGACTTTTCACATAGTGTTAACTACTGACAAAAATATATCCATCTGTCTATACATATATATGTATATATATATACATGTGTACATATATACACACAGAATTCCCAAGGGACCAGAACACATTATTAATTTATATCTTATATGCTGCAAGTTGAGGGGCAGGAATGAGGGACACAGAGTAAGAATACTTCATAGGTGAATAAGAGTGAGAGTGATGAAAAGTGCTTTTACAACTGAGAGAACATCTCCTTTTTTTCAGGATATATACTGTGTCATCTCCAGTTTTGCTACACCGTAATCCCAGAGGCATTGGCACCTTAGAAGGCAAATAAACATCTTATCTAAATTCTATTGTGGATTAAGGTTTAATAACAGTATGTCTTTGCAGCTATGAAATATAATGTTTCATCCTGAAAAAAAACTAATTAATATAAAGAATTTGTAATACAATAAAGTTAACATAAGTGGAAGAATACAATGTAAAACACAATCAGCACCTTATACTTTCACCAAACTGAAAAGTGCCTTTTAGCTTTGTTTGCTCTGTGGATTCCCTGATGTCTCTGCAGAGACATTGCTTTATGTAGTTCAGACCACTGGATACCTTCCACAAGAGCTGGTTCCTCAATGCCCCATCCAATCTGAACACTTCCAGTGATGAGTCATCCACAACCTGTTCCTGTGCCTGTAAAAGAGCAAGTTTATTCTGGAAATGATTTATTAGAACAAGAATGAGGATGTGAGCTTTTTAAACATGGCTTGATTGTCATGCTACTTTGTCAAAAAGATGTTAGACTTGACTAGGTCCTACCAGAATTAGCATAGCCAAAGGAGCTGATACAAACACTATTTCCCTCTTTGCTAGAAATCTACCTAGATGTAAAGTAAAATTCCCTAATATTGAATTGTTGAAATGCACTTTCCTTTCCACTTGTTAAACTTATGTGTATCTTTGGTTAGCATGCTAATTATTTCAGTCTGGTGTATTTGACTCTACCTTATTTTCGGTATAATTCAAGTCTGTGAACTGTATTAGCTTAATAGGTGATTAAATTTAGGAGCAGCAATGTTCTGGTATATAGAGTCCAAATCCCACTTACAGACCCCACTTACATCCTACTTAAACCTGCTGTTTTATTTACTTAGGTAGTTTTAGTTTTTAAATTCAATATTTTAGTCGTATTTATTTTTCTTTACTGTTTATATAAGGATGGTTCAGAAAATACAGCACCACAAGATTTTGAACCAAAGAGATATATTTCTTCCCTGACAATTTATTCAAGAAAATAAACATGCATGATAAATGAGATCAATGATGCAAGGATTGCAGTCTTTTGTTTTTGCTTTGTTTCATTTTGTTTTCTAATGTGTTTATCTCAGAAGTTTCTCATTACCTTATCAGACTAGGGAAGACAAAAACAAAAATAAATAAAATGACAGACATTAACACTTTTGATCAGTCACAAATATTACAGGAAGAATATATAATAATATAAATAACAAAGAAAGACTGGATCTAATGAAGATCTTAGCCTTAAGTTACAGTCCTCTGGGCTCTGCAGAGAAAAATGAAATATTGAAGCATTTGTTTATACCCTTTATACAGTATGTAAGAAGAGCATGCAGTTTTAAGTGACAATTATCAAATCACAAACCTTTAAACGGAGTTTTTTAAAACTGATTAGGAAATTATATTAAAAAACAAAACCAAAACCAACTAAACAACAACAACAAAACAAATATAAAAAACAACCAGTGAAACAACAACAACAAAAAAGTATGGCAATTGGCCTGGAATCCAATTGTTCATTAGGCTGTTTATTGTCTGCAACACTGACTTTGAAGCCTTTGTCTGTCTGGAGTTTGCAGTGTACAAGACTCCTTAATAGCTTTGCTATTTGATATGCTTTTGTACATTATTTAAGTATTAAGGGTAGATAAATCCCTGAATCTTTTATGATAAAACATTTTTTATTATTATTATAGGAAATTAACAATGAGGATTATTCTGCATTAGAGCTTAAAGTCCTAAATAAAGATTTTTGAAAGCTTCATTGCTTTGACCCTCAGTCTTGCTTCATTAAAGTTCCATAATATTATGCAAAAAGTAGGTTATTCTTAGTACAAGTCTGGCCCAGTCATAACAAGACACAGGAACAATTAATCAGGTAATTAATCAGGCTCCATGGTGGCCTATATGATTTATTTATTTATTTATTTAATTCTGTAAAGCATTTTTTGTGGGAGGAAATGCTAACTCTCACAGAAGAGTTAGAAGAAACAGACCTATATTATTTTATAAGTTGATGACACAAATAAAAATAATAATAAAAATAAATAAATAAAATAATAATAATAATAAACATAAAAATTACATGTCTATTTAAACCTTAAAGTACAATAAATTTGGTTTAAATGAGAGTTCAACTTGGCAGGTGCCTTTGTGATAACAAGTCTTTATGCACTTGTAAAAAGCATTTCATATGGTCTAGTAAGCTTATGGAAAAGTTTTGCTTGGCTTAATATCAATTTCCACGTGTAGAGGATGATTAATTTTTAGGGTAAGTAAAATAGAAAATGTTAAAAATAATTATTTGATCCGATAGAGAGGTAATACCATATGTAATTGATTGGATTACTTCCTGGTGAATATACTGCAATTTTCCAGGGCAGCTGACCACAGCTTAACAGCCAACTCAAATACAAGGATTTGGGATAAATCATCATGAGTCTGGTAATGGTCTAAGAATTCATAAATCAATTCCTTCCATTTATGGAAATGTGGGAGAAAAATCATTTCTTAAACAAGCAAGCAAACAAACATGCAAAAATAGTGTTAGACTGACCCAGGTTAAAAAGGTGTGAATATCACAGGTTGTACCACAATACATATAAGAACATCCTCATATGTTCATGTATTATTTAAAAAAACAAACAAAAAAACTGAGAGAGAGAGTTTGGGAAAAGATGCTTAGTTCCGCACATATTTTTTTTTTTGGGGGGGGTGAGGGGGGGGTAGGGGGGGGGGAGGGGAAGGAGGAAAGACAGAAAGAAAAATAATAGAACTACAAAAGGAACACAGTTTCTTAATGTTTAATTTTCCATAAGTCAATCAGCAGGACCACATACCAGAGTGATGTTTTCATACACAATGTTGGGCACAGATGCTATATGAATATGTGTGTGTGTGATTGCATGTCTATATAATAGAGTTTTGGGGAGGTTGTTTTTAATGTAACTATTCTTCCCTCTCTGTTGATCAACAATTTTTTAAAATAAACAGCTTTCTCAATGAAGGGTTAAATAGTAAATTCCTGCTTTACTGACTGAAAGGAAACTCAAAACAGATGCAGTGAACTGAACAGAAAGAAAACACATTCAGAATGAATATCTACAGGGAATTTTATGTATAGCTATTGTAAAAATAAGATAATGAATTGTATTGGATTTACATGGCAAAGCTTTGGTAAAAGGAGGGGTGTAGGGGTGGTCTCTTTGAGAAAAGTCCAGAAGTTGTCCCATGTTAAATATGGGCCAGTTCCAGATGGCTCCAAAAGGGACCTACAGCTGGCCAGAGCTGAGCCAATGAGTGATGCTGGTTGCACCTCTGTGAAAACATATTTAAGAAAGGGAGGAGATACTACACCACAGTAGATGGGAGAGAGGAATGAGAAAATGGAGAAACAACCCTGCAGATACCAAGGTCAGTGAAGAAGGAGCAGAAGGAGGCACTGTAGGTGCTGGAGCAGGCTGTTTCCCTGCAGCCCATGATGTATCACAGCAGAGCAGATCTCCATGCTGCAGCCCATAGAGGAGCCCACGGCAGAACAGGTGGATGAGATCTGAAGGAAGCTGAAGTCCATGCAAAGCCCTTGCAAGAGCAGACTCTGGGCCAGAGCTGCAGTATGTAGAGGGGAACCCGTGGTGGAGTAGGTAGTCTGGCAGCATCTGCAATGCACAGGGGACCAATGTTGGAGTAGTCTATTCCTGAAGTACTGCACCCCATAGTATGTTGACTCATATTGGAGAAATTTTTGAAGAACTGCAATCTGTGAGAATAGGATAATTTTGGGACGGATCACATCCCATGGGAGGGACCCCACACTGGAGCTGGGGAGAAGAATGAGGAAGGAGCAGCAGCAATGAAATATTATGGAATGACTGTAACCACTGTTCCCCTGCACTGTTTGAGGGGACAAGGGAGAAGAGGGTAAATG